>CM076581.1:1545532306-1545618369 GCA_034641835.2 Pinus albicaulis | reverse complement strand
ACCTGGGAATTTTCAATAAGTCACTCATCATAAAAAACATTTTGAGAGTTGTTAGCCATCTATAATTCTGCTATACCTAATGATGGCAAGATTAGTCCCTAGATTTCTAAAAAACAAGATTTTGTGAAAAACTTGTGAGTTTTTGAAATCTCACTGTGTTCCTTGTCCAAAAGATCCATTCCACTGATATCTTCATTCAGAATTCCACTAAGAAAGCCCTGCTATTATAAAAGAGACTGTTTTCAAACCCATTTTTCCATCATTTTCCCTTTGAAAGGTCCCTCATTACCCCATCCCTTTTTCTTCCAAAAAACCCTTTTTTTACCCTTTATTTTCCTCAAAAATCCCTTAAAACCTGATAAATTCCTTTGTTTGTTTTTAAACTCTCCTTCTTTACTTATCGGAACCTCTCAAAACCCTCAAAAACTCCATTTCGGCCTTGAAATCCAAATTTTTTCATAAGCAGGCCTTTAAGCCCCCGGGGCTCAAATTCTCAGCCCTTCCGGGCATATGACTGACACTTGCGACCATCCTCTTAAAAGCATTAGCCCCTGTTTAATCCCATGCACCATGCCTTTTGCGATGATATCTGGACCATTCATCTTTCAAATCCAATGGTCCGCGCCATTTCGCAGATCCCTTTTTCACTCGGCAACACTTTTCATTCTCCGCCGATGGTTTCCCGCCAATGAAATCCCGACCGTTGGCCATCGTCAGATCCAATGGCGATCAATCTCTCCTCTGTTCCCTTTTCTTTCATCCACGTTCAAATCTCATCCGTCGATCCTCCAGATCCGACGACTGTCATTTGTTCGCCATATCACTGTCCCCCATTCGTTCCTGCCAATCCCACTTTTCTCCTATGAATTTTGCACTGTCGATCCTCCTGATATGATGGTGGGAATTCTATCGCAGTCTTCCTCTCCCATCTCACCATTCACCCCTCTGTGAGAAATTGTGATCAAATCCGAACTGTTGATCCTCCAGATCCGACGGTCCATGTGCTTTCAATTTTCCACTCACTCCGAACACTTCTGTGACTCACTCTTTCCTCGGTCACATATCCAGCGTTGATCCTCCCGATCCAACGATTGTCGCTGCCCCATATTTTCATTCCACTCTCGACCATTTTCATTTATCTACCTTCTTCCGAAAGATCTGAGCCGTTGATCTTTTCCGATCCAACGGTCAACGCTCCAGCGCATCATCTCGTATTCGCCAGAGTTCCTGTCCATATGTTTTATGTCACGCTCCCCGCTATTGATCTTGACCATCGATCCTCTTGATGAGGCGGTTGGTGCTCAATCGCATTTTTACTCCCCCTCTTGCCTATCCTTTGTTCGCGCGAAATGGCGAGGAGATTTGGGCCGTTGATCCACCAGATCCAACGACTGTCAATGCTTCGCCATTTCCATTAGAGTTCTCATCCATCCATGATCTACACGCAATCATGTTAGATCTTGGCCATTGTGTTCCCTAGATCCAACGGCCCACATTCCATTCGGCCCACTTCCCTTCGAAAGGATCTTCACCGCTGATCCTTCTGATCCAACGATGATCACTCTTTCGCCATTCATCCATTCCCCCGCCCATATATTTTATTTTGCGCATTACCTCTATTTATCTCCACCGTTGATCCTCTAGATCCAACGGTCATCGCTCTTTCGCATTTTCGCTGACCCTCTCGATCATTTGTGATTTGTGCAAAATTGCGAATAGATCCCAACCATCGATCCTCCAGATCTCATGGCCCATAATTGATTTCATGCCCATTTCACCAAAACATTTTAACACACATTTTCAACACGAAAGAGGCGGTTTTGGGTTGGAAACGCGTCACCATCTGTGTGGTATCGCGTCCAAAATGGCCCATACCATTTACCACCTAATCCTTACATGAAAACCGTCGATTTTCCCCCAAAACCACCTTCACCATTCCGCACCATTAATCAAAATTCATTCCGATTTCTTCTAATTCCGCCATGGATTTCCCGTTCTGCACTTTCTCCCTCCTCTACAATCACTCCTGAACCCTCCATATAGCCTCTGAAAGAATTTAAACCCAAAGAACACAGGTTTTATTTAATTTTTTATTGTTTTGTTGCAGGTTTTCATGGTGGTTTAATGTTGAAGCCATCCCACAGCAAAATTGTTGCAGAGAGCCTCAGGATGATGATCCTTAGCTCCAATATGCAGAAAGAGGATCTTCAGGGTTTTTTTAGTGCTCAACTAATGTCTCATGAGCATTGGTTGAATGAAACCCTCCACCGTAGCAACAGAAGACACCTGTGCAAACAAAGAAGACAATGATTAAAGCTTAAAAGAAGATTAAAAGGTTAAAAACACAATTAAAAACAGATGAAACAAAAGTTTAAAGAAGTCTGAAAAGTGTTAAAGACAGCATGAAGGATTATGAAGGCAAAATGCAGAATCAGGCCTTAAGCACAGTTTAAAATAATAAATTTAAGGAAACTTGGGTTAAGAAGGCCCCGAATGAATCAAAGAAGCAGTTATTCACTCAGAAAATCTAAAAGGCCACCTGTAGCCTGCTATTCTACCTGCAAAGACAAACTGGAAGTTATTACATAGATAGAAGATATTTTAAGTTGTCAAGTAGTTATTGTAAAAGACATAGATAGGCTGCAAAGTCAAACTTTTCACCTACGTTTCCTTAGAAGTTAAGATAGAGTTATTGAAGCAGAGGAGTAGTTGAACATCTTCCTACCTTATGCCTTGCATGGTTTTCAAGGCTAAGAATGCATTTAATCTATAATTAATAACATTTTGAACCCTAAAAAGAGTTCCACCTCCTCATTCTTTTATAAATACTCTATGAGGATCTCTTTCTTAGGGGTTGGTTGCTGGAATTCGAACTCTTTGAAGTTGTACATAGTCTAGCTAAATATTAAGAAGAAATTGAAGTATTGGAAGATTGTTGATGTTTTGACATGTTTTGTTAATGAGAAGGCTCTATCATTGGATCCCTAAGCATGGCTGTTGATGATGTATTCTAATATGTTAATTGTTATTTCCTGTTTTCCATTTTGTTCCATCATTCTATACTTACAGTAGAGTAAAAACTTTAGGCTAGGAAATGTCTCCTAGAAGCTCCTTAGACCTGTTTTCTCTTCACTGTATTTATGTTTTCATCTGCTGAGGTATTCTAGAGAATTCTTAATTTCTCTCTTGAACCCTTATGCTTGTTTATTTCAGAAATAGTTCAAACAGTTGGTCTCAAGAATGATTTATGATTTTCCCTGCTTACTTGCTGCCACTTGAAAATTGTTTCTGACGTCTCCCTTTAAATTACCATTGTTTACAGTCTGCCAAAGAGGTCTGTTTTGATCATACCCTTTGTTCTTGCTGAGATAATTGTTTTGAAGGTCTTTATAATTGTAATCAGAGATGTTTAGGCGTTCCCTCTTCTATGAATGCATTTATTTGTGAATCTTATATGTTTTCTAAATTCCTTGAAGGTGAAATCTTTGGATGAAATGGAGCATTCCTCGACTCCTAGATTTCATTTGAAAAGTTTGTCTTGAAATGGTTATTTGCTGAAGTGTGGTTTCTAGAATTTATGGTTAGCCCTGTCTATGGAATGCCTCTTCATGTTCAGATAATGTTTTAAGTCCCTTTGTTGAGAAGTACATATAATTAAGGATTATTAACTGCCCTTAGTTCTACTTCTCCTTCTAAATCCTTAATGTCCATTTCATTTCATCCACCAAACCCAAGATCCACTGGCCAAGTTAGATTTTCCCTTTGATATCCCATATCCATTGATTGAACTTGTTATAACTTCTTCTTGACTCGTTTGCCCAATGGCTCTGATATTTCCCCTTTCTATCTATGTTTCCTAGATCATTCATGTCCAACCAACCAAACCCAAACAAACAAATTTGCACTTCATAACTACCCTAAAATCAACCTCTTAAAAACATCAAGCTATATCCTTACAAACATATTGAGAGATCCCTCTCTGAGACTAGGAGGGCTAGATCCTAGAGCTCTAAAGCTTGGTTTGAATGTTGCCTTGTCATTTGGTTTGCCAATCAGCCAAATCACAGGACCCCAACATCTTGGCGATCACGGTGGGACTTTTGCGTGCATAAATGCATGAATAACTCTTAAAACTCTTTCGACCCTCAGTAAATCAAAGAACATCCAGTGAATCTGCCACCTCATCGCCACTCCAACATCTTGGCGATCACAGTGGGACCTCTGAGTGCATAAATGCATGAATACCTCTTAAAACTATTTAGACCCTCAGTAAATCAAAGAATATCTAGTGAATCTGCCACCTCATTGCCAACAACATTTTTGCGATCACGGTGGGACTTCTGAGTATATAATAGCCTAGCAAGCTCTTGTAGACTCATTAGTCCTTCAAAACAAAAAACTCAGAATAACCCAAAACATTTTAGATTGGTTTCATAATAAACATTGGTGGTGGACCATAGAATATTTTACCTCCAAAAGAGCTAAAAAGTTCCACCTGGCGACTCCACTGGCCTCCAGTAGGCCTATTACTTCACTAGTCCTTGTAGACTCCCTTGGGAATGCATTGAGCAAACCCAATCATACTAATTGTGGATAGAAAAGTTCAAATCTTCCACTTGGTGACTCCACAACCTCCAAAAGGCCTAATGACTCCACTAGAAGATGACTCTGAACTGATTGAAAAGATACAGTGACCTCTTTTTACAAACATGGAATCAGGTAGAGACAGAGAAGCTAAACTAAACACATTATTGGACCTAATTGGAAAAATATTGTACATACTTGATAAGAAACTGGAAAGGCATGAGGTTGATACAGATGTTGATTATCTAGAGCAACCTATGCCTTTCCCTAATCAAACACAAACTCAACCACTACAAGACATATACAACAAGCAAAATATGTATGATGAGCAAGATTACAGAGAAAACAATGAAGAAGGTTGTCAAGAAAGTCTTGACAGCATACCTTTATCTTGTATTGCACTGTTAAGAGAACTTTACGACCAAAATTCAAATGCAAAAAGTGAGCAGTGCTTTGAGGAAATAATAAGCCTCCTAGGAAACACAGAACCTGAAATAAAAGAAAAATAAACACATATAGGGACTCTCCCTCTATGTTATAACTCATTTTATATTTTTAAAGGAGAGTGGCATCCTAACAATATAATAGAAACAAAACATGAGCCTCAAATTGACTATCACAGAGATCAAGAAGAGTTGTTTGAGAGCGAGAAAGATCAGGAAAAAGAAGAAATTCCTCAAGGTCTTCCTACAAACACAAGTAAAGATTCACTAGGAGAGGCTCAAGAAGATATCTAGCCTCAAAATCAGTCAACACAAGAGAGAGAGGACTATTGTACTTCTGCCCAAAGCCAAATAAAAATTCCTCCTCTTTTGACAGAAGAAGAAATTGATCAAATATTAAACAAAAAGCCAGCCCTCAAAACTTCATTTGAACAAAACACTTCTGCTCATCTACCTACTAAACCTTGTTGTCTTGAACCATAAAATAAACTTGTAGAACAAATTAAAGAAAAACAAACTAATAAGCCAATATGTTTTATTGGTGAGATTGTTTATACTAATGATTCTCCAGATTTTTATCAGTCTGATGATGATGATGAGCTCCAAGCATAAACTAATCATGCAGGGTAACCAACAGTTGATTGGTGTCATGAAATTCACTATCATTAGCTTGAAAGTAGCAATCAACCAATCCAATCCATCAGAAATAGCTTTCACATAATTGGGAATCAGAAATCTATCAGTTGTGATGATGAGGTTGAGAAGAAAGAGGAATTTCTTGAGCAAGATGAAGATAAGGAGCCTCCTCCTGAAAGGGTTGAGGTAATAAAAGATACCCCTGCTCAAGAATATGATGATCTCTTCACAGAGTACAATCCACTGAATCAGAGCATACCAGGACTACAAGAGGACAACACTGCAATATATGATGAGTCCTCCAGTTCAGATGATAATGAAGATGAGGAAGAAGTTCTTTCTCAAAAGAATCTTAAGCTTGATCCAGTGGAGAAAAAAGTAAGCTTGGTTGGAACCTATCTTCCAAATATTCATAACCAGGCATTATTTCAAGGTCCCTATGCTCATTTCTTGAAGACATTTGAAGAAGGGATAAAGGTTGTTAGAAGTCGTGTACTACCAAAAGCAAGAAGATTTTTTAGTATTGCTGCTAAAGAACAAGGGAAATGGGAGTAGCCATGTTTGTCCAGCATGCTCAAGAAGATGAGCAAAGACCAATCATGGAACCATTTACTTGATTGGCTATATTGCAAAAGGGAGTTCATCAACTAAATATGAAAATTTTCTAGGTTAGATTAGGTTAGATAGGAAACCAAATAAGCTCAGCCTGTGAGCATTTAGTTAGTTTTTTTTTTTGCTTTGAAAAAGAATGAAAAATAGAAAAAGAAAAAGAGGGTAGATTAAAAGAAGAAAGGTACAACCCCATACCAAAAAAGAAAAGAAGAATCTGAAAGTGTGCAAGATTAAATGCCACTACTTGAAAAAGCACTGCTATTTAGTCATACAGCCTAATCATGACTAGATAGATTTCAATTTACTGCTGATAGGTTAGTGAAAAATATTTTCCAAACTGTTTAATCTTGGCTTATCAGTAGAATAGATTAGGATAGAAGAAAGAATGGTTCAAACATGCTCAAAATCTGAACCAAATAAAAGAAAGAAAAAGATGGCTCTAAATAGATCAAAACTTGAGCCAAGAAGAAAGAAGGATGTCTTTTATTGTCAGATCTTAAGCCTTCAAAATTTTGTTTTAATTTTCTACAAATAAAATTCTATGTGCAGCTGGTTTCTTATGCCATAGACACTACAACAAATCAAACTGTTTAATCCTAGTTTGTCTGTGTTTAAATTTCTGTTTTAGAATGTAGAGAATGCAGATCTGTCAAACAACTTAATCTTGACAGATAGCAGATTAGGTAGAGAAGCTTTAGAGTCCAACTGTTTAATCTGGACTCTTGGAAGAAATAAGGGTAGCATTAGATATTTTTATCTTTCTGTTTTCAAAAATAATATGTAAAAGAGACGCCAATCCAAGTGCACTCAAGAGAAGAAAAAATGCTAGGACAAGTAGTTTTGGGTAGGTAGAGGTGTTGTCTTAAAGATTTTTCATGCTGCAGGTCATTGAAGAAATGTCAAAATGCAAAGAAAATCAGCAAGAAAACAAAGAAATTCTACCTAATGGATGAGGCGCTGGTCTGCTAAAAGCCAGAGATTGATAAACTGAGGTTCTGGACACCTAAAAGGATAGTTGTCCTCCCCAAGTGGAGCCACTGTTAGCCATCTATAATTCTTCTATACCTAATGATGGCTAGATTAGTCCCTAGATTTCCAAGAAACAAGCTTTTGTGAAAAACATATGAGTTTTTGAAATCTCACTGTGTTCCTTCTCCAAAAGATCCATTCCACTGATATCTTCATTCAGAATTCCACTAAGAAAGCCCTGTTGTTATAAAAGAGACTGTTTTCAAACCCATTTTTCCATCATTTTCCTTTTGAAAAGTCCCTCATTCCCCCATCCCTTTTTCTTCCAAAAAACCCACTTTTTACCCTTTATTTTCCTCAAAAATCCCTTAAAACCTGATAAATTCCCTTTGTTTGGTTTTAAACCCTCCTTCTTTACTTATCGGAACCTCTCAAAACCCTCAAAAACTCCATTTCAGCCTTGAAATCCAACTTTTTTCATACGCAGGCCTTTAAGCCCCCGCAGGCTCAAATTCTCAACCCTTCCGCGCATATGACTGACACCCGCGACCATCCGCTTAAAAGTATTAGCCCCTGTTTAATCCCATGCACCGTGCCTTTTGCGATGAAATCTAGACCGTTCATCTTTCAGATCCAACGGTCCGCGTCATTTCGCATATCCCTTTTTCGCTCGGCAACACTTTTCATTCTCCGCTGATGGTTTCCCACCGATGAAATCCCGACTATTGGTCGTCTTCAGATCCAACAGCAATCAACCTCTCCTCTGTTCCATTTTCTTTCATCCACGATCAAATCTCGTCCGTCGGTCCTCCAGATATGACGGATGTCGTTTGTTTGCCATATCGCTGTCCGTTGTTTGTTCCTACCAATCTCGCTTTTCACCAACGAATTTTGAGCCGTCGATCCTCCTGATCCGATGGTGGGCGTTCTATCGTAGTCTTCCTCTCCCATCTCACCATTCACCCCTCTGTGCGAAATTGCGATCAGATCTGAACCGTTAATCCTCCAGATCCGACGGTCCACGCACTTTCAATTTTCCACTCGCTCCGAACACTTCTGTGACTCACTCTTTCCCCAGTTACATATCCACCATTGATCCTCCTGATCCAATGGCTATCGCTGCCCCATATTTTCATTCCACTCTTGACCATTTTCATATTTCTACCTTCTTCCGAAATATCTAAGCCATTGATATTTTCTGATCCAACGGTCAGTGCTCCAGCGCATCATCGTGTATTCACCAGAGTTCCTATCCATATGTTTTATGTCGCGCTCCCCGCTATTGATCTCGACCGTCGATCCTCCTGATTGGACGGTTGGTGCTCAATCATGTTTTTACTTCCCCTCTTGCCTATCCTTTGTTCATGCAAAATGGCAAGGAGATCTGGACCGTTGATCTACCAGATCCAACGGCTGTAAATGCTTCGTCATTTCCATTAGAGTTCTCGTCCATCCATGATCTGTGTGCAATCATGTTATATCCTGCCCATTGTGTTCCCCAGATCCAACGGCCAGCATTCCATTACGCCCGCTTCCCTGCGAAAGGATCTTCAACGTTGATCCTCCAGATCCAATGGTGATCGTTCTTTCACCATTCATCCATTCCCCCGCCCATATATTTTATTTTGAGCATTCCCTCTATTCATATCCACCGTTGATCCTCCAAATCCACCGGTCATCACTCTTTCGCAATTTTCGCTGACCCTCTCGATCATTTGTGATTTGTGCGAAATTGCGAATAGATCCCAACCGTCCGAATCCTCCAAATCTGAAGTCCCAGAATTGATTTCGCGCCCATTTCACCAAAACATTTTAACACACTTTTTCAACGCGAAAGAGGTGGTTTTGGGTTGGACACACGTCACCATATGTGTGGTATCGCATCCAAAATGCCCCATACCATTTACCACCTAATCCTTACGCAAAAATCACCAGTGTTCCCCCAAAACCACCTTCACCATTCCGCGCCATTAATCAAAATTCATTCCGGTTTCTTCTAATTCCACCATGGATTTCCCCTTCTGCACTTTCTCCCTCCTCTGCAATCACTCCCGAACCCTCCATATAGCCTTTGAAAGTAGTTAAACCCAAATAACGCAGGTTTTATTCAATTTTTTATTGTTTGGTTGCAAGTTTTCATGGTGGTTTAATTTTGAAGCCATCCCACAACAAAATTGTTGCAGAGAGCCTCAGGATGATGATCCTTAGCTCCAATATGCAAAAAGAGGATCTTCAGGGTTTGTTTAGTGCTCAACTAATGTCTCATGAGCATTGGTTGAATGAAACCCTCCACCGCAGCAATAGAAGACACATGTGCAAACAAATAAGACAGTGATTAAAGCTTAAAATAAGATTAAAAGGTTAAAAACACAGTTAAAAACAGATGAAACAGAAGTTTAAAGAATTCCGAAAAGTGTTAAAGACAACATGAAGGATTATGAAGGCAAAAGGCAGAATGAGGCCTTAAGCACAGTTTAAAATAATAAATTTAAGGAAACTTGGGTTAAGAAGGCCTCGAATGAATCAAAGCAACAATTATTCACTCAGAAAATCTAAAAGGCCACCTATAGCCTACTATTCTACCTGCAAAGACAAACTGGAAGTTATTACATAGATAGAAGATATTTTAAGTTGTCAAGCAATTATTGTAAAAGACATAGATAGGATGCAAAGTCAAAAGTTTCACCTACCTTTCTTTAGAAGTTAAGACAAAGTTATTGAAGCAGAGGAGTAGTTGAACATCTTCCTGCCTTATGCCTTGCATGGTTTTCAAGGCTAGGAATGCATTTACTCTGTAATTAATAACATTTTGAACCCTAAAAAGAGTTCTCTACAAATGTGTTGGATTTGTTTCTCAATAAACTTTTTTTTACTGCTCTTAACTGATGAAATCCATCATTGTTGCATATAGGGGCATTTAGCTCTGATAAGAAAAGTGTGATACTATGTTATAATTTTCTCTACAAATGTGATGGAAAGAGTGCCATGAATGTTGGCCATTTCAAGGCTAATGTAGTATAAGCTAAATAAAAATTCATTTATTCTATGCAAGATCAAGAAAGCTATGCCGAGTAGCCAACACCACGGAACAAGACATGTTCACCAACTCCATAACTGCTACTGAATCTCTCTTGGTGTTGGATTTGTTTTCTCAATAGCGTTATTTTTACTGCTCTTCAAGTTACGAAAAACATCTCTCCATACATTTTTTACTGTATGCACAAAGAATAAAAGAAATGAACTTCATATCAGTGATACTGAAAAAACAAGAACATGGTAGACACCAAGGAGATCAGTGGTAAAGAACAATGTGATGTTTTGAATAGTTTCAAAGATCATGAAGAAAATAATACATAGGTGACTCAATAGGAAGTGATCAAGATTAAATACGGATGAACTGCACCAAAACAACCTTTTATTTTGAAGGTAGAAAATCACGATCTATGTCTTTATTCATGAGGCATTCATATTGGGATGATCATACAAGGTCTTTAACTTAACTTCAACATAGACTTCCTGATTTGTAAGGATCAAGGAAGCAGTATTGCAGTAAGGTTTCACTGTAACATGGTCCTTGCCTTTTCTTGATATAATTATTTGCTAAATTAATAATTATTTCTTTAATTTATTCAAATAATTTATTTATTTATTTATTTATTTTAAATTTAAATTTATATATATATATATATATATATATATATATATATATATATATATATATAGATATATATATAACATTTAATGTTATACAAGTTGTGCCAAGAAGTTTTTAAATTCTTGCTCTTCGACTATATCTTATCAGTTTAGTATGTTTTCAATCAAGAAGAGGTTTTAGACTTTAAGAACTATATCTTATATATGAGCACATGATTCTATTAAAATTTATGAAACAAAATCAATTTTTACAACCTGTATGTTTAAATATGTGATTTTGGAAGTGATGATGGCTTCTTTAGACACATGATTAGTATTGTGGAAGAACTTTTAGTATATCATTAAGGACTATGAATAGTTATTGTAGCAGTTGAATTATTTATTTTAATATCCTTTCTTGTCGATATATATACCTAATCCATCAAAAACTGGTTATCCATGAAAAACTGTAACCATGTCTGCAACAATATATGCTAATCATTTCAGTTTTATGTTGATGACAAGTTATTTTATCATTTGTGAAGTAAGCCTTTCAGTTTTTATGTTTATAATAGTTTAAAAGAATTGATATCAATCTAATAAATTGATATTTCAAACCAACAGATGTTTGTGACATGTTTGTAGGTGTTTCCTTTCATAAATTGCTTACTTATTTTGTCTCGAGATTGCTAGATAATGGTGAAAGAAATACAATGTTGATCCAAGTGATCCAGAGAGGTATTCACGGCCAGCTTTGAAAACCAGGCATGAAGATGCTTCAAAATTTCAATGAAGTAGTGTTCAAAATTTCCTAGCTCTATTTTAATTACATAAATGCACTGAAAACCAACTAATAGTATTTACTTCAGTTGTTTTATTTGGACATGTTGCAAGCTGACATTTACTGCTATACAATTTGTGCATCAAATTATTATGTAACAATTGTGCCAAGAATTTTTTAAACGATTTCTCTTCAACTATATTTTAACAGTTTAGTATGTTTTCAATCAAGAATAGGCTTCAGAGTTTAAGAACTGTATCTTCGATCTGATCACATGGTTCTATTAAAACTTATGAAACAAATTCATTTTTTACAACTCGTATGTTTAAATATGTGATTTTGGAAGTGATGATGGCTTCTTTAGACACTTGATTAGTATTGTGGAAGGACTTTGAGTATATCATTAAGGACCATGAGTATTTCATGCAGCAGTTGCATTGCTTATAACATATTTTCATATCCTTTGTATAAGCTATTGTATATACAGTTCTAACACATTTCCCCCAGACGTTACCTATATGGTGAGTAGTTCATGTAGCAATTGCATTACTTATAACATATTTTTATATCCTTTGTATAAGCTATTGTATATACAATTCTAACACATTTCCCCCATGTGTTACCTATATGATGACTGAGTGATGATGGCTTCTTTAGGCACTTGATTAGTATTCTGGAAGAACTTTTAGTATATCATTAAGGATTGTGAGTAATTCAAGTAGCAGTTGTATTTCTTATGAAATATTTTTATATTGTTTGGATAAGCTATTGTATATAAAGTTATACTATGATATGGATACACATTCCCCCCAACCGTTACAATATGGTGACTGTTGTCCAATTGATGATATTTAGAGAAATATAATTAAGTGATTGATGGTTTTTGAAAATCAAAGTTACTATGATGACCTTTTATCTTAGGATGACTCCTTAGTGCTGAGATTGGATATACATGATGAAGATGCATAGATCGCTTCACAAGAAAACCCTTTTGCCTATTGATAGTATGTGGTAGTTGTATGAATGGACTGCTTATATTATCCTCACTCATAAGATTCTAGCACGGTTAATTTTTTTTTGACAAGTCTATAGACAAGTTATACATGTTATGTAGTAAGAAATGTTTTTTAATAATAACAGTCATTGAAAGGGGAAATGATCTCAATACACCCCTCTAGATATACAATGTCTCATGATATTCTTCTCATTTGGTGACACATGGAAATTCCAATACCAAATCTCTTTCACATTGTCGCTCACATTATACGAAAGTCTATCTTGATAAGGTTTCCTACATATATTATCCCAACATGAAAGTTCATCATTCTCATGTTATTTCACTGTAACATGGTCCTTGCCTTTTCTTGATATAATTATTTGTTAAATTCATAATTATTTATTTAATTTATTCAAATTAATTAATTTTTTTATTTTTAATATATATATATATATATATATATATATATATATATATAACATTTAATGTTATACAAGCTGTGCCAAGAAGTTTTTAATTTTTTGCTCTTCGACTATATCTTATCAGTTTATTATGTTTTCAATCAAGAAGAGGCTTCAGACTTTAAGAACTATATCTTATATCTGAGCATGCCATTCTATTAAAATTTATGAAACAAATTCAATTTTTACAACTTGTATGTTTAAATATGTGATTTTGGAAGTGATGATTGCTTCTTTAGGCACTTGATTAGTATTGTGGAAGAAATTTTAGTATATCATTAAGGACTATGAATAGTTCTTGTAGCAGTTGAATTACTTATTTTAATATCCCTTCTTGTTGATACATATACCTAATCCATCAATAATTGGTTATCCATCAAAGACTGTAACCATGTCTGCAATAATATATGCTAATCATTTCAGTTTATGTTGATGACAAGTTATTTTATCATTTGTTAAGTAAGCCTTTTAGTTTTTATGTTTATAATAGTTTAGAAGCATTTATATCAATCTAATAAATTGATATTTCAAACCAACTGATGTTTATGACATGTTTATAGGTGTTTCCATTCATAAATTTCTTACTCATTTTGTCTCGAGATTGCTAGATAATGGTGAAAGAAATACAGTGCTGATCCAAGTGATCTAGAGAAGTATTCACAACCAGCTTGGAAAATCAGGCATGAAGATGCTTCTAATTTTCAATGAAATAGTCTTCAAAAGTTCCTATCTCCATTTTAATTACATAAATGCATTGAAAAACAACTAATAGTATTTACTTCAGTTGTTTTATTTGGACGTGTTGCAAGCTAACATTTATTACTATAAAAGTTGTGCATCAAATTATTATGTACCAATTGTGCCAAGAAGTTTTTAAATTATTTCTCTTCAGCTATATCTTATCAGTTTAGTACGTTTTCAATCAAGAAGAGGCTTTAGAGTTTAAGAATTGTATCTTAGATCTAATCACATGATTCTATTAAAATGTATGAAACAAATTCATTTTTTACAACTTGTATGTTTAAAGATGTGATTTTGGAAGTGATGATGGCTTCTTTAGACACTTGATTAGTATTATGGAAGAAATTTGAGTATATCATTAAGGACTGTGAGTATTTCATGTAGCAGTTGCATTTATTATAACCGATTTTCATATCCTTTGTATAGGCTATTGTATATACAATTATAACACATTTCCCCTAGATGTTACCTATATGGTGAGTAGTTCATGTCACAATTGCATTATTTATAACAAATTTTTATATCCCTTGTATAAGCTATTGTATATACAATTCTAACACATTTACCTGAGCTGAAACCTATATGATGATTGAGTGATGATGGCTTCTTTAGGCACTTGATTAGTATTGTGGAAGAAATTTGAGTATATCATTAAGGGTTGTGAGTAATTCATGTAGTAGTTGCATTTCTTATGAAATATTTTTATATCGTTTGGATAAGCTATTGTATATATATTTATACTATGATATGGATACACATTCCCCCCAAGCGTTACCATATGGTGATTGTTGTCCAATTGATGATATTTAGAGAAATATAATTAAGTGATCGATGGTTTTTGAACATCAAAGTTGCTATGATGACCTTTTATCTTAGGATGAGTCCTTAGTGTTGAGATTGGATCTGCATGACGAAGATGCATAGATTACTTTACAAGAAAGCCCTTTTTCCTATTGATAGTATTTGGTAGTTGTATGAATGGACTGCTTATATTTTCCTCACTCTTATAAGATTCCAACACAGTTAATTTTGTTTTCATAAGTCTATATATAAGTTATACATATTAGGTAGTAAGAAATGTTCTTTAATAGTCACTGAAAGGGGAAAAGATCTCAATACACCCCTGTAGATATACAATGTCTCATGATATTCTTCTCATTTGGTGACACATGGAAATTTCAATACCAAAACTCTTTCACATTGTCGCTCACATTATACAAAATTCTATCTTGATAAGGTTTCCTACATATATTAGCCCAACATGCAAGTTCATCATTCTCATGTTATTGAGTCTTAATTTTTTAATACCTCCATAAAATTTTGATTAATGTTTTTTACATTCTTGTTTTCATTGACATCAACCAATTTGATGTAGTTCCTTTCCCAACAACACCTGTCAATAATGCCCTACTAGCACTTATGCCATATTGAGATTGATATTTTGCAATTTTTCCAGGGGTTGATGTCATATTTCTTGATACGAACTAATTTCCCTGACCACCTCTTTGAAATTTATAATGCCCAATAATTGAACTATATTTCTTATATATTTGTGCTTTAAAAATATATTTAAGAATCAAACTTGTGCTATGATAGATATACGTTGAAAAATATTTTTGATCACCCAATTTACTTTATCTTGAACTGCCCATTCATGAATTAGTGGCCTCATTTCTTCACTTTTAGTTGATTCTATATTATCTATAAAATCATCGTCAAAGACAATTTCTTGCAACTTATGATTAATGTCCTTGTTTTTCTACGTGTGGTACGATCTTGTTGTAGGTAAGATGTTGTCCCTACATAAAAATATATAAATTTTTAATTTTTAATTTTAACTTGACATGTACATTGAAAAAATTTAAAATATTAAAATGGTGACTTCATTTGTGTGGTCAATATTCTCATTGATAAGTTCCTCTACATCTCTCATTTCCTCATCATTTCCAGGTACATCCACATCTCTTTCAAGCTCTCTGTTTTGTACCTATACATTTCCTTCATGCTCTCTATTTTGTACCTCCATATTCCTTTAGGCTCTCTATTTTCCTTTAATGCTCTTCTCATTTTTTTCATTTAAAATAAATACATTTTATAATATATTTTTTCTCTAGTATATGAAAATTATATATATATATAGTAACGACTAAAATTTTTGAACTTAAAATTCTAAGTAGGTGTAGGGGTTTTTTTTATATTGATGCATCACACTATACTATATTTGGAGGTAAGGAACATTAGTGCCCCTTCACTTAATGTGCCCTAATGTATTAAATCTCTATGAAATTCACCAAATCCATTTAGTTCCAACTTAGTCTTATTTCTCTAAAAACAAATATTATTACTATCAAATATATATATCTTAAAAATATATAATTATAATTATATATATTTATAAAATAATATTTTAAAAAATCAATGTAGAAATTCGATTGTGAAAGTGGTCTTTTTTATTGATATAACTCGTAAAACTATTATCCCTTTTTATTTTTTTAATGATTCAATTAAGATTAACATTTGTATGTTGTCATGAGGAGTTTTTTTATTTTTCATGTCAATTACCTTTTATAACTCTAGGAGGTTCTTACTATTGCCTTTGTTTTTAATAAATGGAACTCAATTATATATTTAAAAAAAGATTAGGTAAGATAATTTTAGGATTATAATATTTTTTTTTCCAAGTTGACAATGTGAATGCTTATTTACCTAAAGTTGGCTCCCATGTTCAATAACTCCCCATGGGGTTTGAAGAGAATATGTAATGGAAATTGAATGACATATAAAACAATTAATTTATACATCAAAAAATCAGTTCTATATATTACAGTAGTTCTCGCTTGAGTAATCTTTCAATTTCGCATTCAATTCTTTATTAATAAAGTTATTTTACTTAGTAGGGAGTACAATAAATTTGTAATCAAATAATAGGAGAAAACATATACACACTATAATTTATTTGAATAAATAGATGTGTGTAAAATATTTTAATAAGAATCTAGATTTGTAATTATAAAATATAAAACTATGACTTAAATTTGTGAAATTACTTTGTCTTTTTTTTTTTTTTTCCTTAGGTATATAGAGAAAGACTAAACCAAGTTTGGAGTTAAGAAAATAAACCATAAGATAAAGAACAATATCTCATGCCAAAAATATCTCTATATTAAAATGAAATTCACTTTCTTCTATACCAAGCATCTGACAAGCATGCAACTGGCGCTTGGATATGTAGGAGTAAAATCTATTTCTGTTAATACAAATTCTCTTTATTTACATCTATGCTAGATAGATTGTACTTGAATATATTTAAAATCTCTTTACTTACATCTATGCTAGATAGATTGTACTTGAATGTATTTGGAATATCTTATTTGAGTTACATGCTCATTTCGTGCTTTTCTTAGAGGATCATTAATCACCAAAGGATTTTCACCCCCAATTTCCTATTTCAATATCTATAACAAATTTTTTATATATGTGAACATATTATGTTGGTTTACATATATGTTTTCACCCAAAATTGCCTATTTCAATATCTATAACAAAATTTTCTCGTTGATAACTCTTGTCATTGATATCTTTGAAACCTCCACGACCTGCTTCCATGGAAGCAAAATTTGCCTTTCATTCCTTCATGATGGCTCCTTCTCTGCAACAACTTATTTCTTCTAGGATACTCTTTCCTATGATATTGCCTTATAGCATTTCTTTTGCAACATGTGGTGCAATCTATATATATATATATATATATATATATATATATATATATATATATATATATATATATATATATATATATATATATATATATATATATATATATATATATATATATATATATATATATATATATATATATATTCGTTCTTAATTTTTCAAAATAAAAGACCATATTATTTCAAGTGGTATTAAAGGAACATTTTAAATTTTCATATGAGAAAGATATACAATGTCTTCCATGTTTAATATGGAATTGACATGCGATATATATATATATATATAAAGGAGTTATAACATTTTAATGGTGAGAATAGATGTATAATTCTTTCCATGCTTAATATTGAGTTGACATACTTTCAATATAAATAGATAATGATCTAATATATATCAAGAATGATCATTGTTTAAAGTAAAATATTAAATTTACATTAAAAAATTTAACCCCTCTATATATGATAAATATAAAATTAAAATATATCTTATACCCAAAAAATTTATTATTATTTTTTAAATAAAAAATTCACTACTACGTGGTATTTAAGTTATATTATTTATATTTATAATACAGATTGAGTGAGCCTAATGGTTAAGACCATGTGTTCCCTCCTAAGAGGTCACAGCTTCAAAACCAGAGGGGGGTAGAGTATGTATGCCTTCGTAGACTTGCAGTGAAATCGTTGCGTGTAGGTGGCTCCCTTGTCCCACAAACAAGGGGGTCTCATACACTAATTTAGTGTCTGGCTTGGTCGAGGTGGGTCCCTTGTCCCACAAACAAGGTGGTCTCATACGCTAATTTAATGTCTGGCTTGGCCGAGGTGGGTCCCTTGTCCCACAAACAAAGGGGTCTCATACACTAATTTAGTGTCTGGCTTGGCCGAGGTGGGTCACTTGTCCCACAAACAAGGGGGTCTCATACACTAATTTAGTGTCTGGCTTGGACGAGGTGGGTCCCTTGTCCCACAAACAAGGGGGTCTCATACACTAATTTAGTGTCTGGCTTGGCCGAGGTGGGCCCCTTTTCCCACAAACAAGGGGGTCTCATACACTAATTTAGTGTCTGGCGAGGTGGGTCCCTTGTCCCACAAACAAGGTGGTATCATATGCTAATTTCGTGTCTGGCTTGGCCGAGGTGGGTCCCTTGTCCCACAAACAAGGGGGTCTCATACACTAATTTAGTGTCTGGCTTGGCCAAGGTGGGTCCCTTGTCCCACAAACAAGGGGGTCTCATACACTAAATTAGTGTCTGGCTTGGCCAAGGTGGGTCCCTTGTCCCACAAACAAGGGGGTCTCATACAATAATTTAGTGTCTGGCTTGGCCGAGGTTGGTCCCTTGTCCCACAAACAAGGGGGTCTCATACACTAATTTAGTGTCTGGTTTGGCCGAGGTGGGTCCCTTGTCCCACAAACAAGGGGGTTTCATACACTAATTTAGTTTCTGGCGAGGTGGGTCCCTTGTCCCACAAACAAGGTGGTCTCATACGCTAATTTATTGTCTGGCTTGGCCGAGGTGGGTCCCTTGTCCCACAAACAAGGGGGTCTCATACACTAATTTAGTGTCTGGCTTGGCCAAGGTGGGTCGCTTGTCCCACAAACAAGGGGGTCTCATACACTAATTTAGTGTCTGGCTTGGCCGAGGTGAGTCCCTTGTCCCACAAACAAGGGGGTCTCATACACTAATTTAGTATCTGGGTTAGCCGAGGTGGGTCCCTTGTCCCACAAACAAGGGGTTCTCATACACTAATTTAGTGTCTAGCTTGATCATGACTTTAAAATTGGATAATAATAATAATAATATTGTATTTTACTTTAATTATGTGATTATTCAAAAAAATATATAGTATTAATATTCTTCAAAATTTATTATCGATATAAATGATCCACACCTTGTTGATTTGAAATATTAATTTATAAATAAATATAATGAATTAGAAAAAATATTCATATTATAATATTACCACAGCATTTTGAAAAATATATAATTTTTAATTTATTATTCTTATTTTACAAAATTTATATTCATTTCCGTATTCTAATAAAATGAAAGTAAAATAAAAATCAAATAACAATTTTCTTTTAACAAAGATTCACAAATATTCCATTAGTAATGTAGATATCACATGAGGGAAGACTTGACTTGTTTCATTAACATTGAGGGAAGACTATTTAGCAGTTTTTTTAACATATAGTAATCAAATTACATAATATTAAAATTTTGTATTTACAGATCTATTAATTTAAAATCAGTTATTTTACGAACAAAATTATATATATATATATATATATATATATATATCCCTTTCTATTATTTCAAATTTTTCAAAAGCGTTATAACCAAACTAAATAGAATAAAAATAATTGATCATCACGCTTATTCACGACTCTCCATACAATTACTAGAAGTAATCTATAAATTTCCAAATTTAATTTGATATTATTCCACAAAGTCTTCGGCCCCCTTATTTATCATAAGAAAGTGGTGATTAAAGATTAAACAACCATTTTTTCTCACAATGATACCACAACGGGTAGAATACCCTCACCCTAGTCACACCAATAGGATTTAACATGTTCAACAACAAAGATTCCACGAGTGGTAGGATAATATCACCGTCGTGAGGATGATAGGATTGACCAAGGGTAGACTTGTCTCACCCTTGTATCAATGAGGATCCCTTCTAACGTGTCACATTACTTGAGGTGGGATAAGGTTTTCGTATACCCACTAATCTAACCTGTCACATTACAGCCACAAACTATTTGAGGTGGGACAAGATTCTCCTATGGCCATTGATCTTTAGAGAAGGTAAGCGATAAGGGGTATTTGTACTGTGATCGATGTTTATTCCGGGACGAATATCATAAAATTTGCAATCTCCAACATTAAAAGTTTAATTTTTAGATTCTATGAATAACTCTTTACAAATAATTTAAATCGCAATTTAATTAATCATTTTTGTAATTTTAAAAATCTTAACTTCAACCAATTTTAAGAGATAACAGAAAACAAACTTTGTATATTTGGTACAACATGTCATTTTTAATTCGATACAAGTTTAGGGAGTAGGATGAGTAATAAAATGTTGTTTATTATTTAGAGGTTTATTTTATAATCTAGTATGGTGGCTATTTGTAAGTATGTTTATACTTAATATGGCATTCATACTTGTTTCTCTTAAAATAAAAATAAAATATTCTCTAAATAGAAAAATCAATGTCCGTTACAATAAAAAAACATGTCTCTCTTAAAATAAAAATATTTTTTTCTCTAAATAGAAAATCAATGTCCACTATAATAAATAAATAAATATGCTATACATGTTTACTTAGTTGTCTGTGTAACACAATGTAATTTCATGTAAAGTAATTAGAAAAAAAAAAAATATGTGAATAAATTGTTTGAACCATGTACTTTTCAAGAATATTTCAACATAGGATATAAATAAGCTATTGGAGTATCTATGTTAATTAATTTATGTATACTTAAAAAAATATTAGCAACAAAATAAACCATTTTAATGTGAGCTGGAAAATTACACATTGTATTTTGCAAGTTTGTAGATCCATTATTAGGATGGATCTATACTAGTAATAAATTCAATTCATAATTGATTAATTAATTTCAAGTTTATTTTAAGAATTTGAAGTATTTTGATTTAAATGTATTTTAAATTTGAAAATATTAGGTATTTATTTTAATTTAGTTTAAATTTAAATTTATTAAGCATTATGAGAGATTAAATTGGTTAAAGTATAAATTTTTAATTAGTTTTTGTTTGAATCTAGTAAGTATTGGGAGGGATCAAATTTGTTGACTTATAAATTTCTTAATTATTTAATTGCATGCTATATATTAATTCTTTTATTATATCTAGTAGTGAGGTGCTCTAGAACCTAGTATGGAGAGAAGTGACATCACTTTGATATGTTATTATGAGGGAAAAGTTGTCACAACCAAAAAAAAGAAAGAATAGATAAAAAGAATGATAACATTAATTTTGTTTTTAAATACAAATTGTCTCCATATTAAATAACACAATTAAATTAAATAAAAATAAATATATATATATATATATGTATATAAAATTTAAAAATTGAACCAGCATAAATTCATCTTAAGAATCTATTTATGAAGCATTGAGAGAAATTAAATGATTAAAAAATTACAATTTGGTTATTTATTTATTATCATGGTGAATTGGTAACTTGTTATAGTAATTTGGGCAAGGCCAGGATCAAACCTTCAAGCTAATATAATACCAAGAATATATCCAACATCAAATAATCCAGATATACGAATAACTTGTGACTTAGCAAGAGCCAAAAAGTACCAATCTCATCTATCCCATCTAAGTGGAATTTGTACCAACCCCATGACAGTGAGATCTATCCCAATTATAGCCCACACTTCAAACATCTTCCTTGGAATTTAAGAAATTTACACATTAATATGTGGGTTTAAGATAAATCTAAATCAATATAGTTTAAATGATTCTAACTTCAATATGATAGAATCGTATTGTCCATATTTTAGAGTAACTCGAATTTTATGGTGATTGTAACTTTAATAGTATAAATAGTTCAAGAGTAATCTTGAAATAATTATACATTAACAAATTTGATACCTATAGATGGTTCAGATTAAGATGAACTATGCATTTTTTTTATTTAAATCCATCTTAAGAATCGATTTATGAAGCATTGAGAGAAATTAAATTTGTTAAAGTGTCACTTTTTTTATATGAAGGAATTAATACATGACAACAAAAAATTAAATGATTAGAAAATTATAATTTTGTTATTTATTTATTACCATGGTGAATTAGTAACTTGTTGTAGTAATTTGGGCAAGGCCAATCAAACCTTCAAGCTAATATAATTTGTACCAATCCCAGTGAGATATATCCCAAAGATTGCCTACAATTCAAACATCTTCCTTGGAATTTAAGAAATTTACACATTAATATGTGGGTTTAAGATAAATCTAAAAAATATAGTTTAAATGATTCTAACTTCAATATGATAGAATAGTCTTGACCATCTTGGAGACTAACACTAATTCTATGGTAATTGTAACTTTAATAGTATAAATAATTCATGGCGAATCTTCAAATAATTATATATTAACAAATTTGATTCTTTTAGATGGTTCATATTAAGCTGAATTTATTTAACTTCAAGTTTTTTAAATGTTTCCATATGTATAGAATTATACATTTTTTTTGTTATTTAAGATGAAATTAATTTAGTTAATTAAATTTATCTCAGATTTAATTCTAGCATTAATATATTTAGTTTATATTAAATATACAAATGATGAATATTCACTAAAACCAATAGGGTGTATAGAAATTTAAAAAAGTTAAACATATAAAAAAAACTGCAATTCTTTAATATTTTATTTAAACAAAAAAATAAAATAAAAACCTCTTAAATTACTATTTTCTTATGTAAATATAATTTTAAAATTTATTGTAACACTAAACTAATAAAAATATTTATGGTAACTATAAACTAATAGAAATTAAATTGTAAATGATTATATTATACATTTAATTTATTAATTTTATATTATTAAATATAAAAATCTAAAATACAATTTAAATAATACAAAAATGCAAATTTCTCATCCATCATAAGTCATACGTCCTAATCACGGACGAAGATTACTGAAAATGTCAACAAAATGGAGATGTAGATTTACGAGCTCGAAGTCTTCCTATTTGGTATCGACGAATTTTCCACTCTCCGTTTCTTCGAAGACTCTACAACCACTTTACAACTATGACAGGTGATGTCAATACAACTGCTTTTACGACCATCACAGGTGAGTCAATACAACTGCTTTTGCTTTTTAAATAAGTTGATTTCTCTGGGTAGTGGTTTTATATTTTATTGGAATTGTCATCTTTATCCCTAGAAGGATTTTATTATTAATGGGAACCCAAAATTTAGAACTTTTTACAGGCTCCACGTGCTTCGATGGTTTCAGCGTCCTGTCAGAATGGTTTCCATCTTCAAAACTTCTTGCTTCATTTTCACATCGTTGTGAGAATTCTCTGATCCAATTCAAATTTGATCTGAAGTTTTTCAATCCCTGTGAGTGGAATTTTTTGCTCTTAGATTTTTCTTGAAAGCACTGACAGACTGAAATTTTAATCAACTGTGCTTCTTGTTGGGCAACTAAGCTAAGACTTTACACAACAAAGTTTGGACCATGGGGAAGAACGGGTTAAAAGTATTAAATGCCTTGGACGTGGCCAGCACGCAATCGTACCACTTTACTGCAATCTTTATTGCAGGCATGGGATTCTTCACGGATGCCTATGATTCGTTCTGCATTTCCGCCGTCACAAAGCTCCTGGGAAGGATTTATTATTACTTTGATCGCAATAGCCAGAGCCCCGGAACTCTCCCTCCAAACGTCTCGGCTGCCGTAACAGGGGTGGCGTTATGCGGAACTCTTTGCGGGCAGCTTTTCTTTGGTTGGATGGGCGACAAAACTGGACGAAAGAAAGTCTATGGCATAACGCTTCTGCTCATGGTCACTACCTCCATAGCGTCTTTCTTTGGGGACCACAGCGAAATCTTGCCTTACGCTTGCTATCTCAGGTTTTTACTTCGTCAGCAGCTGAAAGGAATTGGTCTACTTACAGTTTCATTCACTCTGTTAAGAGGAATATACTTACCTCTAAGAGAGTTTAGAAATTGGTTTATATGCATAGCACTCTTCAACTTCGACTTGGCTCAAGGAAACTATCTGAACTATCTGAGTATTTAGAGGGCCTGGCAGCAAGATGGGACGCTGATGAGGATAATCCTTCACCAGATGCAGGTTTAGTTGGCATACCTTTGAGTAGCATTGCAGTTTATCTTGATATTGATGATGATGATGATGAAATTGGAGTGCCTAGGTAGGCTCAAGGTTATATGTATAATCTTGATGCCCAAGATTTCACTTTATGATCATCTTCAACTTTAGTGTTTAATGTTATGTTTTGACCTTTGGGCATTTTTGGACCATGTTTTACTTTGCTACTTTGAGAATTTGCACTTTTTTTACTATGTACTACATTGGGCATGCTAGCAATATGAATATTAATATGATTTCTTTGTTTTTTACTATGTTTCATCAATTCAAAAGTGTCCTTTGAATCATTTACATTTTCAAATTTTCAGTTTTTAATTTGATACTCATACAATGAATTAAAATTTGAAATTGATTTTAATATTTTAATATTTTGATTCAATATTAATTTTGATTATTATATAAATTATGTAATTAAAAAAAAAAACATTTTTAATTTTTAATTTTTTTATTATATAATATTACTGCTCCCAATTAGCCATTTTCTGTAAATTTTGAGGAAACTTCTAGCCATTCTGGATATCTGTACCCAAGTTCCCAACATTCCCACATTCCAGAAACTCATGCAACCTAGGTCCTCATTTCCACAAAACTAAAGCTTGTTCCAACCTGATTCTAATTCCCTTACGACAAAGCCAAGAAAACGAGAGTTTCTTCAGTTAATTTACTGCTTTGTAAAATATATAATGTGTGAAATTTCTTGTATTCTTTATACTGGTGTGTTTTGTGTGTATCATTAATCTGTGTGGAGACGTAGAGTGATTTGCAGGTAGAATCTTCGTTGAGTTTGCAAATCTTCCATCATTTGTTACGGAGAGATCTACGACTGCTCAGATTTGGAATGCCCATTGAATATGGAAGAGTCGTATGGTTTGGAGCTATGGGTGAAGTCGTTCTCAAGACGCATAAGACATTTTCCTGTTTGCGTGTGTGAAGGAATAGTCAACCTGCCATTTTTTGTGCATCTAATTTTGTTCGACCAATCAAAAATCTGAAAGCCAATCCTGTTGTTTGCTCCAAGTTAAAGAGGCTATCTATGTTTCCCTCAAAGATTTCTGGCACTGAGAAAGAATCAAATCTTGTCTGAATACCAACGACGCCCAATACCTTTGATCAATCCTGGCTCTCTAATCCAGCAGTCTGATGAGTTAATTTTCCATCCCATCCGGCATACCTCTCGCTGCCACCTCCCGAGATGAATGCTTCTCAACGTGTCCTCCACTTTCCAAGGTATACATAGGCTTTCCTTTCACAAGGCAGAAGACGGAGAAAAGAATGCCAAAAGTTCCCACACAAAAATAAGCATAGTTAAAAAGCGATCCCCATCTCCACTGTTGTTGTTGTTAGGCGTGACTTGGCCTTCTCATGGTGACCATTTTTCAACAGGGGAATTACCTTTCAGCTCGGCGATGACCATCCTACCTATGGTTTTCCCTTCCTCAGCTTATCTTCATCACATTACCGGGCCTTCCCTCACCTGCTTTGACTATGACCATTGTTATGGTAGCTCGGAAGCCTATGTCTCTCTGTCTCTTTCCCGAGACATGTGAGAAGCATCAGATTTCGTTTTGATTGTTGCAGGCCCTGTTGGAATTTAATTTCCAACTGCCCAGATAACGCAGTACAGCAAAAATCAATTGGAAGAGACAGCTATGGCAGCGAAGTTAAGTTTGATGGGAATTTTTGACAGCCGCGAGTTAAATGTTGGAGCTTCGGAAGAGCTGCATTATATCTGCAGCAACAACCATATTAAAATATTCACCGAACAAATTAATTGCAGAATGGAGGTGGTGAACTGAAAGCAAAGATGAAGCAGAAGACTTTCCGCGGGGGTAAGAGAAGTCGAGCTGCTGGAGGAGTGGACACCCCCGGAATAGCTGACATAATCAGCTGGGCCCATGCAAAGCGTTTATAAAAGACTTGGAAAGTCATGTCAAATATTTTCTTTTGACTTTGTTTGCATTCACCGCATCATATTTTAAATGTTTTTTTTTACTTCGAGTTAAGTGTTTTATTACCATAGTATATTTTGGTTTTTACTATTGGTTAAATATATATTATAAATACATGGTATTTATAATATATATCTATTATGTAATGTTATATATTGTGATGTGCCGGGAGTACAAAAGAGGGACAGACTTGTAATATGTTTTAATGTATTACACAGAACAGAAATAAATTCACAGCAGTGCGGGAAAAACAAAAAAAACACAGCAGTGATATTTGTGTGAGACGGTGAGTTTTTTTTCTTCGTAATAGACAGAGACAGAGTGTTTTTGTGTTTTTACACAACAGTGTGAAATATTTTTTTTTGTATGCACAACAGTAAAAGTTTTAGAGAGACAGAGTGTTATTCTGGCACTGTAATTGTGCAGCAGTCCAGCAGTTGTAATCCCTCTGTGTTGAGGAAGAGTTTGTATCAGTTTTTGAAGAAATAGAAATTTATTTTTATCTGGAAAACTCTGTCACTGAATGCAAGTTTAATATTCTTCTCTGTGTTGAAGTGGGGAGTTTTATTCTCCACCGTTTGTTTCTGGAATTTTTAGAAATTCCAACATGGTATCGGAGCTTGTTTAGGCACTTTGAAAGTTTCAAAGAAGCTGAAGAAGAAGACTTGTTGTAGTGATTTCTCCAGCAGTGTGAAAAGCTCAACAGAGGTCAAAGTTCAGGTATTTCTCAAAGATAACAGAGTTGGTTTTTTGTTTAACAGAGTTTGTTCTTTTAGAGAAGGAAAGACAATTTGTTTAAGCTCAGTTCAATAGCAATGGCTGGACCAAGTACAGGAATGAGTCTTGGAAATGTGCAACTTCCACAATTTAATGGAAAGAATTATGATTATTGGGCCATTACCATGAGAGCGTTGTTTGTATCACAAGACTTATGGGAACTTGTAGAAGATGGTTTTACAGAACCAGCTGATGAGCAGGCTTTTAATGCCTTAAGTCAAGCAGAGAAAGATGTATTGAAAAACAATAGGAAGAAAGATGCTAAAGCTCTCTTCTATTTGTATCAGGCAGTAAATGAGAGTGTGTTTCCAAGGATAGCAGCAGCTAAGAGATCCAAGGAGGCATGGGAAACTCTGAAAGTAGCCTATCAAGGTATGGAGAAAGTTAAGACAGCAAAACTTCAGTTGCTGAGAAGGGATTTTGAAACTCTTTGCATGAAAGAGTCGGACAGTTTTGACACATTTTTTACACATATGATTGGGATTGTAAATCAGATAAGATCCCATGGATAAACTCTTGAAGAAAGAAGGATTGTAGAGAAACTTTTGAGATGCTTACCCTCAAAGTTTGATGTAATTGTTACCACCATAGAAGAGACCAAAGATCTCTCACAGTTCACAGTGGATGAACTTCATGCCTCACTAATAACCCATGAACAGAGATTGAGAAGAGATGAAACCTCATCTCTTGAACATGCTTTCAAGACCCAGATGCCTTCAGGAAGAGGAAGAGGTCAAGGAAAAGGAAGAGGAAGAGGCAGAAGTCAAAAAAGAGGTGGAAGGAATAGCCCTTCACATTCACATGGAAGGAGAAACAATGAAAATCAGAGCCATGGCCAATGCAACAGCCAGCAAGGTGGACATCAACACCAACATGCTCATGGACAAAGGTATGACAAATCCAATGTCCAATGTTATTATTGCAAAAAATATGGGCACTATGCCAATGAATGTAGAAAGAAGCAAAATGACATGAAAAATAAGCAGAATGCTAATGTAGAAAAAGAAGAAAAGAACCCAAGTAATGTGTTGTTAGCTTGTAATGTAGCACAAGACAGAGAAGATGATGTTTGGTTCTTAGATTCAGGATGTAGTAATCACATGACTGGAAATAGAGCAATGTTTGCCAATTTAGATGAAGAAGTAAAATCTGAAGTAATCACAGGGACAGATACTAAAATCTCTGTAAAAGGAAAAGGCAGAGTTAGTATTAGAGCAAGAAATGGTGAGCAGAAATTTGTCCCTGATGTATATTATGTTCCAGGTCTGAAATGTAATCTTTTGAGTGTTGGGCAGCTCATAAACAAAGGTTACAATGTAATATTCAAAGATGATGTGTGCACAATAAAAGATATACCTCCAAGCAAGAAAATAATTGTTGAAATTCAAATGACCAGCAATAGAATGTTTCCACTCAAGCTCAACATTGAATTGAAAGGAAAAGGAAAGAGTATAGCAGCTGTAACACAAGAAGCCTTTCAGAAGGAAGAGAAAGATGTAAATTGGTTATGGCACCTGAGATTTGGACATCTCAATTTTGGAGGATTAAATCTGCTGCACAGGAAAGGAATGGTAAGAGGTTTACCATTGATTGAGAAGCCTGACAGCCTATGTGAAGGCTGCATCTTGGGAAAGCAACACAGAGAAAATTTTCCGTCAGGGAAAAGCATAAGGGCAAAAGCACCCTTAGAGATCATTCACTCAGATTTATGTGGGTCGATGCAAACAACATCAGTTTCAGGCAGCAATTACATGCTGACCTTCATAGATGATTTCACAAGAAAAGTGTGGGTTTATTTTCTGAAATATAAGAGTGAATTTTTTCAAAAATTTTGCCACTTTAAAGCTCTTGTAGAGAAACAGAGCGGGCTGCACATTAAAGTTCTCAGAACTGATAGAGGAGGAGAATATATATCAAAATAATTTATGCGTTTTTGTAGAGAGAACGGCATTCACAAGCAGTTTACCACAAGGTACACACCGCAACAGAATGGAGTTGCTGAAAGGAAGAATCGAACCATAATGGAAATGGTGAGAAGTATACTAAAGGCAAAACAGTTGCCAAATGAGTATTGGGCAGAAGCAGCAAACTGTGCTGTGTATATTTTAAATAGATGTCCCACAAAAGCAGTGATGAACAAAGTTCTAGAAGAAGCGTGGAGTGGAAGAAAACAGGGAGTCACCCACATGAAAGTTTTTGGATGTGTGGCATATGCACATATTCCAGACAAGTTGAGAAAGAAGTTGGATAGTAAGGGGGAGAAGTGTATTTTCCTTGGATATTGTGAAGATTCCAAAGGATACAGGTTGTATAATCCATCCACAAAGAAGTTTGTAATAAGCAGAGATGTGCAATTTATTGAAGAGGAAGCATGGGATGGAAGCATTGAGAAAACAGTTAATGTTAAAAGCTGTTTATCTCATGATGAAGATGAGGAAGATGTAGTTGAAATTAACAACTCATCAACAGCACAACCTCCACCAGCACAAGGACAACGAGGGACGCCTCAAGCGGCAACTAGAACACCCTTGAGAAGTGGGAGTGCATCACCAAGCACACCACGTGGAGCAGAATTAAGTGCTTCATCAAGCACGGCTACACCAAGTGAAAGAGGAACAAAGTTTAGAAGTCTTAGAGAAATTTATGAGCACGGAGAAGCAAATGAAGGTATGAATTCCTTATTTGCTTTGTATTGTCAAGTTGATGATCCTATTCATTTTGAAGATGCTATTAAAGACTGAAAATGGATAGAAGCTATGGATGATGAAATTAATGCCATAGAGAAGAACAAAACATGGGAGTTGGTTGATCTCCCAGAAGGCAAAGAAGCCATTGGTGTTAAATGGGTCTATAAGACCAAAAACAATGCTGAAGGAAAGATAGAAAGACACAAGGCCAGACTTGTTGTCAAGGGTTATAAGCAGAAGCATGGCATTGATTATGAAGAAACTTTTGCACCAGTTGCAAGAATGGAGACCATAAGAGCAGTGTTGTCCATAGCAGCACAAAACAAATGGAAAGTATACCAGATGGATGTAAAATTTGCATTTTTAAATGGAGTTTTAATGGAAGAAGTATATGTGGAACAGCCTTTGGGATATGGGAAGAAAGGCCAAGAGCACAAAGTCTGCAGATTGAAGAAAGCTCTTTATGGGCTGAAGCAAGCACCAAGAGCATGGTACAGTAGGATAGACTCCTATCTACTGGAAAATGGATTTGAAAAATGTGAGGGAGAACCCACCCTCTACATCAAAGAAAAAGATGGTAAATTGTTGATTGTGGTTTTATATGTTGATGATTTAATTTTTACAGGTAATGATGATTACCTTGTTGAAAATTTTAAAACAGTCATGAAAGATGAATTTGAAATGACTGACATGGGTTTGTTGAGATACTTCTTAGGAATAGAAGTAGAACAAAATGGAAAAGGGATTTTTATATCTCAAGCAAAGTATGTGAATCAAGTTTTAGAGAGATTTAATATGCAGGAGTGCAAAGCTGCGATTACTCCCATAGTAATAGGATTGAAGCTGAGTAGAGATGACAACAGCAAGGATTTTGATCCAAGTTTATACAAAAGCATAGTTGGCAGCCTCATGTACTTGACTGCAACTAGGCCAGATATTATGCATGCTGTTAGTTTAATTTCCAGATTTATGGAGAAGCCAAAAGAAGCACATTGGCAGGCAGCAAAGAGAATTCTGAGGTATGTTAAAGGTACAAAAGGATTTGGTATTTTATATACAACTTCAGAAAAATTCAGAATTAGTTGGATACACTGACAGTGATTGGGCTGGAAGTGTAGATGATCGGAAGAGCACTTCCGGTTATGTTTTTCATATGGGTTCAGGATCCATTTCACGGGCTTCTAAGAAACAGCCAATTGTAGCATTATCTACAGCAGAAGCAGAATATGTGGCAGCTACAGCAGCAGCGTGTCAAGAAATTTGGATGAGGAGGGTGTTAAGAAGTTTGTGCCAAGAGCAGACAAAAGGGACAGTGATTTATTGTGACAATAGCTCAGCTATTGCATTATCAAAAAATTCTGTTTTTCATAAAAGAACAAAACACATAGATACAAAGTTTCACTATATCAGAGAATTGGTGAGCAATGATGAGATTGTTTTGCAGCATTGCAGAACAGAGGAACAATTAGCTGATATCCTCACAAAACAATTAGCTCAGAAAAGTTTTGATAAATTCAGGAAATGCCTGGGTATGCAGGAAAACCCAGCAGTTGAAATTAAGGGGGAGTGTTGGAATTTAATTTCCAACTGCCCAGATAACGCAGTACAACAAATATCAATTGGAAGAGACAGCTATGGCAGCGAAGTTAAGTTTGATGGGAATTTTTGACAGCCGCGAGTTAAATGTTGGAGCTTCGGGAGAGCTGCATTATATCTGCAGCAAAAACCATATTAAAATCTTCACCGAACAAATTAATTGCAGAATGGAGGCGGTGAACTAAAAGCAAAGATGAAGTCGAGCTGCTGGAGGAGTGGACACCCCCGGAATAGCTGACGTAATCAGCTGGGCCCATGCAAAGCGTTTATAAAAGACTTGGAAAGTCATGTCAAATATTTTCTTTTGACTTTGTTTGCATTCACCGCATCATATTTTAAATGTTTTTTTTTACTTCGAGTTAAGTGTTTTATTACCATAGTATATTTTGGTTTTTACTATTGGTTAAATATATATTATAAATACATGGTATTTATAATATATATCTATTATGTAATGTTATATATTGTGATGTGCCGGGAGTACAAAAGAGGGACATACTTGTAATATGTTTTAATGTATTACACAGAACAGAAATAAATGCACAGCAGTGCGGGAAAAACAAAAAAAACACAGCAGTGATATTTGTGTGAGACGGTGAGTTTTTTTTCTTCGTAATAGACAGAGACAGAGTGTTTTTGTGTTTTTACACAGCAGTGTGAAATATTTTTTTTTGTATGCACAGCAGTAAAAGTTTTAGAGAGACAGAGTGTTATTCTGGCACTGTGTTTTTGCAGTAGTCCAGCAGTTGTAATCCCTCTTTGTTGAGGAAGAGTTTGTATCAGTTTTTGAAGAAATAGAAATTTATTTTTATCTGGAAAACTCTGTCACTGAATGCAAGTTTAATATTCTTCTCTGTGTTGAAGTGGGGAGTTTTATTCTCCACTGTTTGTTTCTGGAATTTTCAGAAATTCCAACAGGCCCAATAAAAATTGGGTGACAAAGCTTGGCAAATGTGAATCACTTCACCACACTGATAGGATCAAACTGAGCATTGACCGAAGCTCACACCCACGACATGCTATTTTACGAGCTCCAATTTGCAGGACTTTCTTCATTACATAAACCCCTGGTACGAATGGGCCCTCGTCACAATAGATTCTAAGCTCCAGTTCACATTAATGGCCAGGCCCGAATTCGCGCGCGCCAACAAGGAGAAGCTCGCGGAACAGATCAGGGAAACTATACTAGCGATGGAGATGCTACAACGGTGTTAATCAAACTCGATTTCATAACATAAAAGTTTGAAATCCTTTGAAAAATTGAAGTTCAATATGGAATATGGCCAAACTCCGAAGACATTATGTAATGTCTTCTATGGGTTTAGTATTTAAACTGGGTCATTGTTTTAGTGCGTATTTTGTTTGTAGGGTTTAATATGTAAAGTTATTATTGTATGAAATAACAATTAATGAAAGACTATTGAAGATAGAGATATAATTAAATTAGTGGTTTTTGATGTTTTTTTTGGTGTCGATAGAATGTATAATTGACGGTCTCAATCTATTATAGGTTGATGAGTTTTTTTTGTGCTTCGAGATTCAAGAATCTATTATAGGTTGATGATTCTTGTTGTGCTTAGGGATTCAAGAATCTATTATAGGTTGAAGAGCATCAGTTACAGGATATTTTTGTGAATATGTAAGTGTGTATGTAAAATGGTCAATTGTATGATGGAGTGTTCGATAAGCTCAGTAGATAGACAACTTATCTATATAACTAGGAGTATGCATTTCGATGCATACTACTAGGATGTAAGCATGTTCATAGAGATATTCAATATCTAGGCTATTATTCAAGGTAGTCAAGAAGTGTCAATTGTACAAAGTTCGTCAATAATGGTGAGAGGCAGTTATGTTTGAATGGATATCAAGTGATAGTTCAAAGATGTGGTGGTGAAGAAAGAGTGGTATTTACGAGATTTCAGAGTGGATGTGAGTGCCAAGGAAGACTAGTGAGATAGAGATCATATTGTTGTTGTAATATATGTTTTCAATGTCTTCCATGTAAGCATTAAGGGAGGGTGTTGGAAATAACGCTTCCATGTCATGTTTTGTTGTGATTTGTCATTGTGAATTCCCAAATGTCAGTGTAGAAGTCGTTGATTCCTATGTAACGAGTTAGAGTCATGATCTAGATACGTTGAATTCAATATGTTATCAGTCTAGAAGTCATTGATTCCTATGTAACGAGTTAGAATCATGATCTAGATACGTTGAATTCAATATGTTATGTATATAAACATTGAATCTATCTTAAAATGATGAGAAAAAATCTAGAACAACTCTATATATATATATATATATATAAATAAAATCATACTCTCATTTATTTTAATAATTTGAAATATTAATTAAAAAAAAAATACAATAAACTTAAAAAAATACCCATATAATTAAGAAAAATAAAGATACATAAATACTTATTATTATTTCACAAATTTTATACTCATTTTCATATGATAATAAAATGAAAAAAAAAATGAACAGGGTTATTTTAGCATATTACAATACATTCACAAATTAATATGATTAAAAATTAAGAAAAACATTAAATATCATAAATTTTTAATATTTTCTAATTTGTTATTATTTAAATAATTATTAATCATTTTGAAAATTTAATAAAATTATTAATTTAATATATAAATAGATTTTAATTTGTTATTATTCAAATAATTATTAATCATTTTAAACATTTAATAAAATTATTAATTTAATATATAAATAAATTCAATATTTTATATATTGATATTATATTTAAATAAAATAATAATAATCTACTTTGTTCATAATTTTATCAAAATTTAAATAATTTTATAAAATTTTAAAAGTAAATTGAAAATTTACAAATTCCTTTGTTTCTTATATTAAATTTAAAAACTAATTTATAATATATTAAAATTATAACCGAATTAAATAATAAAACAAATTTGACAAACACGTGTATTCACCTCTCTCCAGGAAAGAAATATATAATTCCAAATTTGCTTTTTATATGATCCTAAAAAGGCTTGGCCCATCGGTTTATCATAATAAAGTGACAATTAAACATCCATTTTTTAACAATAACATATTTAACAACAAAAATCCCGCAAGTGGTAGAATAATTAGGATTGACTAAGAAAGATATTCCATGGGAGTAGGCTTATCTTCCCCTTTATCAATGAGGATCCCTTCAACATGATTACAAACCCAAATTAATCTCGGTGGGAGAAATTTTCCTTTCTATGATTAGAGAAGGATCATAGAAGGTAAGAGATAAGTGGCATATATACTCCCATCGATGGTTATTCCATCCCTAATTTGGGGGCACGAATTCTGCCATGAAAATCTCTATGATAAAAATTTGCAATTTCAACCAGAATCCAGGCAATTTTTTTGATCTGGTTTGGGGCAATAGAAAGCATCGCCAGCGCATAGACTTTTGGGGTATCCCCTTCAGGTGTCTTATTTGCCATCGTACTGGTCATCTCAGGGAGAACTGCCCCTATAGACTGCGTATGTGTCATGCGGATGATTTTCATAACAGAAGATCCGACAAGCAGAAATTCAATAGCTCTGTTCTCGGCCCCGAAGGTGGTAAGGGTAATTCTGCTCTCCATATTCCTGATGATGATGTTTTTTTCACTGCTTTTGATCATTCTGATGGTATCCCCAATGAGGGTCGGGTCTATCCTCCTCAGTCTAATCATTCTCCTCAATCTGAATCTCTACCATTAGATAATCCATCTTACCAGGAAGAAAACTTACCTTCTGACTCTTCCCTTCATCTCCCACCGAATTATAAGGAGGCAGATGGCCCTGTAGCGCCCACTTTTTCTTACGTAGATGATTTTCTAAAAAGCCTTCCTCTTAACTCTATATCTAATGCTCGGTCGACGGAGGCTCCCCCTCTCTATCCCTCTTCGAATTTTCATGTGGGTGAATCCTCGGCTCCCCCTATCAGCTCGATCGGTAGTCCTCATACCACTGTTGATATACCTCCTCTTCCAAACGAGACTTCTACGGAGTCCCCTAGGAATACGTTTGATTCCGATCTAGAGGCTATTCTGGCGAACCCTAATGTTGATATTGCAGCCCTCACAATCTTCGATAGGCCACCCTTATCATCCGATAACATTTCCTCCCCCGCCAGAAGTACATCAAAAGGTGGTAGCAGACTTTCAAAAGGAAAATTCAAAGCTATTTCTCTGTTCTCTGATATGGATGACAATCTTACTGAGATCCCTATTTCCATTAGTGAGGGTCCTCTTGATGATTCCCGAACGCTTAGAGCACGCCTCCCGGAGCATGATTCTAGATGAATCACATCATTTCTATGAACATCCGGGGGTTGGGTGACGCCCCCAAGGCTCATTGCCTACGAGAAATTTTGATGTCGGGTGACCCAATTATTTTTCTTGTTCAGGAAACATTATGTGACAGGGATAAGGCTATTAAGTATTTTCTCAGTATTAAATCCGGATGGAAAGCTGCTGCAGTTGATGCCGCCGGCCACTCGGGTGGTCTTATTGCGGTTTGGAATCCGGCCTGGGCCACCTTTAAGGCATTTAGGTTTTTTGGGGGTATTCTGCTTGCTGGTCACCTTCGGGGATTTCAGGATACTGTCTATGTCATTAACTTATATGCCCCTTTCCGCAACAGGCTGTGTTTTTGGAATCGGATGGCGGATTCGGGTCTTCTTGCTTTGCATAACCTCATTTTAATGGGTGATTTTAATTCAACATTGAGACCAGATGAAGTATGGGGTCCAAGGGCTCGTTTTGATCCTTTTTCTTCTTATTTATGTGATATGCTATACGGGTTCAATTTGATGGATATTCGACCTCTTCCTATTATGCCTACTTGGACAAATAAGCGATCAAATGAACAGTTCATTGCCAAAAGGTTGGATAGAGCAATGGTCCATATTAGCCTTGTGGACAGATGGGGTATGCTGCGCTCTGATATTATTATTTCAAATGTTTCTGATCATATGGCCTTTCGGCTATCGTGGAAATCTGATGCGGTGATTCGGGGCAGACCTTTCAAGTTCAATAGGATATGGTTGGAGGACGTGAGTTTTTCAAATCTGGTTCACAGGATTTGGCTTCGACAGGATGATGATGAGGGTCTAACGGGCTGGGACCGTTTCTTTCATAAGCTCCAGTGCATCAAAAATTCCACAAAAGAATGGGAGATAAAGAAAAAGCGTGATCTCAAATCGGAGCTTTCCGAAATTGCGGCTAAAATGGAGGACTTATTTTCTTCTTTTCTGACTACGCCTCCAAATGATGAAGCTCTTAGACTTCTATAGGATCTTGGTGTGAGAAGGCGGGAGATTTTGCATATTGAGGAAGTTTCTTGGCGACTGAAAAGCAGGATGTTATGGTTAAAAGAAGGTGACCTTAATACTCGTTTTTTCCATAAGGCTGCAAACGCTCGGCGTAACCAGAACGCTATTTGGCGCATCAGAGGGGAGCTCGGTGACTATGTTTATTCCACGGCTGATATCCAGAAAGAGGCCTTTTCATATTTTTCAAAGTTTTATGCAGGAGTCACGCCTTCGGATGGGTCGAATCAAGAATGGGTGCTCGAACAGTTCCCCAGGTTCTTCGGCGCGACTGATATTGCTATCCTTGATCAGGTCATTTCCCGGAATGAAGCCCTTATGGTCCTCAAGTCCTTTTCACGAGACAAGTGCCCGGGGCCCGATGGTTGGCCCTCTGAATTCTTTGTCCATTTTTTTGATCTGATGGGTGACGAGATTGTTGCTGTGCTTGAACTTTTTAGATGCTGAGGATTCATTCCAGCCAATCTGAATTCAACTTTCATCGCTCTTATACCCAAAATATCCGAACCACAGACTTTTGCCGATTTTCGTCCTATTGACTTGTGTAATCTATTGTATAAGTTATCTTCAAAAATTATTGCGAACCGTATCAAATCTGTCCTATCTTCATGCATATCAAAGGAACAATATGGTTTTTTAAAGGGCAGGTCAATTCATGATGCGATTGCTATAGCTCAGGAGGTGGCCCATTCCATGCACTCGGCAAAAAAAGAGGCTCTCATTATGAAGGTGGACTTACTCAAAGCCTATGATTCAGTCGACTGGTCGTTCATCCGGTCTTTGCTGCTTAAGATTGGCTTTCCTATTCGGCATATTCGATGGATTATGGCCTGTGTCTCTAATGTCAGATATGCAGTCATTGTTAATGGTTTGCCATCTCGGTTCTTTAAGGCTGGCAGAGGATTACGACAGGGGTGCGCCCTCTCACCCCTTATTTTCATTTTAGTGATGGACGGGTTTAGTAGGCTTATGCATTTTGCCGAACAACGTGGATTTATCAAAGGTTTCGCCTTCTCTAACTCCGTCTCTACTTCTCATTCCTTATTTGTGGACGATTTGCTTCTATTTGGTTATTTAAGGAGGAACCACTGGTTTTTTATTCACATAATGTTTTCGCGCTTTAAAAGTGATACTGGTTTAGGCCTAAATAGCAGTAAGTCTTTCCTTCTATATGAATTTGGAGATTTTCAGGAGATATCTTTTATTGCTGATTTCATGGGGGTTAGCATACGCAATTTATCATATGGGTTCAAATATTTGGGTTTTCATATAAAACCATGTGGATACAACAACAGAGACTGGCTTTGGATTCTGGACAGGTTAAGGGACAGGATACAACGATGGACACATCGATGGTTATCGATGGGGGGTCGGTACATTCTAATCCAGTCAGTATTTTCTCAGATGATTGTCTTTTGGGGTCATCTTATTTTCATCCCTGCAGGCATTATGTCCAAAATTAACAGCATTATTTCTCATTTTCTTTGGAGTGGAATCAAAATGCAAGGGAAATATCATCTTTGTTACATGACGAACATATGAAAACCAAAAAGTTTGGATGGTTGGGGTATATTGGACTCACATGTTTTTAATTGTGCTCTGTTATCCAAATCCTTTTGGAGGGCCATTACATGCCCAGGATTATGGAATGACATCATTAAATCCAAATATTTTCAGGGGGACATCCTGCTTTCAATAAGCTGCAACACGTTTTCCTTTCCTCGCTTTATATATGTTATCTGGCGCAGCTTCAGGAAAATCATTCCTCTTATCTCCCCACACCTCAGATGGAATTTTCAAGATGGCAGTCTCATCCCTATTGGAGCAACCACTCTTCTTCTGCTGCCCCCTGATGGCTGTCCTTCGCAAAATCTAATTCATGCGCTTTCTCATCGTGGGATAATATTCTATAATCAGATTATTCATCACTGGTCACATTCTGCGCCTATTTTCAAATCGGCTGTCCAACTCGGTCTGGAGGGGGTTGAGATTGATGATTGGAACCGTTTTCGGGATTCGCTGCGACAGGCAGGGTTTAGTTATGATACAGGGGGTGATTTTCTTGGATGGGACGGGCCGTTGAGAAATGCATCATTGATTGTCAAAGAGGTCTACCAGAGATTTTATAACTTTTCTCACATGATGCCGGATCCATGCGTCTTCAATTCCTTTTGGAAAAGGAATATACCAATTAAAATTATTATTTTCGGCTGGCTTACCTGGAAGGGTCGTATTCTCACATGGGATAATTTGAGGAAGCGGGGACATCATGGTCCGGGGTGCTGTGTTTTTTGTTTTGCTGAAGATGAATCTATATCTCATTTGTTCTTCACATGTCCTTCAGTTATTAATATATGGAGATTATTCAGCTCTTTTCTTATGGATCCTAGATGGCTACCGGTTGATTTCTTGTCGGCGGCTACTGAGTGGGATATGCAGCGTGGTCAGTATCGATCGCTCCCATTTTACTTCATTTGGGAGATATGGTTGGCCAGAAACAGGAAAATTTTTGATCAGATTCCGATCCATCCTCAAAAGATCTTTATTGCCATTAAATCCTGGATGGATGCGACCCCCACTTCCACTCCTATGTTGATTGATGGATCTCGGCGACTAAGACCTCATGATATATCTCTTCCTGCTGTCTACTTCGATGGAGCTGCTTCTGGGGACACTACGGGTTGCGGGGCCTGGATTAAGATCTCAGGACATGAACGTTATCTTATTACATGGAATGGAGGTCCTGGATCAAATAATAAAGCTAAAATTATGGCATTATGGGGGGCGCTGTATGTTGCCTATGATCTTCAGATTAGGGTAGCTAACATTTTTGGGGATTCCAAACTGGTGATAGGTTGGATTTCAAACGAATCTCGTTTCGAAACTCCACAACTCCAAGGTTGGGTCGATAGGACCAGGCGGCTCTGGAATATAATGGACAGTCCTCCTATCTGTCATATATTTCGTGAAAACAATACTAGGGCGGACAGATTGTCAAAAAGGGGCCTCATGATGGATTTTGGCCTTATTATTGTCTCTCATTTTCTATCCGGTGTTCAAAATGGGGTGTATCACATTCAGCATCCTTAATCCTTGTTTTTTATCTCTGTCTCGGGTCCGTTATTTCTGGATGGAGGATGATCCTTTTTTGTGCTCAGTATATATGACAGATCATTTGTGCATCAATGGGGATGGTTTTGTTTTATGATTTACTGTGCCTTTACTTCTGGTCTTTGCAAGCGAGCGTGTCAGGCGAGCGTGACAGGCGAGCGCGATATATAATCAAGCGAGCGGGTTTATAAGTTTTTGTTGCTATTGTCACACTTACAGGACAATTGTTCATCTGGCTGATCGGTTCACATGCTCTATAAATTTCATCATTTCATTGGCATTTCACCTGTCCTTATCAGCACGCAGACATATATCATATACAGGTGACTGCAATGCGAGCGTGAAGATTTTTCAAGCGAGCGTGCAATATTATCTTCACAATGCCTATCCGATCAGTGCATTTGGCCGTTTTATTATGCAACCCTTATTATCTTTATGATATGCAATTCTATCATTATCTGAATGATCTGGAGCATCTTTTTCTAAATCGCAAATCTATGGCCGATAAATCTGGACTATATCCTTCCTTTTGTAATCCCATTTTGGCTGTTGTTTTTTCATAGGTGGCTTTTATTTGTATGGGTTGGATCATGACCCATTATATCTGAATGCCCTCTCTATTTGATCTGTTTACTCTGAACAGTTAATTTTGGGGCAAATGATGGTGGAATCTCGCTGTTATCCTCACAGCTTGAGATATTTCGATTATTTGAATATGTACTGTTTATATGTTTAATATATATATTCAGCGTTTTTTTCTCTCTGAAAAAAAAAAAAAATTGCAATTTCCACCATTAAAAAATTGCTATCTTCTATTACGAATTATAATCTCAAATTATAACAAAAACTTTTAAAAAATAATTGAAATCAAAATTTAATTAACAAATTTGTAATTTCAACCATCACAACCCAAACAAATATGAGGAGATTTAACACAAAACAAGCTTCGTATATTCGGTATAACATGTCAGTTTTAATTGATATAAGATGTCATCTTTAATGGGTTACTTTAGGTTATCCCTTTTGCTTGCCGAAGGGGCAACGTAAATCGACCTAGGTATACGTCACCAATTCCCTTCAATGAAATAAAGAAATAAGCGACGAAGAAGGGCAACAACAAAACTGTGCGAAGAGTAAAAAATTGGTAGCCTTTGGCTAGAACAGGAAAAAGGTATCACCGTGCCTAATCGTTTGTTTGTGATAGAAATAGGGGAATGTAGACGATCACCTTATGACGAGAAGGTAATGGATTGGTGTAGTACAATGGAATATTACAGTAAGATAGGGTAATGAATTGAGATGAAATAATGGATTGTTTGTTGCATAATGAGATTGACTTAGATTGATTAAATCTATAGTAAATTTGGTTGAATTTAAAATCAGTGTATATTTATTTTAAGTATGGATTTAGCTCATATTGAGAGGGATCAAAATTTTTAAAGTGCAATTTTTTTTGAAGTATAAAACTTAAAAAAAAACACTTATATTTGAGCGTGTATATATATATATATCGATGAGTTAACATAGTATATATCGTGAATATCATAGGACTATTCTTTAGATGTTTGCGATATATGTTTCATTCATATGTACTAAGAAAATTGAACTATTTCAATGGCTTTGGTACTTATCTTATTGAAGGTGTGATTTGGTTTTATGATCATGGTTGTCTTGTGAACTACTTTGTAGGTTAAATAATGATGTTCTTATGCTCTTGTATGTCTTTTTTAGGATAGTACTATTACTTTTCTCCTAGAATTCCACTCTCTCTCTCCTATATGATCACTCTCTTTCTCCTTGTTGTGAAAGTGCCTTATATACATCGCAATTGGATGTCTCATAGTGTCATCTTACTTGTTTGTTTCAAAGAATGATGGTATAACCTCTTATGTTAATAATGGCAGATAAGGAAAATCTTTAATGACAATGGAAACCGATTCTATTTCCAGTTGGGTCTCCTACTTCAAACAGTGTGAGGTCTAATTGGGACTTCACATCGGGAAGACCCCTTAGTTGATAGATTTCCAACACTGTCAACAACATGTGAGATATCCCTTTAGATTAAAAAGAGAATGTTTACTAATCCTTCATAATCAACTTATATATTATTAGTTAATATTAGTTGGTAGTTTTTCTTCTTTTTCTCATTAATAAATTACCTAGAAATTAATTATTTGGACATAATTGTCTACTCTTTATTTTCATTTTTATAAATATAGAGTATGTGTTTTCCACATCAATAAAATGATTTATATTGTGGAGTTTTTTATGACGGGTTTGTCTATATCCGCATCCTTTGATCAGGGTTTCCATCTTCAAAAATTCTTACTTCATTTTCACATCCTTGTGAGAATTCTCTGATCCAATTAAAATTGGTTTCCATCTTCAACAATTCTTTCCATTTTCACATCTTTGTGAGAATTCTCAAATCCAATTCAAATTTGATGTGAAGTTTTTCACAGGGCCCAATTCCAGTTTGATCTAAACGTTTTCAATTCAGTTCTCGTGGGTGGAATTTTTTTCTCTTAAATTTTATTTTTTTGTTTATGAAAGAAGTGACATGCTCCAATTTTAATCAATATTTCTTGTTGTGACGTAAGCGTTGGATTTCCATAACAAAGTTTTCACCATGGGGAAGCACAGGGTAAAATAATTAATGACTTGGACGTGGCCATAATGCAATGGTACCACTTTACTACAATATTTATTGTAGGCATAGGGTTCTTCACAAATGCCTATGATTTGTTTTGCATTTTCTTCGTCACGAAGCTCGTGGGAAGAATGTTCCCAACCATTATAGCCCCAGAAGTCTGCCTCCAAATGTCTCAGCTGTCAAGACAGGGGTGGCATTATACAAAACTCTTTGCGACAACTGTGGATGGAGAGATGGGGTACAAAAATGGAGCCTTCGCACAGGGACGAACCTATGCAAGGGAGTCTCTGTGCATGAGAACTTCCTTGTAAATTCATAGTTTGTACCTTTGTGCATGAGAACTTTGACCATTGACTTTTGGATGCAGATACATGTTAATATATGAGGTTTTGAAGAGGCATGTTACATGGGAGAAGGATGGAGAGCTAGAGTGAAACTATGGAGCCTTTGCACAGGGATGAACCTATACATGGGGTTTTTTGTGCATGAGAACTTCCTCATAAATTCGTAGGTTGTGCCTCTACGCACGGGACCTTTGACCATCGAATTTTGGACATAGTTACAGGTTATTATCAGAGGTTTTGAAGATGGAAAGACTCACCAGCACAATGGAAGATGGATTAAAGAAGAGGCCACAGAATACAGAAGAAGATATTACACTGGTACCTAGCACACAAAAATAGGGTCTCAGGATGCATCTATAAGAAGATACGAGATCGTCGAATGGAGAGGTGAGGTGAAAAAATGGAGCCTTCGCACAGGGACGCACATATTCAGAGGAGTCTTTGTGCATGGGTACATCCTCATAAATTCACAGATAAAGCCTCTACGCTAGAGATAAATAACCAACATCTTTTGGATGTAGATACATGATATAAACATAGGTCTAGAAGAAAGGGGGACCTCCCAGTTCTTAGGGAGTTGGAATAAAGAAGAGACTGCGAAATGTAGGAGAAGATTTTACATTGGAACATAGCACATAAGAACAACATCACAAGAAGTGTCTACTATAGACACGAAGATATCTTGTGACTACATCAGACTATGATATCACATCATAGTTCTAAAACCATTTCCTCGATATACATTTTATTTGGGTTGGGACAATAAAAAATCTATGGGTGATTTAGGTTGAAACGTGTGGAGTATTAAAGGAATATTTTATACGACACACTAAGGAACGATCTGAGATCCTTCTTATCCTGATCCTTTGGGTATTATTTAGTTGGGTTTTTTTCTGGATCATAGCCTTTCTTAGCGCATATTTTTTGAGGATAGCTGAAGAAAAATATTCATTATTCAACTTTTATGGTTTTATGAAGTTTTAGTGGCATTTCATACACATATTGTGGTAGATTATATCACATTTTTTGTGAAGCCGAACTTTTTACTACTCCCTTTCTCTCTGTTTCGGGAGGGCTACATCACAATTTCTAAGGATTATTCTATAGCTGGACTACAACCATTGTGGTTTGGCTGTATGGTATTACATCGATTTTGGAGATTGTCGCTACTAGGGTCGTGCATAAGAAAGGGGTTACACTTTGGGTGTCTCAGGCCGAAGATTTATGTCTGGGGTCCACCATTTGTCGGGTCAAAGGTGGTGGTTGAGTATTTGGTCTGACATTACTTTTATTGGTCTGTAAAGTTTGGTATATTTTTCATTTAAGGATCATGATTAATTTCCAAACCTATTGATTCTCTGGGTGAGTTCTACAACAAAACATTCATTACGTTATTCAGACAACATAACATTAGAGAGGCATAAGGTATGGTGGATTACACTCCAGTGGGGGCTTCTATGTGAGCCATTAAATCTTTGGGATGATGGAAACATAATTTCTTTAAATGGTATAGAATATTCCTCTAGGTGGCACTCACTAAAGGATGCGGGTGGCATTAGGCCTTACGTTATTGTTCAATACCTTTTGTACCTAAATCTTGGGAGGAAATATTGTATTGGGGTCTAGGCTACGGGAAATGGAAAGTGAAGGCGGACAGCTGGCCAGCATGCAGGACGAGGGATTGCCATCGGAAAAAGTACTAATTGAATTCACCATTAGGGATGAACAGTAAGCATTAGCGAAGTCATCTGCCTCGGTGTCGAACATTGTTTTTTCTTCTGAGAAAACATTCGAGGGTGATAACTCTGCACTAGAATGGCCACCAGGGAGAACTGACGAAAAAAACAAAAACAAAAACCTCTGGAGGATATTAAAGGACAACAACCTCTGGTTTTGAGTAAAAATGATTACTCGAAAAGCATCGAAAGACTTAGAGATAAGGCGTTGGTGGGTTGTTAGAATCATATGAAAATTACTTGAATGTAGGGGAAGGATTGGGTGGAAAACATGTGGTTTCCAATTTTAAATTACATACCAAAGATTAATATGTTAACAAACGATTGGTTATGTTTTCATTTCTTGAGTATGGAGGATGCATAAAGGATCTTAATGGATCCTTGGGTTAAAGGTAGAGGATACCTATTATTGCAGAGGGGAAGGTTGGATTTGATCCACTTGTCGAGCTCCCCTGTTGCAAGTTTATTTGGGTGGAATTACTGGGTTTACCATTGGAATTATGGAATCTAGTGGTAGTGGTGGCAATTTCAAAACAAATTGGACAATTTTATTATTGGGACGAAAGATGTTTTGGGAAATTGGACAAGCGCCTGGCTTGGGTGATGGTTGAAGTCGATTTAGGGCGTGGCTTACTAGCTGAGATAGAAGTATAGTGGGGTAGCTATAAAACTCTGTTGGAAGTTTATTATTGGGCAATTCCTTTCCAATGTATTATATGTCATAATATAGGTCATTTGATGGATGCATGTCTCAGACATGGGATTTTGGTTTCAGGACACAGTAAATCAAACTTCTGGGAGCCTACAACATCTGGACTTCTGAAAAGTGTCGAATTGGGTAGCGACGTCCCCTCTAGAGTTTCATCAGGTACTTTGGACATTTCCCATGGAATTATTTACGAGTCTATTCATGGTTTAAATGAATTTAAAGCTCATAATTTTGAGGATTATGTTTTATCATTCGGGCTCGGTCTTACACACCGTGTTGCCTATGAAGCCGATACATTCTCCCCTGGAGATTCCAGGACTTCGGTCGCCCATGTCTCAGGCATTGGGTCTTTAAAACCCTCCCACCTTTTAGACTTTGGATTTACTCATTCACTTCCTCGAGGGAATGGGTATGACTTAGATCTGTTGGGGGGTTCAATTTTGCTTGGAGAGCCCAATTATTTTGTTTCGCCTGTCCAGGATAAAGAGGGGGATAACCACTTGCCTCTTTCTCCAGACTGAGAGCTCATCGATGTCTTCGATTCCATTGAGGAAATGGAGCCCCTCATTATTAAGCGATGTTTTTTCACTCCATCTCAAGAATCTGGACCTAAACTAAATTTTCTAAATGTGACACACAGATTAAAAAAAAAAAAAAAAAAAAAAAAAAAAACATCTTAGATACAAGAAAGTTTCAGATTGTAGTGTGTCTACTATGATTTCCTAGTCGAGCCTTGACACGGGCAACATTACTTTTTCCATTGATCTTGACTTCACTTATGGTTTGTTATCTATCTTAGAATGTGGCGGTTCTCAGGCCCTTAGAGGGGAGTTTCCCGTTAACAGATTGCCTCCATGACCATCATCTCTCTAAACATTCGAGGGTTGGGGGCTGACCCTAAAATCATCTTTATTAGGGGCATGATCAGACTATACCATCCATCTATGATCCTTCTACAGGAGACGATGGTGCAGGCGGACAGAGCTTGGGAGACCATGTTAAAAATTTTCCCAGAATGGGAAATATGTGCCACTGACGTGATGGGTCTTTCAGGTGGGCTGGGTGTGATGTGAAATCCACATCATTTTGATCTGAGTGCATTTTACACTTGTTCAGGTATTCTTTTAACCAGATATAAGAAATGGTCTACTGATAGGATTTGGATTATGATCACTTATGCTTCGTATAATGCAAGACGACCTTTTTGGAACATAATGTCTAATTTTGATCTATTAATTCTTAGTTCATTCATAATCGTAGGGGATCTCAATTTTACACTAGATTCATTAGAGATATGGGGTATGAAGGCCCAAGAAGATCCAATCTAAGCATATTTAAAAGGAATTATGGAGGCCAATTCATTGACTAATGCAATTCCAGATCATATGGCTCCTACATGGAGAAATGGGAGAACGGGAGGGGAGGGAATTTCCAAATGAATTGAGTATTTCCTAGTTAGCCAAACCCTATTCAATAACATGGTGGATGTTGAGTCATTTACCATTCCAATGTTCATTTCAGATCATATGTCGATAGTGCTGGGGTGGAGAGGAATGGAGGTGTGGAGGACATATCCATTCAAATTTAACCCTCTGTGGTTAAAGGAGAAAGCTTTCAAAGAGATAGTACGTCAGGTGTGGAGCGGCCCGAATACTTCGAACACAATGTCACCAATGGAGGATGTAAGCCAGAAGTTAAAGGTGCTTAAATTTGAAACCTGGAAATGGTTTAAAGCTAAAGGAAAGAGGACAAAACTGCTTTAGTGGAGATAGAAGTAGAATTGAAGGTTCTTAATAACACACAAGAGTCCATATTATTTTTCGGCTATATACCCATGCAAAATAGCAACTTTGGAGGGCCACAAGAATTTGATTTTAACAGCATAGGAAGAAGATATAAGATTAAAAATTTAGGCCATATTGTAGTATTCCCTTTCTTGATCTAGTCAAAGTGGACAGAATTGATCCATGGTACTTACCATGGTATTTTCCCATGGTATTTGTTGTCGATTTCTTAGAAAAATAATAAAATAAGGTCTCTAGAAAGTCCATCAGGCCTATAAAAGGGGAGAGAAGCTAGGCATTGAGATGCATTCTGGTTTTATCTATCTTATTGTGTTTGGGTTGAGAACTTGGCCTGGCCAATTCTAACATTGATCCGAGGATGAAAACCCTGTGGCGAATTTGTCTGGTGGATCCATCCAGGGTCCATGATTGTGCTTCAGTGCTTGTTTTCTGTTTTAAGGAGCAGCCAAGCATGCCATCTGCAGGAGCTCAGATTTATCGTATGGGCATGTATTTTATTTCAAGCTAATAATATAAATAAAGTGTTGCATTTCCAGATCCCATCTATGTTCATGGTTTTTACTGAATGTAATTTTATTGAGAACACTAGAATGTGATAAATCTGACTAAATTATTAAGGTTTGGGATCTTATAGTGGTATCAGAGATTGTTTTTCTTGCCATCCTAAGGGTTTTAAGAGAACTAGTTTCGATGATCCTTCATAATCACCCTAGCTAGAATCTCATCAATTTCAGTGGTTCTCCATAACTACCTTAATTTACCATTGTAGAAATTACTTGTCCACCATTGAGTTGATTTGCAGGTAGAATTTTTAATTGTGAGGCAAAATTTAAAGATATCGAAACCGGTGAAGTTGTCTTATAGTTTTAAGGGTTTCTAACATAAAAGCCATAATTGATGAAGACAAGTTCTAAGTATTGGTGGATGTGTATTAGCTAAGGTAAAGGGTTTTGAGGTTAGGTCTAGCTTTATCTGCCAGAATCAAGAGCCTTTGACAGAGGACAAGACCCAATATTTCTAGCCACAAATTAATCGAAAAATTTGTGACAGATGTGTTGCATGCCACAGGTCACATTTGTTAAAGCCAAGGTTTAAATATTTGGCAGACTGAATTTTGTTTGAAGGGATTTTTTTATTGATAAAGGCAGAATATACCAACTCTGAGGTAGAAAATTTGCAAATCAGAACTTCAAGAATTAGGAAGAGCTGAGTTAGTGCAGTCATACCAATTTTATGATTTCTTTTGCAAGCTAAGAATCAAATTTTTGCATAGATCAATTTTCATAGTCGAGGATCCACTTGCACCGAGGGAGAGCTATTACGTTGTGAAGCACCGAGGGCAGCATCGGTGGATCGAGATGGAGTCGGACCTATGAAAACGTCCCCTGTCCTGGATCGAGATGGAGTCAGACCTGTGACAATGACTATGGCTACCACATCATGGGAGCTTCTGCCTGCAGCCAACGAAGTAGCCAAGATTGATGAGTTTGCTGGAGGACAAGTGAGCTAGAGTTGATAAAAAAGCGAAAGACCGTGTTTTGTTTGAGATTTTAGTAATTTTCTTGCAGAGATTATTAGATCAATCTTGGTCAGTTGCATTATATCTACCTATTCACATTCAAGTCCAGGAGCCGAGGTTAATTGAAAGAGCATTTTGTCCTTTTCGAAGGTCATGTAAAAGCCTCACGTAGAGAAGACATTGCATTGGGCAGAAATAAGGGTGCCAATAAAAGTGGTGGACATGGAGGGCCGACATCTGAAACAAGACAGTGCAACAACCCAGCAGGACCATGGAGGACGACAAGGCAGCTGAGTGACAGTAGGACATCGTCCATGTAGGAGAAAGGAAGCCAACAATCTGCCGGTAAATTTTGCACATCACTGGAAGGCATCACACTGTGTAATATATTCCCCCCCTCGTGCGATTTTAGCATCCAAACATGACAAGAGGAATGTTGTCTCTCCTGGCAACGGAAGGACCTCCGATGAAGAATTCACATTGGCGCAGTACTACGTCAACATGAGCCAGGGTCATAAATAGATGTTTGTGGTATAGTTGAGCCAGCCTTGCCAACAGTCAAAAGCGTTGTAATTTTTGGACTAGCGCATTAATAAAATGATCGAGTAAGTCAACTATTTGCAGTAGAGGGGTCGATAGTCACAGAGGCCTTAACTGTGGCAGCGATATGTTCCTGAGGCTAGTGAGTGCTATTTACTGGGAATGCTGGGCTAAATCCATAAAATTTGAGACAACGAGTATCTATTGGTGACAGTGGATCATCCATGAGGTATTTTTGCGATAGTGGATCATCTCTATGATCATGTCTATGACAACGAAATCATCTATGAGGTTGTTTGTGGTAATGAGTCATCCGTAAGGTTTGTATGCAACAATGAATAATCGTTGTGATAGGGCTGAGTTTGGAAGCGTGGAGGCCGAAATTATCTACATGATTTCATAAAATTTATTGGACAGAAGTTCGGGCAAACTCTAGGTTCAACAACTATAACCTGTAGCGAGCTATCTATGAGCACATCTGTAAATCGCAGTAGACCATTAGGCACATGCGAGTTTCTCCCTCAAGAGTTTCAGGTGCCAATGATTATTATTCTGCTGATGTTCAAATTGCCTCTATCCGGAGGTAAATTTACTCAGAAATTAAGGTAGACCGAGAGCAGTTATTCATCAGTATTCGATTGGTCAATTCTGGGTTTATAATTCATTTGTGAAGGGTGAAGTGTTACACCATTTTTTGGTCATCTAACCTATTATCATTAGATGAACCCAAGTACACCATGTAAGACCAATTTTACCCTAAGTAAAATTGCTTTCACTATATGAAATAACTTAGTAAAACACCTTTATTAAGTTGTTTATGGTCTAAACAGGAAACCCCAAAAGGAAATAATAAACAAATCTATATTTGTTTATATTTCCTCAAAGAATAATCAGTTAAACATAAATTTAATTATTATTCCTGGTCATATTTAACCAAAAACAAGGAAATCAATTAAATAAATCCTTATTTATTTGATTATTTCCTAGGAATAAGTTATTTAATCCTTATTTAAATAATATTCCTAGTTAAATTTGACCAAATCATTTATAAATAATTAAATAAATCATTATTTATTTAATTATATATTTTCACTATTTCCTTAAAATAATAAATAAATCATTTATTTATTTATTATTTATAAATAAAGGATTTGACCCAAGTCAAAATCCTTTTCCCTCCAACAAATATAATAAAATATTCCTAAAAGGTGGTTCTAGAAGTTAGTTAATAATATTTTATTCAGGCATCAAGTTCTAGACTACCCTAGTATTTTGTTATAAATAGAAGGGTTTTCCCATTCATTTGTCACCTTTCATTGCATTAGATCACTCTGGATCTATACTCTTGGTATGACTTTGAGCCATTATCATTGTCACATTTTCCATCATTTTTTTTGTGAGGTCCCTTTGAGTTCTATGTTTGTTTGGGTTTTCTACACCAACAAGAGAGAGAAATTTTAGATCTGAAACGCTGAGGACTTTCAAGAACCCATCCCATTGAGGAGAATTGGAAACACATTTCTTGTTTTCCTCTCAGGTGCCCCTTTAATACAAAAATTCTTTCAAATATATTGTTCTTGTCTTATCTATTGGATGCATGGAGCAACATTTTATTTTCACTGCTTAATGTCTTTTATGCATAGATCTGGATTTGTGCAGCTTTATTTGGATCAACTAACTGCATATTTAAAGATATTGGCAGCCATAATTGATGTTAGGGATATTTGTTATGCGTAGATAAGTGGTATTTTTCCGACAAAAGATTCATACTAACAATTGGCGACTCCACACTGGTTTTATTTTGCGACCACTGTTGTTTTATATATTCCTGCATATCCAGCTATTTCAGACCTTAGGGTTTCTCTTCAGTTTATTTTTTCCTATTTTTATGGTTTTTTTCACCTCTAAAACCCTCAAACATTCAAATTTTTAACTTCCGTGTGTTTCTGGCCCTATTGCGCAAGTGATAGACATCAGCCGCAGCTGAGACGACAACTTTTTCTGAAATCTGCCGTCGAGAGACCTGGATCTGTAGGTCGCACTTATTGGCCCAAAAACTGCGACCTGGACTGGAGGACGCACTTTTCTGCCTAAAAACTGCGACCTGGACTGAAAACAGGTCAAAACCTGTGACCTACATTTTTTTTTGCACTTTTCCAGCACTTTTTTTGGGTTTGTCTGAAGCTTCTGTCAGGGTTTTCCAGCCTCTGTCTCCGCCCGTTTAGACATGTTTCTGATCTGTTTTACTCAACCAAGTGGGAATCTCACCCCTAGGGCTTTATTACCCTCCACTTTCTGTGGCAGAGTTTTCGCTATTTTAGACGTCTGAATTTACAGACTTTCGGCCTTCTTTTTTTCAGATCCGATACCTCTTTTTCAGATCCCTCTAGATCAGCTCTTCTCCCTTTCAAATCACCTCATATAGTTTTGTTTGGGTTTACCTCTAGGGTCACCTCCTTGTCCCTTCTACCTTTATCTAATTTCCCCCTTTGTTGCAGCAACCTTGCCTCTGGCTCTTTGCTATTTTCTGCACCTCTTTTCAGCAGATTTATCCTTTAGATCCCTGTCCCTCCCGACCTTAGATCTATTGGCCTCTTTTTAGTGTGTTTTGATTAGATTTTTTCCCTCTTTTAGACTAGTTTTGAGAGACCCGCCTTCTTGGGTTAGATCGATGCATTCTTAGCTGTTAATTTTCTGTTATTTCAGCCTTATTTACTGTTCTCTACAGATTTATTTTCAGTTACGCAACACACTTTTTTCTTTTACTCTCAAAACGTCTGGGTTTAAAAATTAAAATTAACACACGCCACACACTGACCCTAAGTGAAGAAGAGCCTGGTTAACACCGCCTGGAAAAGAATTTAAAATCAATTGACACTGCACATCTTTGCCCTTGTTTCGACATTGACCTCACTTGATTCTGCACCTCCCTGCCCTTGTCAGTTATTCTTCTTCCCGTCATCATTGTGCCTCCAAGGAATATATCCTGGAGACTTCTTGGCCTTCACCCTCAGTTTCCAGTTGGACGACTTACTCCTTCCCGCCGTCGTTGAGTTAGTCCTCCCCCGAGTCCGCACTCCGACTCCTCTTCTGATTGTTTAGGTTCTCCCCCTACTTCTGGTTCTCCCCATATTACCTTCACCATGTCTAGTTTGGGACCTAATGCTAGCAACCCCAGTCCTACTACTGGGTTTGTTACTAGCGAAACCACCACGGGAACTACCTCGACTGTCCCTTTGCTTCCTTATATGGCTGGTCTCAATCTGCCTGATTTCAATTAGTTGATCAACGATCCTATCCGCCACGATGTTAGCTGGCCTGCTATGCCAACCAAGCTCCCCTCCGACATTCCCAAGTTCGAAGGCCTTGCTAGTGAAGATCCCTCCAACCATATCCGATCTTTCCACATGTGGTGTTCATCCAATTCCATTACTGATGATTCCATCCATCTTAGATTGTTCCAACGTACGCTTACCGACGAAGCTTCTAAATGGTATGTTGATCAGACCACCTCTTCCCATACCACCTTTGCAACCATTGCCCAAGATTTCTTATCTTATTTCCAGCTCCCTCTCCGATACGACATTGGTACAAAACTCTTGACTTCTTTCCGTCAATCCTCTTCGACCCGCCTTTCCGCTCATGTCCAGGAATGGCGGAGAAGACGGAGCTTATGTCGAGCTCCCACCTTTGAAGATCGGGTATATATGGGCTAGTTCCTTCGCTCTCTCTTACCTGCCATCAGCAAAGATGTCGCATCCCAGTTCCCTCAAACCGAAGAAGCCGCACTCCAAATAGCCTTGAAATATGACCTCATCTATGCTCAATCTGGTTATGTTTATACCGTCCTTCCTGACCTCCCCAAACCCGGTGGTGCTAATGCCCTGGGGGCATCTCACTCTGCCGACGGTATCGTTGGAGCTCTTTCCCATACCTACGCTCAACCTCCTATGGGCTATGGTTTCCCTCCGGGAGGGGCCAACACCTCCAGCACTTTCCCCCCTCCAGGTAGCATGTATCTAGGATACAGCATGCCTCCTCCTTTTTCCCACCCTCCTGCTTACCTCAATGTTGCCCATCCTACCCCTTATCCTTACCCATAGCCTGGTGTCCTAGCTCCTCCAGCATTTGGACCTCCAACTCCCTTGCCTTTTCAAACCCCGCACAACAACTACTACCCCCTCCAGGGAAAGTATTTGCGCAGCAGGGCTTGAATAATTCTCCTTCTTCTCAAAGAAAGTGGAAAGGCAACCAAAATAAATCTGCCCCTGGTCATCAGGGACCCACTCCTCCAAGTATTGACTCCAACATTGCTAACCAGCCACAAGGCTCTCAGCCCAAGCCGGACAGGCCTCTTCGCACCAATAAGCCCTGTTCGTGTTGCAGTGTTTATGGACATTACATTCACGATTGTCCCCTATTACCACAGATGCGGAAGATGTGGGAGTCTCAGGCTACATTGTGGGGACAACATTCCTCCCCTACTATCCCTCCCAATGCGGCTACTTCTCAACCCGCCGTGTTTACCAATCCTTTCCCTCAACAAGGATTCGTGGCTAATCAACCACCTCATGCCTCGATAACCACTCAACCTCCCCCTTCTGGCTCCTTCAATTACCAGATTCTCATGATAAATTCTAACCACCCTCTCACGGTCGACCTTAAGCTTCAAACTCGGTATCGTCAGTACCCCACGCCTCCCTCTTCGTCTACTCCCGAGTCACCTTCTTTAGGTCCTACAGAGCCTCTTTCGACACCAAATGGTCCTTTGCAGATCCCTCAACCCAAAGTTGAGGTCCCTATAAAGGTTCCTAAGGGCCCATTATGCCGAAATGCTGCTTCTGGTCTAGTTGCTCATTCGTATAGCGTAGTAGATGATTTGGTGCAGTCTCCTACCGCCATTTCAACACTAGAACTCCTCCAATCGTGTCCTTCTCAAAGTAAGGCTCTACTATCCGCCATGGGCGTTGTAGATCCTGCTGATGATCAATTGATTGTTTTTTACGCCCGTCAGTCAGATCATCCTCCCCTTCCTACTTCCGTCGCTTTCCAAATCCCAGTCAAAATTGGGAATGCTAATGTGTCTCGATGTATTATTGACGAGGCTTCGGTTTGGAAACAAATCAGATCTTCTGAACTGGCCCCTTCCATAATCACCCTTCGTGTGTGGGATGGCCATGCCTCCCAGCCCATTAGCCTATTCTGTAACTGTCTTATCACCCTTGCAGGCAAGACTATTTGCGTTGACATTGAATTCATCGATGCCCCTCTTGACTATAACATTATTTTAGGGCATAGCTACACCTATGCCATGTCTTCTATCCCATCCGTGGTCCACCGCAAAATCTTTTTCCCTCACAATGGAAAGATAGTCACCATAAGCACAATCATGGTTCACTTGTCACTTACAAAGCGACAGCTGTCATTTCAATGAAACCAACATCATCTGGGCCCACCCATAGTATGTCCCACTCAACACACTTTCTACAATCATCATCTTCCCTCCAGTGATGTGATGGAGGGCCTAGCTACCCAGGATCCGCAACACTGCCGCTGCCACTGCACGGGTCTCCAACCTCTCTAGATCCCCAATCGACGTACGAGTCCCTTTGACTCAAACACCTTTTCAACAATGTCACTCTACGAACTCCATGATGTTACGCCCCCCGCGGTAACACTAGCTGTGTATTTCAGGAAATACAGATCCTAGACTGTCAGCTCAATCCTATGCCCCTGCACTATAAAGACCTCATGATCTAGATCCCAATAACTGAAAATTCGGGCCAACAAGGGCTCCCCAGCTCTCATCAGAGGGTTCTCCACAAATTTTAGAACCCCAAACCTGGCCAATGCATGACATACACCCTGATTCGCTTGGATTTCTAACCGTAATGTACCCAGGTCTCTCTCTCTCTCCACTTGATTCGTATATTTTCCATATCTGCACAAAACCATCATATTTGTCAGTCTACAGATAGGAAAAACTACATTCAATTACAAAAAACCTAAATATCAGCCCACAATAGCACTAAAATCACCTCCCTCTGACAGGTCACACTTTTTGGCCAAATCCTGGGACAGATCGCACTTTTCAGGCCCAAACCTACTTCCCATGTCGTGTTTTTTGCCCCAAAAAGTGCGAACCGGCCGTAAAGATGAGGTAGGGGATGTTCCTGAGATTTGGGACCCTAATATAAACTTTTAATCCATCAAAAACAAAGAGTAGGATTAGGCCTCTTACCTGCAACTGACGGATCTCGATTCCAACGGTCGGTTTGTCTGCTACGCTCAGCGTAAGATTTAGGGCCTTCTCTCCTCTCCACATTCACCACCGCTACACAAGAAAATGAATGTATTTGGAGGGAAAATGCCTTATTAGAAGAGAAACCCTTGCTTTTTCTTTCACCGACTGCGACCAAACCGTAGCCTCGTTTGACACACCGTCTGCATCGTTGGAAAGCTCTCCCCGAGCACTCAAATGGGTATCTGTTAGTTTTTCATGTTTTGATACTTCACCAGGACACATTTTGTCCACGAAGGGTCTATTCACCTCTCCTCCAAATCGAATTTACTCACTTACAACACTTGTACTTGGGGCACCAATTTTCCTCCTTACTTGTCCTACGAAGGTTCTATTCACCTCTCCTCCAAATCGAATTTCCTCACCTACAACACTTGTACTTGGGACACCACTTTGTCTCCTTACTTGTCTTTGTTCGTATTGATTTTCGTCATGAGAAACCCTATTGTACTCATGTTTTTATGGTCCCCCATTGGACCTTTACTGTGTGGTAGCACCATCGAGTCACCCTTGTTTAGAGCATCCGAGTTGATGCATCATCGCAGTCATGGAGTCTATCTCGCGTCCCTTTGCATCTCGCTATCGTCCTACATCCTTCACTGCTTGGTCCCTCTCTCATGTTGCGCATTATGGCTTTCAGTACCATTTTCCCCTATCCCTCATGATATTGTGTCAGTCGCTGCCAAGCCATTCATGCCCTTTATGCTCTAACAAGGGAAATCGTCCACCCGCTACTCAGTATCCACCATTTCATCATCATCATTAGTGTCCGTCTGTTAGTCGCTCTACTATTTTCTCTCGTGCCTTAGTTTGGGATCCCTCATTTCCTCACCTATGCTAGACCTCCTTCTGTCGACATTAGCTCATTTATTCTAGAATCCAGGTCTATAGGGCAGTGTACCTTGGTTCGAGCTCCTTTCAGCATGATCGTGATCTATATACTTGATGTTCCAGTGATGCAGCAGCAACTATTGGTGATTCTCGAGTGTGTGTGAGATGTCTCAAACCTCATGAGGGGGTGGCCCTGTAGGTAGCCCACCAAATGCCCGGAAGACTTCTTCATTTCATCCTTTGATGCAGCTCCTTACATTTGATGATGTCGGCCTCAGCCTATTGCAGCGCCTTTTCGATTTGCATGTATCAGTCAGATTTTGCGAGCCCTTCCCCGTGTATAGGGGGAATTTGGGTTGTATTTGTATCTCATGTACTAAAATATTATTGTATAATTCCTGGCTATTATTCCAGGCATAGCATGTATGTGGGATTCATCATTCTATTTTTCTGGCTCGTATTTATGCCAGCATGTACTTTATAGTTCAGTTCCTTATTTACTGGACATACTATTCTTTTGTACTTTGTCTCGGTGGGCATAGGTATGCCTCCCCCGCCGCCTTTAGCACAGGTACCACTTCATAAAATAGAGACTTGTTGCACCTATAAGTCTTGTCTCCTCAGGGTCTAGTCCTTTAGCAGATTAGACTACCTTACATTTCTCTCATTGACTTCCCTCTTGATGTCTAGTGATTGAGTTCTTACAACGTACTTCGGTCATACGATTTTCTCCTAACACTCGTACGTTGGGGGGTAATTTGTTACACCATTTTTTGGTCATCTAACCTATTATCATTAGATGAACCCAAGTACACCATGTAAGACCAATTTTACCCTAAGTAAAATTGCTTTCACTATGTGAAATAACTTAGTAAAACACCTTTATTAAGTTGTTTATGGTCTAAACAGAAAACCCCAAAAGGAAATAATAAACAAATCTATATTTGTTTATATTTCCTGGTCATATTTAACCCAAAACAAGGAAATCAATTAAATAAATCCTTATTTATTTGATTATTTCCTAGGAATAAGTTATTTAATCCTTATTTAAATAGTATTCCTAGTTAAATTTGACTAAATCATTTATAAATAATTAAATAAATCATTATTTATTTAATTATATTTCCACCATTTCCTTAAAATAATAAATAAACCATTTATTTATTTATTATTTATAAATAAAGGAATTGACCCAAGTCAAAAATCCTTTTCCCTCCAACAAATATAATAAAATATTCCTAAAGGGTGGTTCTAGAATTTGATTAATAATATTTTATTCATGCACCAAGTTCTAGATTGCCCTAATATTTTGTTATAAATAGAAGGGTTTTCCCCATTCATTGGTCACCTTTCATTGCATTAGATCACTCTGGATCGATACGCTTGGTCACATTTTCCATTTTTGCCTTGTGAGCTCCCATTGAGTTCTATGTTTGTCTGGGTTTTCTACACCAACAAGAGAGAGGAATTTTAGATCTGAAATGCTGAGGACTTTCAAGAACCCATCTCATTGAGGAGAACCAGAAAACACCTTTCTTGTTTTCCTCTCAGGTGCCCCCTTTTTAATATAAAAAATTATTTCAAATACATCATTCTTGTCTTGTCTATTGGATGCATGGAGCCATATTTTATTATTGCTTAATGTCTTTTATGCTTAGATCTGGATGTGTGCAACATTATTTGGATCAACTAATTGCAGACTTAAAGATATTGCCAGCCATAATTGATGTTAGGGCTATTTTTTATGCGTAGCTAAAGTGATCTTTTACGACGAAAGATTCATACTAACACATAGGTTGACACGGTTCAAGCAGAGGAGAAATCGGTTGAGAAACTGTTTGGATGTTCAAAACCACCTGGGTTGAAAATAACCAAACCGACAGACCAATGGTTAATCCCAGGATGGTCAACGTTTCCATATAAGGGGAGCTAGAATTTCCAAAAGAAGGAAAATGACCAGGATTCCCATCGGATGGGGATCCTTGACTAGTAAACCCAAGAAACATTGTCATTGACCTTACCCTAAGAATATCTAAGGAATATAACCTTAACCGAGAATATTTCGCGGGCAGTTAATTTTAAGACACTGAAACAAAACTCTGCCTTTTCATATTTTAAGAGTCAATAAAAGGACAAAAGGTTACTCTAGTCGTTTTTAGTTTGAACAAGCTCGAAAGGACAAGTGATCGATGATCTTTTCAATTTTTAGAGAGTCACGGAAAGATCAAAATGACTACTCAAGGAATCTAAGAAAGAGGGTGTACCATGCTCCCGTGGACTGCAACATACACCTTGGTGATCAAATGAAAGAGAAATGACCAAGGAATTAACGTACGTGCATGCAATCTCTCCGAATGCTGTGTTCGGTGTATCATGGTTACAGGGCGGTAGACTCGGCTTCTTATGGATAAAGTATTGCAACCTATGAGGGTCTCCCTTTATATACACGACGATACGGGGATCACAAGTGCATGCTAGCGCTGTCTAATTCCAGATGGAGAACGAAAACTACTAGGTTTAACAACGTCGGAACATGTCACTAGCCTAGACCTCTAAATGTGAGCATTAAGTTTCAATGTTTCCTTAGATTGATTGAATAAATTTTAACGGTTATCTTGAATTATGTTTCAATTTCAAGGCCCTAATACTGTCATCTGAAAACTTCTATATGCAGCTATATGAGGAAATAAATATTTTGATTCTATGAATGATATCTAGTTTAGGGAAGAGTCTCAAACAATGATGCAACAAACAATAATACTGCAAACGAAATTTTTTCCTAACTTGATGACTTTCACTATCCAAAAGTAATCTAAAACATTCAAAGATGAAAATTATGCAATGTAATCTATGCAAAATTCTCTTTTGGAAAAATATGCAATTGTAATCTTTTAACAACTTCCCTTTTCTTTTGAATGAGTAAGAATGCACTCAATGCATTTTTCGATGAAATGAGAATCTACATAATGCGTGCCTTTAATGAAAGAGAATGCACTTAATGCGATTTTTAGTTTTTAATTATTAAAAAATGTAATCTAAGTTCAATGATAAATTTCAAACATGACTTTTCAATGCAACTTGATCTAATGCACTTTAACGAAAAGCAAACTTTGAGATGAAAACTAAATGAACACAAATTTTCTTAATGAAAAAAGGATGCAACCAAGCATTAAGAATACAATCTTGTTTTGAAAACTTTGTAGCGAAATTCCTCAAAATGCTACAAGACATATGAGTTTAAGCACAAAGAAGACTTCCAAAGTGTGGGCTCAAAATAAGGCTTTCATTCCCTTTTACATCAAGCAATCATACAAAGAATACTTTTCAGTTGAACAATGAGAAATGTAATCTATGCTCATAAGCGAACAAGAAGACCAAATGAACTCAGACAAAAACTTGAGACTTGATCACTTAATCAACCAAAAAGAAAAACCCCCCAGTGGAGTCGCCAATTTGTTGTGTAGGTAAATCCCCTCTGCAGATAGAGGCGATCCCTCTAGCCCTAGGGTGGGTCTAGCAACTACAAGAACATACTAACATCGACCTTCCTAGATTGTAAATGAAATTTAGAGCAAGGAAGATGACCTACCTTGTTCTGATGCTATGTTGTCGTCTTCCGTCAAAGCTTCTTGATCTGTCTCTCTTCTCAATCTCGATGCACGCTGCTACCTACGTTCGATTACTTGTACAGACAATCAAGACACCACAACAAGCGTAAAATCACGAAAAACATAAAACAATTACAATCTATCTAGCTGATCAAGGAATGCTAGAAATCTCATTATGAATGTAAACAAGAGTGGAAGATAAACATCAGTTGCATTTTATTATAATAAAGACAAGGGGAGTTTACAACCAAGCCTTGATGTTGAGGCTATCCTTCTGCAGGTCCGTATCCAAGCACGTTTGCAACACCCTCATACACAAATGTCCAAGATCTCCTTATGTTCTCAATAAACAAAAGCAATCACACTTTGCACTATTCTCCCAAAGCTATAATTGATTCTTCTCCCTAGGCTAACTAAGGCAGCAGAGGTGAAAGAGGTCTCCTTATATAATAATGGAGGAGGAGGTTATGGGCCCTCAAATAATGGGAAAAGAGCTTATCCTTTGGAGTAGTTCCTATTTCTTGGGAACAAGAAGCCCAAAGGGGAATTCCTCGGCCATATCCTCAAAACAAACTTCCAGCTCGCCGCCTCGCGAAGCTTCCATTCTATTTAAAAAAATTTCCAAAAGAGGATTGGTGCGGGTCCAACATTAAGACGGAGTGCCTATCGACGTGGATATCAGTGTAAATATCTGCTATCGGCGCAGGTCAGACACTGAGACAAAGTGCCGACCTTGAAAACCAGGTTTATATAGGTATATTTTGGAAAATTTGTAAAGGGAGATGAATTGGTAGACAAAGTGTGGTTCAGGGGTATGTATTCCAAGCTTGGAAAGTCCACAAGGGTCACTTTATAGGTCCTTCAGGATCAAGGAACGGGGAGTAGAGGGACAGTGAAAAATTACTCTGTAACAATTGTCTTCAATTCAATAAAACATTTCAGACCATTTCTCCTTAAAAATCATACTAAAATCATAGTTCCATTTTCAGCAGTAAGGCAATTACTGATGTAAAGAGAAGTAGTAGAAAAAAGAGAAAACTGGATAACTGCATTACAAGAATATGATTTTGATATTAGACTAGCTAAAATTGTTAGAGGTCAAGGTTTTTGCAGAACGTTAACAGGATCATCCAACTTACTAGAAGAAGAACATTCAGGTGATGACATTCAAATATCTCTAGTAAGCCTCAATGATACTACATCTCAATATGCTGATCTCATTTCTTATTTAAAAAATGGATATGCCCCTATGGAACTCAGTTACAAAAAGAAAAGAGCTTTGAGATGAAAGCAAAGAAATATCAAATGATTGATGATGTTTTATTCATTAAAAAATATGATTCTATTTTTACTAAGATGCCTTGAAAAATATGAAGCAGAAAAAGTGTTGTAGGAAGTTCATGATGGATTAGCTGGTGGAAATTTCAGAGGAGAAACAAAAACACATAAAATACTACATCCTGGGTATTACTGGCAACCTTGTTCAAAGATGCACATGAGTATGTAAGGAAATGCAAAATTTTTCAAACTGCTACTGGAAGACAAAGGAAACCTGCATTCCTATTACAACCATTCAATATTGAACAACCATTTGAGAAATGGGGGTTGGACATAATAGGTGAGATCGTTCCTCACTCTTCAAAGTAAGATAGATATTTCCTTACAACAACTGATTACTTTACTAAATGGGTGGAAGCAATTCCACTAAAGGTAACCGATTCTGAGAACATTATTGAATTTATTGAGCAATTTATCATTACCAGATTTGGATTACCAACTTCCTTGATGTTTGACAATGCATCTTATTTCTCAGGAAATGCTATGATATAATTTGCTCTCAAAAGAGGTTTCAAACTTAAATATTCCGCTAACTTTTATCCTCAAGGAAATGGTTTAGCAGAATCAACTAATAAAAACCTCATTAGGATCATTAAAGGAAATATTGATCAGAGTCAAAGAAATTGGCATAAATCTTTAAAATTTTCTCTATGGGTAGATCGGATAACACATAAAGCCTCTATAAGTACTTCTCCATTTAATCTAGTCTATGGGAAAGAGGTTGTTCTTACTACAAATGTAGTTATTCCTTTTCTATCCTTATTTCAATTTATTGAAAAAACTCCTTCTTATTTGTAGTTAAGACATTCACAAATTCTCAAACTTGAAGAATTAAGAGAGAAAGCTAAAATCACCCATGCGCATCATCAACAGTTAGTTAAATATTCCTTTGATGCAAATTATTTTAGTTCAAAATTATTTAAACTTGGAGACCTTGTACTGAAATGGGATAAAGCACACGAGGAAAAAGGTAAGCATACCAAATTCCAAAGAATGTGGCTTAAACCATTTCAAATTGCAAAACAAATCGACCCATCAACATTTTTATTGCAATATTTAACAGGCAAGAAAGTCTCTTTGCCTGTGAATGGGACAATTTTGAAAAAAATACTTCTCATAGGAGATAACCTCTTCTATCCCCTGTACATTATTGTCTTTAATTTTCCTAGGAAAATAAAAGTTAAATAATATAACTGTTGGACTTGCAATAAAATCTCTTGAAATATTTTGTTTTTTTGCTTGTATAAATGGAAATTGTTAAGGAAATATTTAAGAGGTTTGAAAATAATTAAGTTCTGTCTCTCAGAAAATTTTATTTTTCTACCAAAATTATTTATTCTTTGAGAAACTCCAACTTTATAGAATACTTATGTTCTATTATGAGTCAAGAAAAATATCTTTAACCAAGTAAAAGGCTCTTAGTAGATGAGCATCTTTAACTCTATAAATTTCCATCCAGAACTCTTAAGGAGTCAATGATTCTCCCTATCCAGTAAACTTTTCTCTTTTTATAGTGTAATCCTAAATAATGTACTAAAACTTAAAATATAAGAGGTCTCATCAAGAGCATGCTTAACATATTCATAGGGAAATGAATTGAGATTATTTTAATCAAAAGACAAGGGGTCTCATCATGAGCCAACTTGTTCAGTTGAATTACAACCAATGAATGGCATTGTCACTATCTGGGCACCACACCAAGGCAATGGCTTTTAAGTAATTAAAAAGAAGAGCTATTTAAAAATAAGAAAAAGTGCATTATTGTGGATTTATCTTTAAAAACTTCATTCTTACATGGATGGGATACATAATCATTTTTGGTTAAAAGGTAATCGTGTCGAGGCTATAGACGGTTGCTGGTAGGAGAGGCTCTACCTATGACAAATGAGTTTATTTAAAAAGCTAGTCTACAAAATCCCACTACTTTATCTTTAATTTTAGTAATGACCGATATAGACATAGGTATTTTCATCTTTAAGAGAATATCAAATGAATTATAATTAGGAGAATTTGTTTGATTATTCAGAGAAATGTTACTTATTTAATATTTCATCCAATTTCTGTTTTCTGAACTATTTTTATTCTGAAAGTTTTAGGAATTTCAAAATTATCAGAGATAACTGATTCTTCCAGTGAATCGCCCATTGTTGTACTATTCAACAACCCCCCCCCCCCCAATTTATTTTTATAATAATCAATATTGTAATAATAAATGGGGACCCTTTTAAATTTTTTAAGAAAAAGCTAGCAAGAAATATTTTTCCCTTTAAAAAGTGTTAAAGCATTAAGTCACTTTAGACTAAGTGCTTTTCGCAATATTGCAAATCGAAGAAGCCAAAGGTAACACATATAATCATTAGTTGGAATCCGCAACAAAGCGATCAATAAAACCCTTTTTAAAGATTAAGTGATATGTTGTGCTTTTTATAAAGGCCTTGAAATATTTCTAAAAATCATGAAAATTTTAAGTTATATTTCGTATAAAGAAAAATCTGCTCAATGAATACATCACACATCGCAAATCGCAAAGACATAATTTTTTTTTGAAATACCATAGCTCTAATCTTGTGACCTTCTAATCCCGCGACAATACGATATCGCGAATCTTGCGATCCTGCGATCTTGCGATAACGCGATATTACGATGTTGCGAAATATTACCATTACGAGTTGCGATCTTGCGATATTGAGATTTATCGCAATCGCAAAATCGACATTTCACTTAAATTAGATGAATTTTTTTCGGATTAATCACATAATTAGGATTTGGTCAACGTTTGGAACCAACTAATGTGGTTCATCCTCCGGACAAAGTGGGGAAACAAATCAATCTCGATGAATAAATAGTAGAGATGCATCATTACCTGGAAATAGCCGTTAATAACTAGTTGTTAAGACCTAGCCGTTAGGACTAGCTATTAAGAACTAGCCGTTAGAAAGTTAGTTAAGAACTAAAAAAAATCAATTAATTAATTAAATTAAATATTTTATTAAAAATAAATAATAAATTAATGAATTAAATAAAATATTTTATTAAAAATGAGTGGGGGGGTGGGGGGTTAAGAAGTTTTATATAATCATAAAATATAATAAGGATTAGGAAGGGTAATTTTTTTATAAAAATAAATAAAAATAATAAAAGCACTAGCCGTTAGTTAGTTAAGAATTAAATTTTTAATGATAAATTAATTAATAAGATTTTTTTTTTTAAATGAGTAGGAATTATAATTTAATAGATAAATAAATAAAGTTATAAATATAATAATAAATAAATGGCATAAAAAAATGGACTAAATTATCTAATTAGATTAAATAAAAAAATAATAAAAAATTAATTAATTATTTGTTAGAAAATTGAATATATATAAAATAAAAATAAAGATATAATATATAAATAAATATAAATAAACGTAATTAATTAGTGTAGGGGGATGAATTAAAAAAGGGGGGTTAAGAGATAAAAGAAATATATTATTATAATAAAAGATAAAATAAGGAAAATAAATAGATAAATAAAGTGTTTTAGTAAATAAATAACAAAAGGAAACAAAATAAATTAATAATATAAAATTGACACTTAAAAAATTAGAAAATTGAATATATATACAAAATAAGTAAAAAATTACCTTTTATATAGAGTTTCGTGGTCTAACTCACTTTAATTTCAACCAATTGGTTTGATTTTGGCATGTTCTTCATTTTTTGATCTCTTCCTTAATTTTCATATGGAAATGATCTAATTTCGCAATATTTTGAATTTTCAATACAAATCTTAGGACAAGATATCGCTTAGTAAGAGTTTATGGAAGAGGACGGGGATTGTGCTCTAAGGATTTACAAAGAGTTCTGCATTATTTACCTCATACGCCCGCTTCTCCAATATAAGAAGTTCCACATGAACGGGAATCAGCACTTCTTCTTTAATATTTAAAAACTCCTTAACAAGAATTTAAGAGAATTTCTAATATAGAAGAGGTTGAAAAAGAAGCAGTAGAAACTAGCTTTCTTCTAAGTGACATGGGAAATTTTTGTCTCCGTTGTCCCTCGAAGAAGGGAGATGACCTTAGGATGGGCCTGAATTGAATATTTTCCACGCACTTTTTATAGTTTTTTGAAAGTGCTTTAAGACCTTGAGATCTGTCGTAACCATATGCTAAACACTTCAAAAGAAGACGGGACACAACCCACGCAGTACTCGCCGCCGAGATTCTAAGAGAACGAGTCGCAAGAGTGCACATGACACCAAATTTATGAGTTGGAAAATGATGGGAACCAACATGGAGGTACTGTTCTGTGTGGGTCTTCTTGCGAAAAACTCAGTGAGAGATGGAACCGTACTTATTCCTTGAGAGAAGGATATCGAGGAAAGGGAGACAACCATCAACTTCTACTTCCATCGTGAATTTGATGGAATCAGAAAGCGAGTTCAGGTGTCTAAGGAACATATCTAATTTCTCCCGAGCATGGGGCTAGATGACACAAGTATCATCCATGAACCTATTCCACTTCCTAGGGTGGAATTTAGCAGAGGTCAGGGCCTTCGATTCAAAATCCTCCATAAATAAGCTAGCAACAATGGGGGAAAGAGGGGAGCCCCTTGCAACACCACATGTTTTCTCATAAAAATCACCTTGAAAACTGAAGAAAGTCGAGGTGAGGTAGAGGCTAACCAATTTAGAGGTGTCTTTGTCAGAAATCTGCTTAATGACATCAACGGCTTCCTGGATGGGGATTTTGGTGAATAAGGACACAACATCAAAGCTAACTAAAAGCTCACCAAGATGTAGCTTGATGTTCTTCCACACCTTGATAAAGGAAGTCGAGTCCTTAACAAAGGAATCAGTTCGACCTACAAGAGGTTTAAGCTTTTGGGCTAAGAATTTAGCCAAACGATAAGAGGGACCAACTATTGTGTTAACAATAGGTCTTAACGAGGCCCTCGACTTATGAATCTTTGGGAGACCATAGATCCGGGGGGTAAGGGGATTGCTCTCAATAATATTCCTAGAGAGAGGATTAAGAGAAGAATCCGACTTTATGGAAAGGACAACATCCTTACAAACCGACTTAAGTGGATTCTTTTTAAGCTTAACATAACTACCACTATTGGACATATGGTCAACCATCTTGCTGAAATAGTCAAATTTATCCAAAATGACTATGGCCCCACCCTTGTCTGCCTTAAGGATGACAATGTCAGGGTTGTCCCTTAGGGATTTAAGGGCGAGAAATTTAGGCTTACTCAAGTTCCTTTTGGGAGGCTTAGCCTTCCTAAGAGTAATGGAGCAATCCTACCTAATAGTATCCTTAACATTATCCAGGAGATCCCTGATGCCATATTCAATGTTACAAATAATGTCATCTGCCGGAATCTTCTTTGGGGCAAGAGAAAAATTAAGCCCTTTATTAAGGAGACTAAAAATAGAGGAATCAAAAGAAAAACTAAAAATATTAATTACATTTTTACTATCGATGTTAACCATAGAATTATTGTTAGCAACACAATTATTATTAATATAGTGGTTCTTTTTAACCGTCTTTTCAATATTATAAATATTATTATTATTCATAATATCATTAACCTTAATTATGCTTTCCTTTATAGCTATTATTATTATTCATAATATCATTAACCTTAATTATGCTTTCCTTTATAGCGTTATTTTTAAATTCTATGTTATTAGTATCATTATTCAAATTATTATTATTAATAAAGCTACTATTATAAATTTAATTTCCTTTATAGAATTATTATTAATAATTATGTTCATATTAGAATCCAAAATATTATCATTATTGAAGTTATTATTATTCCTAAGGCTACTTTTATTAATATCTGAATTATTGTTATTAGATTGAGATTTAATTAGATTCAATTGGACATGCAAATCGTTACCAACGGAATTGGAAACCACCGACTTACCATCGGAGGAGAAAGCCACCACTGAACCCAAAGCGGAATTCTCGAAATTCAAAAAGCTGCTAAAAGACCCCAAGCTCAGAACTGAGGTTGGGCTAATGGTGGATGAAACCAGTGGAGGGTACACAGAGGAAAGGGGACGCAGGATGGACATAGTCCTAGAATGCTGCGCGTCCATTCTACTACCCAGATCTGAGCTCCATTCAGAATTTACCATTGCTGAAGAAGAAACCGAGGCCGCAATGCCCACGCTTCCGGAGAGAGACACCGAGGCAGAAGGAAAAGATACACACTTGCTGGCCGGAATCCTAGAATGATGTGCACCCATCTCATCATCGAGGTCCGAGTTGCACTCAAATTCCACTACTGCTGAAGATGAGCCCGAGGCCACAATTCCACCGCTATTTGAGAGAAACGTCGATGTTGAATGAAACAAGAGCCAACTGCTGACTGGAACAGATTCAGGCGAAGGTTTCTTCAGACTCAGCGTTTCTCTCAGACAACGGTGGAATTGTGGCCTCGGGCTCATCTTCAACAACAGTGGAATTTGAGTGCAACTCGGACCTCAATCATGGGATGGGCACACAACATTCCAGGAGTCCGGTCAGCAGGTGTGTCTCTTTTCCTTCTGCCTCGGCGTCTCTCTCAGGTAGCATGGGCATTACGGCCTTGGTTTCTTCTTCAGTAATGGTGAATTCTGAATGGAGCTCGAATCTGGGTGGTGGGATGGACGCACAACATTCCAGGACTCCGTCTGTCGTACGTCCCCTTTCCTCTACATACCCTCCGCTGTTTTCATCCACCATCAGCCCAACCTCAGTTATGAGCTTGGGGTCTTTAAGCAGCTTTTTGAATTTCGAGAATTACGCTCTGGGTTCGGTGGTGGCTTTCTCCTCCGATGGTAAGTCGGTGGTTTCCAATTCCATTGGTATCAATTCACATGTCCAATTGAATCTAATTAAATCTCAATCTAACAAAAATAATTCAGATATTAATAAAAGTAGCCTTAGGCATAATAATAACTTCAATAATGATTATATTTTGGATTCTAATATGAACATAATTATTAATAATAATGCTATAAAGGAAAATAATTTTTATAATAGTAGCTTTATTATTAATAATAATTTGAATAATGATAATATTAACATATAATTTAAAAATAACGCTATAAAAGAAAGCATAATTAAGGTTAATGATATTAATAATATTTATAATATTGAAAATAGGGTTAAAAAGGACCACTTTATTAATAATAATTGACCTGTTAACAATAATTCTATGGTTAACATAGATAGTAAAAATGCAATTAATATTTCTAGTTTTTCCTTTGATTCCTCTGTTTTTAGTCTCCTTAATAAAGGGCTTAATTTTTCCTTTACCCCAAAGAATATTCTCACGGATGACATTAATTGTAGCATTGAATATGTCATCAAGATCTCCCGGATAATATTAAGGAGACCATTAGGCAGGATTGCTCCATTATTCTTAGGAAGGCTAAGCCTCCCAAAAGGAACTTGAGTAATCTTGAATTTATCGCCCTTAAATCCCCAAGGGACAACCCTGACATTGTCATCCTTAAGGTGGACAAGGGTGGGTCCATAGTGTTTATGGATAAATCAGACTATGTCAGCAAGATGGTTGACCATCTATCCAATAGTGGTAGTTATGTTAAGCTTAAAAAGAATCCGCTTAAGTCGGTTTGTAAGGATGTTTCCCTTGCCACCAAGTCAGATTCTTCTCTTAATCTTCTCTCTAGGAAGCTTATTGAGAGAAATTCCCATACCCCCCGGATCTATGGTCTCCTAAATATTCATAATTCGGGGGCCCCATTAAGACCTATTGTTAACACAATCGGTGGTCCCTCTTATCATTTGGATAAATTCTTAGCCCATAAGCTTAAATCCCTTGTAGGTCCAACTGATTCATTTGTTAAGGACTCGACTTCCTTTATTAAGGGTGGAAGAACATCAAGCTACAACCTAGTGAGCTTTTAGTTAGCTCTGATGTTTTGTCCTTATTCACCAAAATCCCCATCCAGGAAGCCGTTGATGTCATTAAGCAGATTTTTGACAAAGACACCTCTAAATTGGTTAGCCTCTGCCTCACCTCGACCTTCTTCAGTTTTCAAGGTGAGTTTTATGAGAAAACATGTGGTGTTGCAAGGGGCTCCCCTCTTTCCCCCATTGTTGCTAGCTTATTTATGGAGGATTTTGAATCGATGGCTTTGACCTCTGCTAAATTCCACCCTAGGAAGTGGAATAGGTTCATGGATGATACTTGTGTCATCTAGCCCCATGGTCGGGAGAAATTAGATATGTTCCTTGGACACCTGAACTCGCTTTCTGATTCCATCAAATTCACGATGGAAGTAGAAGTTGATGGTTGTCTCCCTTTCCTCGATATCCTTCTCTCAAGGAATGAGTACGGTTCCATCTCTCACTGAGTTTTTCGCAAGAAGACCCACACAGAAAAGTACCTCCATGTTGGTTCCCATCATTTTCCAGCTCATAAATTTGGTGTCATGTGCACTCTTGCGGCTCGTTCTCTTAGAATCTCTGATGACAGGTCCTTCGAATTAGAGAAGTCCCATCTTCTTGACGTTTTTGAAAATAATGGTTACAGTAGATCTCAAGGTCTTAAAGCCTTTCAAAAGGCTTATAAAGGATTGAGTGGAAAATCTACTCAGGTGGATCCCATCTCTAAGGTCCATCTCCCATTTGTCAAGGGGACAACAGACAAAATTTCCCATGTCCTTAGAAGAAATAGTTTCTCTGCTTCTTTCAAAGCTCTCTACACTATTAGAAATTCTCTTGGGTCTGTTAAGGACCCTATCGACCCTAAGGACATGAAAGGGGTTTATATGATTCCTTTTTCATGTGGAACTTCTTATATTGGAGAAACAGGTTGATCCATTAGGTAAATAATCTGGGAGCATGCTGCAGATATTAGGCACAATCGGTCCCGTTCCTCAGCTCTTTCTAAGCATGTGGAAAGATCTTGTCACCAAGTTTGTATTGAAGATTCCAAAGTTGTTTCCAAAGTAGATCATTTCCACCATAGGAAATTAAGGGAAGGGATCGAAAATGAAGGACATGCCAAGAATCTCAACCAAGATGATGGTTGGAAATTAAGTAAGAGTTGGACCCCGGCTCTTTCTAGGTAATTTTGCTTATTTTGTATATATATATATATATATTCAATTTTCTAATTATTTAATTAATCAATTTATATTTTTATTAATTTATTTCATTTCCCTTTTTGTTATTTATTTACTTACTTTACTTTATTTATTTTCCTCATTTTATCTTTATTATAATAATTTACCCCTCCCTATTTCTTTATATATTAACCCCCTTTTTAATTCATCCCCCTCTGCTAGGTAATTCTGTTTATTTTATATTTATTTATATATTTATGTCTTTTATTTTATTTTATATATATTCAATTTTCTAACTAAATAATTAATTAATTAATTATTATTTTTTATTTAATCTAATTAATTAATTTAGTCCATTTTACCTTACTTTATTCTATTTATTCTTTATTTATTTATTAAATTATAATTCCTAACCCATTTTAAAAAAATTTCTTATTAATTAATTTATCATTAAAATTTTAATTCTTAACTAACTACCGACTAGTTCTTTTATTATTTTTATAAAAAAATTTACCCTCCCTAATCCTTATTATATTTTATGATTATATAAAACTTCTTAACCCCCCATTTTTTAATATAGAATTTTAATTATAATCAATTAATTAATTAATTGTTTTTAATAAAATCTTTAATTTAATTTAATTAATTAATTATTTTATTTTAGTTCTTAACTAAATTTCTAACGGGTAGTTCTTAACAACTAGTCCTAATGGCTAGTTCTTAACGACTATTTCTGAGTAATGATACATTTCCACTATTTATTCATGAGAATCGATTTGTTGCCCCACCTTGTCCCAAGGATGAACCACATTCGCTGGTTCGAAATGTCGACCAAATCCTAAGTATGTGATGTATCCGGAAGACATTCATCTACATTATGGATCACAAAAGTATTAGATTTAACATTTCATTTAAATCTTAACATTTCTAAATATCATCCAGGTTTGCGATGCGATGTTTTGAGAAGACCCGAAACGAATCACACAAAGGAAATAATGCGTAATTATCAGAAATTAATTGCAGTTACTCTATTAAAGGATCGAGGAGATTTGTATTTGATTACTTGTGCTTGCAATAAAAGTCCCATCCTTTTCGAATTTACTGTTTTAATTAAACCTCTGTTATTTTTTTCTCTCTAAATATGGCTACTTCTATTATAATATACAAGTCACATATATACATTCATCATCCTCTCGAATTGTTGTGTTAGCCAATTCCAGAGGAAAATAGCAGGTTCAAAAATTCAAAAGAGGGATTGCCCCCGAAGGGGAAACCAGCCCAAGAAGTCTGTCCAAAAATCAGAGAAAATGTTTTCCTTGAAGGGAAACCAGATTTAAACATCATGAAGCAGTACGAAAAACAAGTCATGAGAACAAAACCATAACAAATCCAGAACATAGAAAAGAGACAAGTAGGAACCAAGAGATTAATCTGGCAGCTTCTTTTCATCCTACACCGGTGGTTGAGGCGGCTCTTCCACAATGCGGCACCTGTACTCGGAGATGTCATCCACGAGCTTGGAAATCTGGGCATCTAATGACAGAGAGGAGGATGAGTGGGGACTTGTCTCAGTGTCCTTGCCTTCTTCGTTTGAGCTGCCACTGCTGTCACTCTTCAAGTCTGGCTTGGTTGGCTTAACCAGCAAAGCCACCATCTTGCGCGGGAGGTTGGGGGAGGTGGGGGACATGGTGTATTTGCTCTTGCGATTCCTCGAGTGCGAACTAGAGGGCTCGGATGAGGCTTCAGGGAGATGCATGGACATATGAGCGGAAAGGTTAGGAGGGTCCAGGACTTCAGGAGCAACCCAGTTAAGAGAAAAATCCATAATTCTACCAGCCGAGGCGAGGATGGGAGGACGAGATGGAAGGCCATGAACACCCCCTCTACAACACCGCATGCAGTGGTGACGCATCATGTCTGAGTTCGAATTGTAGGGATGCGAAGTAGGCGTAGAAGGAGGGCCGACAACAGGGCAACAATAAGCTGGGGGGTGATGCCGGACCATGGCAGGAGTAGAGAAATCATAGGAGGAGACAGAGCCGAGGCTGAGAATGACAGAGAGGCCGAAGGAGAATGTGTGAGAGAAATTGCCTCTATCCATATAAGGCTATAGGAGGAGTAAAGTTGCAGAAGGATGATTGAATGCGCAAAGGACGAAATAAATTCTCTCACCGGGTGCCGAGAGGATGCGGAAGGCAGATCATGGTTGGCGGAGTAAATATCACTCACATCCCAAGTTTTATTAACCATGCCTAGTCCATGTGCCTCCTCTAGGCAAGGACGGCTTCCAAGCATCAACTTAGCCAGGTGGCGGCTAACTAGATTGTGCATTAACACCCACATATGGGAATTGAACCTCTAATATTATCTCTACTTTACAGTCATTTTGATTTCGTTATTGTTCAATCTCAGGGAATAACGCTCAGAGATGATGAAGAAAGGAAAAAATACAATAGAGCCTTCTACCTCTGAAGATACATACATGCTGCCCCTCTTTAGTGATACTACATGCAACAAAGATGGCAGATCTATTGGTGAGCCCTGGTATTGCACCAAGAGTGCTGCAACTCCCAGGGGCTTCCCTAGTTTACTTTAACAACCCAGGGTTCATAAAAACTTGGAGGTGACAATGCTATATACAAAACAGACTCATTCTGTTCATGTCATCCTCTTATGCTTTACGAAATGGTGCTATTTCTTAAACTATGATAAAAACTGAAAAGTAAATTACTGGAAGGAAATGACAGAAAGGAAACTAACTTAATTTGTAGAAAGGAAATGATGGAAATGAAACTAATTTAATGTGCAGAAAGGAAATGACAGGAAGGAAACTAATTTAATCTGCAAAAGGAAACAACTAAAAAGAAACTAAACTAATTGTACCTAGCTAGGCCAATTGGCTAAACACACCCTACTTATCCTCTGATCTATTTACCATGCTATCATGCTTCTAACCATGCAACTATTTATGATAAACTAAACTTGACAAAGTGTGGCTTGCAGTTTGGAGGAAAACGGGCTAAAGGTTCTAATGGAGGGCTCAACACATGAAACAAGGCTTAGATGTGGAAAGAGCAGGTTTAAACCTTATAAAATATTTATTATGGCGCAAAAATGCTTTGGAGTGGAATGATTCAAAAAGTACGATGGCGGAGTTGTGATGGAGGGTGATCGCAATCAGTGTTTGGAGTGGTAAAGGTTAACAAGAACAAAATAAAAAGTGCAATTTGCGATGTGCAATGTGGCGAATGACGTGGCGGTGGGACCAGTGGCAGAGTATAGAGTGATATCGCAATCGACAGACATGAGCGGTAAGTGTTAACGGGAACAAAATAAATAATGTGTTTTGCGATTTGTGATGGGGATAAAAGCTGCAGAATGCGATTTGCGATAGGGATGATGTGGCAGAGTGCTACAGTGATGTCGCAATCGGCAGTGGGGAGCGGTAAGTGTTAACAGAAACCAAAGAAAGATGTGATTTGAGATGTGCGATGCAGCATAGTATGGAGAATATCACAATCAGCGGTTGGAGCTGTAAGTCTTAAAGAAAAAAAGAAAAGGTTGCTAAATACGATTGTGAAAAGGCCAAAGGCTGCGAAGTACGAAATGCGACGGAGTAAAAGTTGCGAAGTGTGAAATGCGACTGGGATAAAGTTGCGAAGTGCGAAATATGATGAGTGACATGGTGGTAGGACTGGTGGTGGAGTGCGATGACAATATCGCAATCGACGTTGGGAGCGGTAAGACTTAAAGGAAAAATAAAAAGTTGCGAAGTGCGAAATGCGATTTGCAATGTGGCGGGGTATGGAGAATTATCGCAATCGGAAAAAATGATTGGTAAGTCTTAGGGAAAAGGAAAAGGTTGTGAAGTGCAATTGCGAAAAGGATAAAGTGGAAAAGGAGTATGGTAAGAATATCACAATTTGGCTTGGAATGGGAGAGCATAAATAGAAAACGCAAGAGATTTGCGATTTGCGATGAGCGAGGTACGGTGAGCGGGAGTTTCGAGGAAGAAAGTAGGAGGTCCAACTTTGATGGTTTTTCAAGTGTTTTGCGTTAAAAAAAAAGGGTGCGGTGGCTGTGATTGATGAAAGAAAAGGAATAAGGAGACTGTATATTTTAAGTGTTTTTGGGAATAAAAGGTGGGTGCAGCAGTTGAAAATAAGAGGAAAAGGTGGGAAATGGAGGTGTAAAAACAATGTTCAGGCCGTGAAGACAGAGATGGAAAATAAAGCAGGAAGGCGCCACAGAGCTACTCTGGGGTTTTAGCAATAATTCCTGCAATCAACCTGCTAAATTATGTGCAAATAAACAGAAAAATGCGTAAAAATACAGTGCAAAGAGAGACTGAAAAATGGTAATGCAACTCTACTTTCACTCTAAAAAACAGTGAATAGAGATCAATTTTTGGGTCTGTGGGAAGGTTCGCCCTCCTCAAGCTCTATCGACAGAGATGAGAAGGGGGTATTGATCCAATTTTTTTTTGGTTTTTCTCCTCTATTCTACTATTCACAAGAAAATGAAACCTACAACAGCACATTGAAAGCAAAACTAAACAAAAAATTGAAACATAAACGAAATTATTAGAAGCGGGATTAATGAAATGACAGAAAGCAGAGAACAAACACAACAGAGAGGTTGAGGCACATGGATTGGGCCCTAACCCACGAGCCTAGCTCTCTAAAAATTAAATCAGTAAAATGAAATTAGTCTACTCATTCCATAAAATGATAGCCTCATACATTTCTAAAAGTTTGATCACTGAGTAAAATAATAAAAATCTCAATAGCTTGCAACAAAGTTCTGACCCTTCATAGCTCTAGCTTTGCTCTATTTATTCTACAGGGCAGCTACCAATAGCTCCCTAGAAAATGGTGATTGAGTCCACTTGACTCCAAGTAAAAATATATTGAGTGAAATATTCTTTGAGTTGCTTGGCTGCCTCTGGAATTCGAATTGCTAAAGAGAATCCTTGGGGATCCTTTGGCTTCCTTTGGAATTCAAATTGCTGGAGAGAATATTTGGGATCGTTTGGCTGCCTTTGAGAGTTAAGGAGGGTGGAAAATCCTCCTATAATTTCTCCTTGCTGTCTCCTCCAAGTCTTTATGATAAAATCCTTATAAAAATTCTTAATAATTCATGATTTTCTGCACTCAACCTCATGTTAGGAACTTAGAGTATGTTAGCCTTAATCACCACCCATACTAGCATCATAAAACCAAATAATAATAAAAATGCAAGAAAAAGAGATCTAAGAAGGAAAAAGGGTGACCATTAACACCTCCAAATATGTCTAATGATGGATCTCATCATCAACCCCCTACTGAATGGGTGCTCATCCTTTGAGAAACTAATCCTCCTCCTGCATTTCGTTCAAGGCTTTGACAACCCCCTTGATTTCCTAAGGAAGAAGTGTGGGAGTTTCCCCAAGGGGGTAAAAACCATTATTCTTTTCTGTATTCTCTCGTTATCTATCTTATGCATCTCTGTCTTTTTTCTCATTCAGCCCCAACAAAAAAGGTGGGTTGAGCTTTAGTCCCAACCATTGGATCTTTTTGACTTGCATGGCCCTCTTATATAATGGTTCCCTTTCTAATGCCCCCCTCAGTTTTTCTGGAGTATGGTAATCCATGTTCTTGAGGCTGTGAGGGAGGCTGTTCCATCTCCTCTGGCTGGCCATAATGCACTCATCTTCTATCTTCCTAGAAACATCATCAAAGTGGCCTACACGCAGTTGAGCTGAAGGTAGCTTAACTAGTGTAGGGTCCCCTTTCAATCTCTTTGATGTGTTGTTGGATGACTCCTCTTGCTAAACAATTCCACTGGATATGGGTGGTTCTTTATTTATTCTCATGACCCTCCATTCTTTGCTCTAGTGTCCACATTCATCATCCAAGATACTAAATCCAGTAACTACATATCTTCCATTGTAGGATTGGGGTTCCAAGTATCTAGATTTGTTAGCACAAGGTTATGCACATAAAACTCTGCCATCTTTGCTTGATCAACCATGTTATCTTGCTTTTAGAAATCCATGAATTTCCTACAATCTTGGAAAGGTAGGGATCCATGGGAGGCTAGAGTTTGTTTTTGGATTAGGAGCCTGGTCGCTCTCCGAGTACAATAACATGTGAGTGAGAAGAGAATCTATGTTAAAGGATTATATGCATAAGTCTCATTACAGGCTAATTCTTATACCTTTTTTGTCGACTCTCCTTCAATGCTACATTCTTTGCCTGTGCCTTTTTCAACTTCTCCTTCAGAAATTTTTCTTCAATTCTTTCCTCCCCCATTGGTGATTCTTCAATGATAATGGAAAACATGAAGGAAGTGAAATGAGGTGAATGGTTTATTATGAGGTATGGATGCTGATGGAGACAATGGTATCACACAGAAAGTTTTTCAAGTGTTTGGATCTGATTTTGCATCGGCATATTTCCTCTTTGTTGCTGATCATCCTCTTATGAAACAAATTGGTCTCTTAGAGAGACACCATTCTCTTGTAGTCATTTGTCCTTCCTCCTAGAACCTGCAAAAAAAAACTAATACTTCTTCTGCAATGGAATGTAAGATTATCAAAGGAGAGAGGTGATCAATCTCTCTAGTTATGATATTTACACACAAAACTAAGAATTTGTATTAATGAAACAAGTTCTCAAAGGAAAAATCAAAAGAATTTATACTTGTTTTGGAATTAGTGCCTCAAGTTGAATGTAGCTTCTTTTCAGCAATTTTGTTCCTAATGAAGTAAATCTAATGTATCTACAAAGAGTACAGAAGACAGTGAAGAAAGGAATTCAGATTGTGCTAAATCTATGGTGAAAGAGTATGTCTCAAGGCATACGTGGATCTATCTAAGGGAAGTAGCGTATGCACGCGGGAATAAACGTTCCAAGTCGCGTATGGGCAAAAGCGCTCAAAAAGTGCAAAACCAAGGGTAACCACCATGGTATTGACCCATTGTATTGGGTAATGATCCGCCTAATTGACCCCGTCCGGGAATACCATCGGAGTAATGTAGTTTTGGGCTCATGTTATTGAAAAAGGATAAACCTATATAAAGAGATGAAATTCATTATGCGAATCATGAGTGTGGGTGAAAGATGTCTGAGCTTGAATGAATACTTCTCTCTGAAGTAGATCTGAATGGAAAGGGTTACACTTGAATGATAAATCTGAGTGTATGATGCACCAAGGGGATCTAGATCTGAAATGTGCTTGTATTTGCTAGATCTGTTTATGGAATGATTATATCCAAGAAGAGGCGAACATCTGTCTGAAGTGAAGGGTTAAATTTGTGTAAAGTATCTGTTCTGAAGAAATGCAATGACCTAAAATCTCTGAAGAACCATACGCTAGTTCGCCGAAGAAGAAGCGCGTATATACGCGGCTTCGCCGAAAGAAAAGCGCGTATGCGCAATTAAATTGGTTCTATAATATGTACATAAGTATACGTTGTTTTGTATGAATGGAAGAGCATATATACACGACATCACTGAAGTGAAAGCGCGTATGCAAACTAGGGTTTTCTGAAATCTGTGGTAAGAAATGACTAATCTATTCTGCTGTATTGCTGCTATCTGTATTCTACTGTTCTGAGTTGTCTGCATCAGTTTGGTTGTATGATTGAGTTTAAATGTATGAAGAGGGTCCAGTCTAAAAATATGATGAAACGTGGCCTACAAGTATTGTTCTATTGAAGTTGGTTGGATCCAGTGTGAAAATTGATGAAACGTGGGCCAAGGTGGTGCTGAGGGTTGTAGCCTTCAGTCAGGGGGTTGTAGCTCCCTTCCAGGAGAGGCTGGTAAACGAGATCAGGGGGTCGTAGCTCCCTTCCAAGTGAGGCTGGTAAACGAGTCGGGGGGTTGGAGCTCCCTTCCAGGAGAGGTTGTGCTTGGCCTTGAGGTGGGTATACAACGTCTTGGTAGAGTACGTCACACCAGCGCATATCATTTAACAAGATGTTTTCTCACATAATAAAATATTGAAGGTGAGCAAGCTGTAGTGGTGGTTTTCCCAGACTTGGGTTTCCACCTAAAAATCTTGGTGTTCATGTGATGCTGTGTGATCAGTGCATTGAACTGCTTCTGCACATTATTTCTTGTTTATTGAATATCTGATGAATAAATGATGGAATGGTTTAAGTGAAGAATTAATGACATAATTAGTTCTCTGTGTATATGCGAGTTTAATAAAGGGTATCCGCGTATATACGCGAGTCTTCTTCAGGAAAGTAACGTATGGGTTTTTGAAGTAAAGAAAATTAAAAAGTTTTGAATATGATGTAAATACTGATTCACCCCCCCCCCCTTTCAGTATTTTTCCCAACAATTGGTATCAGAGCAGGTTCTTCTGCAGAAGCTTGATCTCTTGAAGAAGATCCGTCGCAATGGGAAGTCAAGAAGGAGTGATGTCTATAAAGCCACCTCTATTCAATGGAAGCAATCTGATATTCTGGAAGGTACGAACAAAAGCGTATCTGCAAAGTCTTGGTGCAGATGTATGGGAAATCGTGGAAGAAGGCTATCGATACCCGGCAAGTATTCCTACTGATGCAGCTGAAAGGAAGAAGTATGAAACCAATGCCAAAGCAGTAAATGTCTTGTTAGGAAGCATGTCTGAATCAGAATTTGCTAAAGTGATGCGGCTACATTCAGCAAAAGAAATATGGGACAAAATCATTCTGAGCTATGAAGGAGATACAAAGGTAAAAAATGCAAAACTCCAAACTCTTAGAATTGAATATGAATATTTGAAGATGCATAGTGATGAAAGTGTTGCCAGTTTCTTCCTTCGTCTAGATGATGTTGTAAATCGAATGAGAAATTTGGGTGAAACCATAACTGATACTACTATGGTGGAAAAAGTCTTAAGATCCTTGACTTCAAAATTTGACTCTAAAGTCTCAGCTATTGAAGAAAGGCAAGATCTGCAAACTCTTACTATTGTTCAATTACATGGTATTCTGACTGCTTTTGAAATGAGACAAGGAGGTCCTTCTCAAATCAAAGAAGTTGTTTTTAAGGTATCTGCAAGAGGAAAAGAAAAGGAAGTCATCAAAGAATCCAGCTACATGTCTGATGAAGAAGAAGCGAATTTCGTGAGAAAACTCCAACTAGGAACTCGAAGATTCAAAGGTAAGCTTCCTTTCAAATGTTTTGAGTGTGGAAAAGTTGGTCATTATGCTGCAAAATGTCATTATAAAGGAAAAGAATTAGTAAGAAGGAATAAGAACCGATATAGCTCTAAGAAAAGTTACTATACTAATGAAGACAGTGATGGGTCATCAAATAGTGAGGAAGAATGTGAAGAAGATCTTAGACTTCTCATGGCATTTGAACAAAAAGAAGAAAAGGATACTTTTATGGATGCTCTAGAGGAAAATGATTTTCTTGAAGAAAACAATCAACTCAAACTACGCTTAGAAGATTATAAAATTCTCTTAGAAGAACAAAAGATAATCGGAGAGACCATTGAAAAGCAGCTTGAAGAAGCAAAGAAACATATTGAAAAATTGGAATGTGAAGTGGTAAGTCAAAGAAAAGAAGTTGAGAAAGCAAAGACCTTGAATCTTAGATTTTCTAAAGGATCTGAAACTTTAGATGAGATTATCAAGGTACAATGTTCTCCTCTTATAAAGACAGGTCTTGGATATACCGGAGAATCTTCTCAAGCTTCAGCACCAAACTATCTAAAAGCAGCTACAGGTGGTTTACTACATTCAACAACTCAGCAAGGGAATAACGGATCTCTACAGGGAAAGCAGGACCATCTCAATTCAAGGAACACTAACAGGGATAGCTTTCAAAGACGCTACACCCAACAAGTAAATTCAAATAGAAGATCCCATGATCGCAGAAATTTCTACTTCAATGGGCAATGTTTCACATGTCACAATTTTGGTCATAAAGCTGTTCAATGTGTTGCATATAAAACCATCATGACAAGAGAAGCAAGAAAGAAAATGTTGGATACTGAACCAAAGAATAATACCTATAACAAATTTTATCCTCTTCAAAGTGAAGTTGAATGTACTTATTGCAATAACTTTGGCCATGAAGAATCTGAATGCAGGAACAAGATCCAGCCAAAAGAACATGTTCCCATAAGCTCTAAAGTGTGGAAAAAGAAAGAACCGCCGGTTGAAAATTGTGGGATAGCATTATTTGCAGAAGGTGAAGAAAATCAATGGTACATCGATAGTGGGTGTTCAAGACACATGACAGGTGACAAAAGCAAACTTCTTTCATATAATGCTCTAGAAAAGGAAAAGAAAGTTACATTTGGAAATGATACTCTTGCTGTAATTAAAGGAAAAGGGTCAGTGTTTCTTAAAGAAAAGGTGAAGGCTAAAGATGTCATGTATGTGGATGGATTGAGGCATAACCTGTTAAGTGTAAGTCAAATGTGTGATCAAGGAACAGAAGTTGTTTTTAGTTCAAAAGAATGTGTGGTTCGTGATCTTGATACAAGTAAAATTATTATAAAAGGAAAAAGAAATCCAAGCAACCTGTATATACTAAAGGGCTACAAAGATCAATGTTACCTGAGCAAATCTTTAGAAAATTGGCTATGGCATAGAAGGCTGGGGCATCTGAGCTTCTCTCAAATCAACAAAGCAAGCAGACTTCAAGATGTTCGTGATCTTCCCAATATTAATCCACCAGAAAGTATCATATGCAAATCTTGTCAATTCGGTAAGCAGACTAGAGTACGGTTTAATGCCAAAGAAGGATCATCAAGTAAACCTCTTGAACTCATTCATACTGACATATGTGGACCTATGAGAAAGAAGACACCACGTGGGGAAGAATACTATATCTTATTCATTGATGATTACTCTAGAATGTGTTGGATCGGGTTCATTAAACACAAAGATGAAGCATTTGAAAAATTTCTAAGCTTCAAAGCACTGGCTGAAAATGAATTGGATCTAAAAATCAAGTGTCTCAGATCTGATCGAGGAGGAGAATATACTTCAAATGAGTTCCTTGAATTTTGTGAACAACATGGCATAAAAAGACAATTCTCTGTAGCTAGTACTCCACAACAAAATGGCGTAGCAGAAAGAATGAATAGAACAATTCAACAAATGGCTAGAGCTATGATTGATGATTATGGAATACCTCACACTTTCTGGGGAGAAGCAACACATACAGCAGCAAACATTCTCAAGAAAGCTCATGTTCGGGTAAACAGTGATAAAACTCCATATGAACTCTGGTATGGTAAATCTCCCTCCGTAAAGCATTTTAGAGTTTTTGGAAGCAAATGCTTTATCAAAAATAATGATGAAAAGCTTGGCAAGTTCGAACCTAGATCAGATAAAGGAATTTTCCTTGGTTACTCATCTTCAAGCAAAGCATATAAATGTTATAATGAAAGGCTTCAAAAGATTGTTGAATGTATTGATGTTGTTATTGATGAGTCTCCTGCAGCTCCTAAAGAAGAAAAACAAACAACAAAAGAAGATGATGATGACTTATGGCCTTCTACATTTGATATAGACAGTGAATCCAATGATGAACCTTAAACTGATCTATCTGAAAAAGCTCCATATAGATATGTTCAAAAGAATCATCCTGAATCTCAAATCTTGGGAGACAAGGAATCAGGTGTACGAACAAGGAGAACTCTTGTGGGATCTTCTAGTCATATGGCACTTCTATCCACAATTGAACCATTCAATGTCAATCAAGCTAGAAGAGATGAATGTTGGAGGCAAGCCATGGATGAAGAACTTGTTCAAATTGAAAAAAATGACACTTGGGATTTGGTACCAAGACCTCATGATAAAAATTTCATTGGAACTAAATGGATTTTCAAGAACAAGTTAAATGAGAATGGGGATGTTGTAAGAAACAAAGCTAGACTGGTTTGCAAAGGGTATACTCAACAAGAAGGTATAGGCTTTGAAGAAACTTTTGCTCCTATAGCTAGACTTGAAGCCATCAGAATGTTTCTTACCTTTTCAAGTTATCAACAAATCAAAGTTTATCAAATGGATGTTAAATCTGCTTTTCTTAACGGTGATCTAGAAGAAGAAGTATATATAGAACAACCGGAAGGATTCATTTTGGGAAATGATGCAAATCTTGTTTGTAGACTTAAAAAGGCTCTATATTGTCTCAAACAAGCTCCAAGGGCTTGGTATTATCGTCTTGACAAATATCTTCATCAACAAGGATTTTCAAAGGGGTCTGCTGATAGCAACTTATACACAAAAGTTGAAAATGATAAACTATTGATTGTGGTTGTATATGTTGATGATATCATTTTTTGGAGTAACGAAGAATCTTTGAGTCAAAAATTTGCTTCTGTCATGCAGCAAGAATTTGAAATGTCTTTACTTGGGGAACTAACATTCTTTCTTGGCTTGCAAGTGCATCAAACTGTAGATGGTATATTCCTATCACAAGAAAAATATCTTAAGCAAATTCTGAAGAAGTATGGCATGGAAGAATGCAAACCTGTAAGTACACCGATGATAACCGGATGCAATCTCAGTTCTCAGGATGATTCTCCCACGGTGAATCAACTAGAATACAGATCGATGATAGGGAGTTTACTTTATCTCACTAGGACTAGACTAGACATTATGCATGCTGTTGGGATTGTTGGACGATTCCAAGCTAATCCAAAAGAGTCTCATCTTCAGGCTGTTAAAAGAATATTCAAATATCTTCAAGGAACTCAAGACTTTGGTGTATGGTATCCAAAGAATGTTGATCTTACTCTTCATGCTTACACTGATGCAGATTGGGCTGGAAGTGTTGATGATCGAAAAAGCACTAGTGGTGGTGCATTCTATATGGGACCCCGGTTAGTATCTTGGTTCAACAAGAAGCAAAATTCTATTGCCTTATCTACAGCAGAAGCAGAATATGTGGCTGCCGCATCTTGTTGCACTCAAATCCTTTGGATGATGCAAACCTTACAAGATTTTCAAATCAAATGTACTCCTCCTGTCCCCATTAAGTGTGACAATACAAGTGCCATCAGTATTTCAAAGAATCCTGTTATCCATTCAAAGACCAAGCACATTCCCATCAAGTATCACTTCTTACGAGAACAAGTGCTTGAGCAAACGGTGAAGTTGGAATATGTTCCCTCCAAAGAACAAGTTGCTGATATCTTTACCAAACCTCTGCCCAGGGAAGCATTCGAGTATCTAAGACAGAAGCTGGGAGTGTTCTCTGCCAGTCAAAAGAACAAATCTGCATAAATTTAGAATATGGCAGTGGATACGCGGGTTTCATGAAGCACAGTCACGTATATACGTGAGTTCCTGCACAGAAAACCGCGTATGTCTGATTGCTGACAATTTTTTGCTTGGAGTCAGCTCTCTTCAGCACAGCTGCAGTGCTGTTTGGTATCTCTGATACTGTTCGGTATATCTGGTGGTGTTCCAGTTCTCATAATTCTCTTCTCATGTTTTGATAAAGATGCCTTGATGATTTGTTGGTGAAAGTGTTCAGGATGCACAAACCAAGGGGGAGCCTTAGTCATATGGAAAGGATTCTTGGATGCACAGATTCAGGGGGAGCTTTAGCGTTGCTGAGTATAATGCATTGTTGACATTATGATGATTCTGAAATATGTTCTCCTTCATGAGGACTTTCTGGTGTTGGTTATGAAAAGTCACATTTGTAATTTAATGAAAAGGTCTTGTTAAGACCCATGATGTAAGATTGTAATATTCAGTCTTGTAAGGACTTGTCAAATTTGTAAACCCACTTGGTTGGGTAGCTGAGTCAATTTTTGTAAACCCACTTGGTTGGGTAGTTGAGTCTCATATGTAAATCCACCTGGATGGATCTTTGATGTAAGTATGATTCATTGGTAATAGGAAGTTCATAGAGTCATGTACTTCATTGAAAAATATGCTTGAAAATTCAGCATGAACTCAGGGGGAGAGTATGTTGGTTTTGGTCCGCCCTTTGCTCTTGATGTCAAAGGGGGAGAGTGACATGGTGTTTGAATGGTGTCAAAAAATGGAGAGAGTGACATGGTGTCATTGTATTCTTAATGTACCTATCTGTTGTGGTAACCAAACACCATTGTGGTTGCCATCAAGTCCAAAGGGGGAGATTGTTGGCAATATAATGCAGAGTGTTGTCCTTGATGGCAACCCACATTGATGAAGATGATGAAAACTTACTTGATGAAGTTGTGCCTGATAGAATATGTTCTTAATGAAGTAAATCTGATGTATCTACAGTGAGTACAGAAGGTAGTGAAGAAAGGAACTCAGATTGTGCTAAATCTATGGTGAAAGAGTATGTCTCAAGGAATACGCAGATCTGTCTAAGGGAAGTCGCGTATGCACGCAGAAAAGAACGTGCCAAGTCGCGTATGGGCTAAAGCACTCTAAAAGTGAAAATCCAGGGGTAACCACCATGGTATCGACCCATTGTATTGGGTAATGATCCGCCTAATTGACCCCGTCCAGGAATACCATCGGAAGTAATGTTGTTTTGGCTCATGGTATTGAAAAAGGGGCTCATGGTATTGAAAAAGGATAAACCTATATAAAGAGATGAAATTCATTATGCAAATCATGGGTGTGGGTGCAAGATGTCTGAGCTTGAATGAATACTTCTCTCTGAAGTAGATCTGAATGGAAAGGGTTACACTTGAATGATAAATCTGAATGTATGATGCACCAATGATGAAGAAGGGGATCTAGATCTGAAATGTGCTTGTATTTGCTAGATCTGTTTATGGAATGATTAGATCTAAGAAGAGGCGAACATCTGTCTGAAGTGAAGGGTTAAATCTGTGTGAAGTATCTGTTCTGAAGAAATGCAATGACCTAAAATCTCTGAAGAACCATACGCTAGTTCGCCGAAGAGGAAGCGCGTATATACGCGACTTCTATGAAAGAAAAGCGCGTATGCGCAATTAAACTGGTTCTATAATATGTACAGAAGTATACGCTGGTTTATTTAAATGGAAGCGCATATATACGCGACATCAGTGAAGTGAAAGCGCGTATGCAAACTAGGATTTGCTGAAGTCTGTGGTAAGAAATGACTGATCTATTCTGCTGTATTGCTGCTATCTGTATTCTACTGTTCTGAGTTGTCTGCATCAGTTTGGTTGTATGATTGAGTTTAAATGTATGAAGAGGGTCCAGTCTGAAAATATGATGAAACGTGGCCTACAAGTATTGTTCTATTGAAGTTGTTGGATCCAGTGTGAAAATTGATGAAACGTGGTCCGAAGGGGTGCGGAGGGTTGTAGCCTTCAGTCAGGGGGTTGTAGCTCCCTTCCAGGTGAGGCTGGTAAACGAGATCAGGGGGTCGTAGCTCCCTTCCAGGAGAGGCTGGTAAACGAGTCAGGGGGTTGGAGCTCCCTTCCAGGAGAGGGTGGTAAACGAGCGCAGGTGGGTGCCTGCGTGCTGGTAGGAGTCTGCACCAGCACATATGTTGTAAGATGTTTTCTCTATAATAAAATATTGAAGGCTGAGCAACTGCAGCGGTGGTTTTCTCCCGACTTGGGTTTCCACCTAAAAATCCTGGTGTTCATGTGTGATGCTTTGTGTGATGGTCTATTCTTTTCTTACTGCACATGTTTACTAATATCTGATGAATAAATGATGGAATGGCTTAAGTGAAGAATTAATGACATAATTGATTCTCTGTGTATACGCGCGTTTGATAAAGGGTATCCGCGTATATACGTGAGTCTTCTTCAGGAA
>CM076581.1:1545180952-1545532206 GCA_034641835.2 Pinus albicaulis | reverse complement strand
AGAGGAAATCTTAAAATGGGAAGTGAAAGGGATATTAACTATTTCACATGGTTCACCCTGAATTTCACAAGTATTTTCTCTACATACTGTTAGTCTTTTGTAGAATCGGATGTGCTCTAGCCACAAAACTTGGTGGAGAGGCTAGAATACATGAGATTTCCAAAACCGAGAAATATTTTCTAGAAATTCCACCTAGAGATGACTTAATTAAATTATTAGTCGATTTATAAATATTTCCCAAGTCTAAACTTAGGGAATATGGTTAATTAATAATAATTAACTAATTCAAGATGAAAATAGTTTAGAAACTCACATGGATTGACTTCAAGATAATCCTACCCCTCGATTAAGATTAATCTTGGCCATTGGAGTCCCAATAGAGGATTATAAAAAGAATTCAATGGGCACTTGGAGAATACACACCAAGACTTAAATTTCCTTGACAAATCGATTTATAGAGAGCAACATTAGTTTTCAAAGAGTTAGAGATCGAAGCAAAGTCAATGAGGGGCACAGACAATGATCCGAAGGAAGTTTTCGAGATCAGGAGAGGTTGCAACAAGTGGTTGAGTTATTCCCAGTAGGGTAGCATAGAGGACTGCACAGTTTCTTTAGAAGAGTAACTTGATTCGAATGGAGCGAAAACCATTCAATTCTAGAGGTCGGGCAGAGGTTCCAAAGAGTTGGAGAAGCTATTTACTCAGCAGAGACTGACATAACAAATTCATCAGAGGTAGTTATGGTCTATATGTCATAGCGCTTGTGCAAGCACGGTGTAGAGACCAATATAAGGGTTCTAAGAGGATAATTTTAAGGAGGAAAGTTGTGTCGGGGTTGCTTGTGGAAGAAGGGTAATTCCCTTAAATAATTTTGGCCATAATTTCTTGTTGTTTGGATTTCCAGTTGGGCATCCATAGATTGTATTAAAATTTCACTATTGCTTAATAATAAAAACCCTCACTACTGCACTAGTTTTCCCAAGTTGGGTTTTTCCGGGGACATTTGTCCAAAAACAACTGTGTCATTTTTATGTGTGTGTGTGTGCTAGTATTTCTTAGTTTCCAACGCTATTATTTTCAAATTTTTATTTGTGAAGGTTGTAGTGCTATTTATTTGATATTTGTCATAATAAATAAATTGTTAAAATAATTAACAATTAGAAAAATAAATTCTAGTTGCCGCAATAGGATTTCAGATTTGAAATTTTCACATGGTATCACAATGTAAGTGATCAGTGGGAAATCTCCAAAGTGGAGGAAATAATTTCGCTTCTTAGAGGGAGAAAAAAACTGAAATTATTAGAGGCAAAGTAGTGCTCAGATAGGCAGGCCAGATTGATAGGGAAAAAATTCGATTTTCAGTTGCTGGGTTTCAGAGAAGTCGAGTTTCATCAGTTAGTAATTCCAACAGTCAGATGGAGTAGTTGTAGCTTAGATTTCGTTGAGTAGATTCCTTGGTTGGACGTAGATGGTTTTGTAGCAATAGAACGAACTTCAGGTAGAAGAGAAAAGCACACATAGAGGGAAAATTTCTCTTAGGGGATCTCAAGTTTTAGAGATCTAATTTTTTTAGTTGCATATTGGCAGTAGTTGTGACAAGATCTTCTCACTCTAGAAGGGAGTGCAAGCAGCAAATCCAACAAATGAGCAACAGGAAAGAGGGAGAATTTTGAGTTTATTTTCTCTAGTATTGAGTTTCACATATATTGTAACTTTGTAAGGATGACTGTATGAGATTTCCAGAGGAGGTTATGGGAGCTATCCAGAATGAATATTTGGGCAGCAGTTTGATTTTCAATTGCCGTAAATAAGTGTCGAAGGAAGTGCAAGTTGTCTAGTACGGGTTGCAAAGAAATGAAGGGTTCCAACGAAGGAATAAGCTTGAAAGGAGATAGTGGGGCACCATATCTAGGAGGAGGAGCATGAAACTCCAGCGTGCCAGATGATCAAGGTCCATTAAGGAGTCCAGCTCATGGATCATTGCCTAGCTATAGGGGCCCACATTTTTTAGTGGCTAGATGGATCAATGTCCAGAGATGCAGTAAGATATCAGAGTGAAAATTGCAGGCTAGTAGCAGTCAAGTGCTCGGGAGTGCAGTGCAGAGTTGGCAACAATGTAGATTCTTCGGAGACAATGCAAAGGCTAGTAGTAGTCGAGACTTAGGAGAGATTCAATAGAACATATAGTTCAGTATTTTAGATGCTTCTCAATTGAAGTAGTTACAGTTGCAGCAAAAAGAGATGAGAGGGAGTTGCAGTACAGATGCAATATTGGCAGTAGTACAATCAAGTCAGCAACGTCAAAGATGTAGTATCAGAGTTGCGTAGTGGTTGGTGGGAAGTGGCAGGTAATCATAGTGTTTAGAAATCAATATCATGACGAAGGGATCATACAAAGATAGAGTGTTGTAGCAGGGTGTGCAATACTAGAACATAGTACTCGCTAAGAGGTAGTGTTAATTTTTTGTAGCATTAGATGTGTTCTACCAATGAAACTTGGTGGAGAGGCTAGAATACATGAGATATCCAAAACCCAAAATTCGTTTCTGGAAATTCCACGTAGAGATGAATTAATTAGATTATTAAACGATTTTTAAATATTTCCTTAATATAAACTTAGGGAATATGATCAATTAATCAGAATTAATTAAGTCAATGCGACAATAGTATAGAAAGTCACACAAATCGACTTTAAGATATCCATTTATTAAGATATAATCTTGGTCGTTGGAGTCCTAATAGAGGACTATAAAAAGAAGTCGATGGGTAATTGGAGAATACACACCAACAACTAGATTTCCTTGGCATATCGATTTCCAGAGAGCAACAATAGTTTCTAGAGAGCCAGAGATCGAAGGAGAGTCAGTGAGGGGCACAGATAGTGATCAAGAGGAATTTTTCTAGATTCAGACAGGCTGCAGTAGGAGGCTGAGGTATTCCCACTCGAGAAATGCAAAGGGCTACGTAGTTACTTCAGAAGAGCAACTCGATTTGGCTGGAGCAAAAATCGTTTTCAGTTCTAGAGGTCGGGCAGAGGTTCCAAAGTGTTGGAGAAGCGATTTCCTCAGTAGAGACAGGAAAAACGACTTCATTAGAGGAAATTTTGGGCTATAACTAGCGTAAAGGTCAAGGAGGACAAGTTTCTATGGTAAATTTGTGTCGGGGTTGCTTGTGGAAGAAGAGTGATTCCCTTAAATAGTTTTGGCTAGATTTTCTTGTTGTTTGGATTTCCATTTGGGCATCCATACACTAGTATAAAATGGCTTATTAGTTACTAAAAAGCAACTACAATTTTCATATAAACGACCATTTTTCAATCGGTGACCAATAGTAGCTAATTTACAGTATCTTATAACACGACCAACTTTGAGTCTTTTTTAACTTAGTCATTAATTGGTTGTCTCAATTTTATCGTCTAGTTGTATATTTAGTCATTGATTTAGTTACTAATTTCCACAACTATTGACCAAATATACACAAAAATATATTACTATATGATCACAAAAAAAAAACTAGTTAATGACCAATGAAATATGAACAAAATGTTAGTCGTGTTATAAGATACTATAAATTAACTACTAAATTTTAGTCATTGTTTGAAACCAATTAATGACCAAATAAATATGACTAAATTTCATCATGTTATAAGATACAGTAAATTAGTGACTAATAGTCGTATATATGCAAAATTTAGTTGTTATTTGTAATCACAAATTTATCATTTGCAGTACTCATTTATATTTTTTTTGTAATTTCATATTCATCATATAAATGGTTGATTTAGTAGTTTAAATTCATTTAATTTAATTTAATTAATAATCATTATAGACGACTAATTTAGTCATGTATTCATTTTATTTTTGTTCATCTTTATTCAATATAAACTGCTAATTTAGTATTTTTAGATTGAGTTTATGTGTTCATTATTAATCAACATAAATGAATTAGAATTAGTGCTATTTTGCAACTAAATTAAAAAATTGTCGTACAATGTACATGTTCATCTAATATGAAAACACAAAGTTACGTATTTTAATTACAATACTAAATAATATCAAGTGCAACTCTAAATAATTTCAACCACATATATTATATTATTATATAATATATATGTACAAGGAGTCATATATGTTGGGATTGACTATTACCATTAGCCCGACATTGCAAAGTTGACTTCCAAAGGATTTTGGGCCTTGAAAATGATTTTACCAAGAGGTTGGAGGAATCGATATAAACCAGAAATATAGACATGGAGGTTGACCTCACACACATATTTCTAAAATCAGTAAGACAACTCAACTAACAAAGCATGTGTAGGCCATCATCAACTTGGAGGTATTGGAGTTTGCAAAGGTAGACCTACTTGCAAAGTTAAGAATTGATATTTTCGATTGGTTAACTAGGTATATTGCTTCATTGGTTCATGTGACTAGTATTTTTTTCATCCCTATGATGGTTGTGTTTCACTTCGCTGAATTTATGCTTGGTTGACTTATTAATGGTTGAATACGAGTGTGTGGAGTTGCAAAACTTGTTGCATAAGAATTGTGCACCAAAATTCCTTCTTTGAGGATACGGGATAGTCAAATTTTTATGGTTCAAAAAGGAGAATGAAAATAACAAAGCTTCTAATTAATTTAGTTGCTAAGGAAAAAGTGAAAGAAATAATAGCAGATTGGAGGAACCATTGAATGTGTATGCTTAAGTATTTGTTTTTTTTGGAAATCATACCATTTCATAATTTAAGTTTGTTTGTTTTTGTTTGTTTTTGTTTTTTTTAATGGAGATCAATATAGATCCATTCTAATTTTGAAATCTACAAAAAGACAAGAAGAATCAAATATTTCTACATGCAAATAATGCCTTAAGTTTTACATTTAAAAAAAATTGCATATTAAAATATTTTCCATTTCTTAGCACTTGATAAATTCAAGATTAAGATGAATCTATACTAGTTTTAAAGAGAGTAATTCCATTAAATCTTATGTAAATCACTATTTTTTCCATATTTGAAAATATGGAACCTTATTTTTCTATATATTTAGCATGGAAATTAAATTTTTATAATATATATTTCATATTGATTATCATGCATATAGCATGGAAATTGATTTTTTATAATATTTAATTCATATGGATTATCATGCATATGTAGCATGGAATATTTTTAATTTAAAAACTAATAATATTAGGATAACCGTATGTATAAAATTATAATAATATTATGGTGTATAAAGTTATAATAATATTAGGATAAAACGTAGTTAAATTATTAATTATTTATAAAATAAAATAATTAGAAAATATAGATACAATTTGGATTTTATTAAATATGATTAAATAATTTATTTTCTTAAAGTATAAGGTTTTCAATTATTTAATTTTATCTACTAAATAATAAAAATAACTAATATTTAATGAAATTTGATAGTTTTGTATTTGGTATTTGATAGATGTGCATGTGAAACCCATTTTATTTTAATATTTATTTTTTTAATTGAGATATTTTTTTTTAGATATCATGTTATATATTAAGTATATGTTAAATTTAATTGAGTATATCTAAGGTGAGTGAAAGAGTTTAATGATAAACTCTTCACCTAAATTTAAATCTTATTAACATGATTATGTATGTGTGGTGATATATAGATATGTGAACTTTATCTTTCCATATAACAATAATAATATTAAGGAGATGTACTTTTTTCACTACTTAATATAGAGTTGACATGTATAATATATATCACATGATATATAATTCATTATGATTATGTATGTGTGGTGATATATAGATATGTGAACCTCATCCTCCCAAATAATAATAATAATATTAAGGAGATGTAATTTTTTCACTACTTAATATAGAGTTGACATATATAATATATATCACATGATATGTAATTCATTTTATATTTAATCAACATGTAATAGTTAAAACATAAATATACTCATAACCAGAAAAATATTTTACACTTAGTTATAAATAAAATATTTTTATGTTCATATATATATTTTTTCCTTCGTAAAACTAATTCTATTAAGAGAGCAGATGGTACAATAAGAAGTTACAATCAAGAGAAGGAAGTAAATGGGAAGCCGGAAAGGATAAAATATCCACCTCGGCCCCTAAGAGAAACCATGAAGAGAGCATTGAAATAAGCAAAAATGAACAAGAAATAACAATGTGACAAGAGCTGAACAAAGGATTCTACCCAGCATGGGTCGAATCATCCATTCAACATTTTTTCCCTTTCTTTTTACCAACTTTGACCCAGCCAAGATGATGCGGCTGAGTTGGTATGATTTTTAGACTGAGCTATACTGTCGGAGAGGTCACCTTGTCTGAATCCGAGGGAGAAGACTCATGAGTTATTTTGTTTAACACTTTATATCAGTTTTTTTTAGCATATCATCTTCAGCAAATAAAGACATCAAAATGATAAAGCAGTTCACCCCCTCCTCTGGGCTACATCTGCTGGACCAAGCCTCTCCAACTAGGCTTGTCCTCTTGTATTAAAAATGCTACAAAAGCTAATACAAGAATATGAGTGTCTCGAAAGACAGATCTGACTGTAAATACAGAATCAGAAGATAGGAATTAGCTAAACATGCTCTTTCCCAAACACTAAACAGTGAAATTGTACCTGATACAGTACTTTTCCCCAATTGGCCCTGATGGCCCTTTAGACTTGCATGGAGAATTTCGAGGTGAAGATGACCTCAATTGGTTCTAAAACCTCTGCCATTAGACTCAGAATGTCGAAAATAGCAGAAACAGGCTTTTGAATCACCAAAAATGGATGAACATAGCCCCCAAACAGCTCCAACACTGAAATGGCCCTGGTGGCCCTGAAAGCTTCCCTGAAGCTAAACAGTGAGAAGAATTCCTCAAAAAGAAAAACGAGCTGTAGAAATGGATTCAGAATGCTGAAAAACTTCAGGAATGACCTTCGTTCCACATTCACTGGCTGCACAATTCCCAATGCAGCTCCCAAACTGATTTGGCCCTGGTGGCTCCTGGAACTTCCACGAAGCAAAATCACCTGCAAACGACCTCAGATGGCTGTGAAACCTGTGCCAATGGCTTCAGAAGGTCGAAGAGACCCAAAATAAAAAAAAAATTCGTCTTCAAAGACCTCTCCTAGCAGAAGTTATGCCACATTTACTAAATTGCCAGTTTCACCTTGAGAAACTCCACCAATTGTGGAGAAACTGCAGATAAGCCCACCAAATAAGGCGGTGGTGCCAAAATGGGCGGAGGCCGCCAATCTTATCCACGCGGTTATCGTGGCAATAAATATTATGGTTATCCACGTTCATATGCGGCGGGGTTGAAACTGTTTTGCATTGAATACAAACGTTTAATATTTAAAACCCACTATATACACATAACCAAAGTTGTAAATCCGCCCGAACTGCGCGCCGATGGTCTTGGGAGAAGGTTCCGCGCCGGAGGTTTTATGGGAAGGGGGCTGGCCCCCTTTCGGGCCCCGCCCAAACAATTCGAACAGCTTTTAAAACTCTTTTCCACCATCGTAAATAAGAAACATCGATGGGCTATTGGTTAAAACGTTGTGTTATTATCCACCAGGTCGCTGGTTCGAATCCGGCCTCGACTCATAAAATTTTTACAATGCGCCATTTCAATCCGACCTTTGGGGCCCACGTGGAGGCCTCCGGGCTAGCCACGTGGCGCCTTCTCATTGGCTGCCAAGGAATATTCCCCAGAATATTCTGCGGAATATTCCACAGAATATTCCTAGAATATTCTGTGGAATATTCTTTTTTTAATAAAATTTTTTCCACAAAGTCAATTTTGCATTTTTTAATGGAAATTGAGAAATCTTCAAACTTGAATAACTTCTGCATACGGCATCGGATTTGAGAACCGTTCACGGTGCCAGAATCAGGAAGACAAGCTCTATCCGGTCGTTCAGGTTCAAACCAGTTCTGAGCACCTTCATTTTTGACCATTTTACGACACTTGGTCCTGAGCTCCTGATCACACCTCCCAAATGAGAAGGCTTTTGGTCCCCAAAAGCTTACTGAATCTCTGATCTGAACTGTACAGCACTTGAGGAATAGAAATATCCTCTTCCAGTCAGCCAAAAGAGCATACTAATGCCAAAAATGTCCTGCCTTGCTAAATGTCGTCATGGCGACTTTTTGCTGCATACGCCAAGTACTTGTCGAATCCCGACCAAGTTCTTTCGCCAGACAAAACTGAAATTGCAGGAACCAGCAATGAAACTTGCTGATATATGAGCTGAAATATTCCCCTGAATATGTGGACTTACCAACTGTCAAGATGCCCATCCAAGGCACCTCCATTCCAGAAGAAGAACTGCCTCCCAAATGAAAAGGCTTTTACAAAGATGAAACACTTCATCATTTCTCCTGTTTACAATCTTGGAGATCAAATTAACTTTTTCCAAGTCAATATTACATTACATGCATGGTTAAAAAACAAAGTAATCAACCCTTCAAGTTAATCACACATACATGTTTAAAATACAAGGAAATCATCATGATCCCTGTGCTCATGCATCTCATTCTCATGCATGCATTTTATCCTTCAACTTTCTCTTAAGTACAATCATAAGTACAAGATCCTCAATCACATGTACATGTACTTTCAAAGCTGAAATGAATATAACTTTCGCTACGATAGAGTGAGTCTCATACTCAGCTTTTCCATCCTGCAACTTGCATTCCCTTAACAAAGAAAATGCATTCAATCAAAAGACATGCAACTTTAATTGGATAAGAATTCTAACCATTTCTTACCAATCCATTTCAAAGGTGCTTCCTTTAACTGCACATCGATATCAACATGTGTATCATCCTGACACATATCAATGATGGAAACTTCCTTCCCATTCTTGCCATACTCTTTCTCCCATTTCTTCAACTTTTGTGGAAGCATTGTTGGATTCAGAGTCCAACACCTTTCAACAATATGTCCTTGCTTATGGCAATAAGTGCAACACATGTTCATCTTCTTGACCGCATGATTTGCATTGTTCATTGGAACTTTGGCTTTTTGCCTCCTTTCCTTCAAAAGTTTCTTGTATGTTGCCATTCTTTTCCAACATCTAGAAACACTATGGTTAAACAAACCACAAAAAGAACATGCAATTCTTTTCCAATGCTTGTGTGGACATTTTCCATGCTTTACATGATCAAAGGAAATATGATTTAAATCAGATTTATACCTTTCTCTTTCACCTTCATTACCTTCATGAGGAGGTGAATCGAAAGAATAAGAAGCTCCCTTTGGAACACTATCAATCCCATCAATGGTTTTAGAGCTTTCACCACTCCCTTGTTCAAGTGCATGCTGATGCACACCTTCTTCCTTCATGACTGCTTTGGAACTTTCTCCATAAGATTTTCCATAGCCAAGACCCAAATTCTTAGGCCTTACCTCAACCATTATTGGCTCAACTATACCCTGTGCATGTTTTCCCAATCCTTTTCCTTCATATCCCATTTTGGACATCAACTTGGACCCTATGCCTTTGGTATGTTTCTCAAAAGAACCAAGTTCATAAACATTCTTATAAGAAATTGAAGACAAACTAGAATTTTTTACCACTTCTTCAAGCTGATACTTGGCTAAGGCTTCTTTGGCAACAAGGAGTTGTGTCTCCAACTCATGCATACTTTCCAGCTTCATGTTTGCAATACGAAGTTGGCCTTCCATTTCCTGCAATTGGTCAGAAAGCAACTGCTTCTCTTCCCTCATGGAATTCAACTGCTCTTGAAGTCTAGAGCTCTTTCTTTCATCCTCATACATTTCTCTCACCATATTCAACATGATGAAAAATTCTTGCTTCAAGCCTTCATCAAAAAATCTTGTGAAGGAGGACAATTTTGAGAACTCACTTATGGAAGTTGTCATTATAAAAATGAACAAAATAGCTTCAGCAAACTCAAACAACAAGTAGTTTGCAGAATAATAAAGCAGTCAATCTTCAACACTGCTTAAGACACCTTTCAAGCTACACAATCAAGCTAGTGATGTCAGTCAAGCAAACCTAGTGCTCCGATACCATCTGATCTGAAAATGGAATGTACTTGTTTAAGGGTGCAAGGTATCCATTTCCCATAATTTCAAATTGAGCTATACACTCAAAGTGACCTCTGAAAATGTGAAAACTTCTTATTTCTTATACAGAGATAGACTGTAGGGGCATTCACCGGACATGTCACCTCTAAAGAGAGGATGAGTTCCAGAGGCTACCTGGCCCTCTACAGGCTCTGCCTAAAGAAATAATGAAGTAACACTTAGAAGTCTTTGACATACACATACTTGAAATTTGATGTCTTGCGGAATAAGACAAATAACTTTCTGCAGCTGAGTAGGTGATTATGTGTATATGCAAGTTATGTATATTTGTTTTTTAACAATTTATATCAGTTTTGTTTAGCATATCATCTTCAGCAAATAAAGACATCAAAATGATAAAGCAGTTCACCCCCTCCTCTGGGCTACATCTGCTGGACCAAGCCTCTCCAACTAGGCTTGTCCTCTTGTATTAAAAATGCTACAAAGGCTAATACAAGAATATGAGTGTCTCGAAAGACAGATTTGACTGTAAATACAGAATCAGAAGATAGGAATTAGCTAAACATGCTCTTTCCCAAACACTAAACAGTGAAATTGTACCTGATACAGTACTTTTCCCCAATTGTCCCTGGTGGCCCTTTAGACTTGCATGGAGAATTTCGAGGTGAAGATGACCTCAATTGGTTCTGAAACCTCTGCCATTAGACTCAGAATGTCGAAAATAGCAGAAATAGGCTTTTGAATCACCAAAAATAGATGAACATAGCCCCCAAACAGCTCCAGCACTGAAATGGCCCTCGTGGCCCTGAAAGATTCCCTGAAGCTAAACAGTGAGAAGAATTCCTCAAAAGGAAAAAACGAGCTGTAGAAATGGATTCAGAATGCTGAAAAAATTCAGGAATGACCTTCGTTCCACATTCACTGGCTGCACAATTCCCAATGCAGCTCCCAAACTGATTTGGCCCTAGTGGCTCCTGGAACTTCCACGAAGCAAAATCACCTGCAAACGACCTCAGATGGCTGTGAAACCTGTGCCAATGGCTTCAGAAGGTCTGTTGTAACTCCTAGAGACAGCCTAGAGTTGTTATAGACCAGTGCCTAGGACATCTTATAAGGTGTAGAGAGCAGAGGATTAAATACAGCCTTCAGTACTCTAACATGACAGAGCTCTCACACTATTTCTTTGGAAACAGAAAATAACACTAGAGTGGGACCAAAACTCCCGATAATTTGAAGCGTTAAGAGTGATTCTGAACGGACGTAATGCTATACTCAAATACTAATGCACCAGACAATTTTAAGACAGCTCATTATAAACAGGGCCGGATTCATGACATATGGTAGAAAAAGGTATATATAAAGACGACCACAGAGATGTATAGCAAGAAGAAGATATCAAATGTCAAGAAGACGGTATTAAGAAGAACTTCACGGCATATGATGGGCTTAAATAGTTAAGAATCCATGCATGCCGAGAACTCTAGTCAATAGCATTTCATAACAGCTAATATAGCAGAAATACGTGTGAGTTGAAAATGGAACAATGCATTACTCCTGAGCCATTTTAAAGTACCAGAATGCTAATGACATAAGTATCAGTGAGATAAATTTATATCAAAAACAAGGGATACTCGCATTCCAGGACGTAACACTAGAAACATGAATGTAAATGAGTTGAACACAACATTGCAACGAGCAAGAGAGAAACACATACTACCATAACACCAAGTCCAGAATCCTTATTAAAATGAAGCTCCTTATCATTGAGGCCCGACGGGCTCTTCACATTTGTATCTGAGTCTTCACAAAACATACACATAGGAAATCCTTACACAATCAATTTTTCTTGAAGAATTGGAACCCGGGTTTCTCCATTTCTCTGTCTTATATAGGATTCCTTTTTCCTTTCAGCGAGAAGATATTTCAGGGAAATATCTTCTTCGCATGACAAAATTTGTTACCGGTCATTATCAAAACAACAAAATTTCCATGATGGGGCAACAGTCCTTCCATCATGTGTAAACAGGCCCCGGGCCAATTTCAAAATAGAACATAGACCAATGTTTGATGTAAAAGTAAAAATGCGAGAGTGGAGGAAAAACAACCCACTCGGAATTTTTTTTAAAAAACATAACTAAATGAAAGTAAGAAGGCCGTTTAGGCCATGTCGTGAATAAACTAAAAAGTCATGAGTGCTGCTGAGTTGAGGCCGTTGCGGATGCTGGAGGAGGCGCGCTGGCAGAGGAACTGGCACGCTGACTCAGGAACTGAGTCAGTCTCTGTTGGCTCTCAGCGTTCGGTTCTGGCATAGCTGAGAGCTTCTCCACTCTGATGAACGCTTCCCCCAGAGTGTGAATGTCTGCATTAGTTGGGAGCCGATATCTGATCATGTGGAGGAGAGTAAACTCTTTCTGGAGGATTGTGACGATAGTAGTGGCCTTGAGCTGAGTTGCTTTCCCCGTTTGGATATCAGACCGATCCGTTTCCGTTTCTAGAAGTGCTGTGTATCGATCGGGGAGCATGAGCACGGCTGGGGCGTTTGGTTCCCAACAAGAAGGGAGGCCGGCTGCGATGATCTCGTCCCACACCTTGTCGAACTGTTCCACAATATTAGCCACCTGTTGGAGAACCCTTGAAGCTGCTACTCGGGCTTCTTCCTTATCAATAATTTTCTGACACTCGTTGATTTCCATAAATCGACTGGGAATGCCATGTTTCCCCACGTCATTTGCCCTTAGTGTATAAAGAAAGGATATGTAGTTGCCGGCGTGTCGAGCTCTATTAGACAGATTACCCCCTGCTTCCTGCAACCGCCTATTGAGATAAGGAAGGGTAGACTTGAGTTCTCCTACCATCGTTAGAAACTCCCACTGCTCGGTTACTGCCGTGATTATATCTGACCAAATAAAGCTTCTGGCCTCGAGCAGGGTGAGATTTCCCTTCGCTCGACTCTTCAGCTCGGAAATGGTTTGTTGTTGCTCAGTCGTGATCCTTTTTCCTTCCTCAACTTCTCTTTGTAGTCCTTCAACTGTTCTGGCCTTTTCAGCTAGGGCACCTTCCAACTCCGCCACCTTTTGCTTGGCAGTTGCTGTTTTCTTCTCCAACACTTCTATCTCAGCCATAGCTGTGGATAGTTGTGCTGTTGCTGAACCAGTTCCGCTTGATGTTTCGGCTACATGGAAACTGTGTGTATCCCACCGGGTCTGTAGCTCAGTGGCTCTGCTCTCAAGCTCTTCAATCCTTTTGGCCATCTTTTCCTTCTCTTCTCTTTCTCTGAAAAGTCTAGCAGACAGCTCATTTTTCTCCTCCTCCACGTGCACCAGTTCATCGGTCTGTACCGGATGTGAAGCCGGTATGCCAACCCGTTTCTTAGCCGCTGTAATGTCCTTCTGCAACTTGGCTATCAATGCAGCTTGCATTCCCTTACCTCCTTCGTCCGAGTTTCTGATCTGCTCTCGAAGAACGCGCACCTGATGTGCGTTGGAACGACAAGAACTCTGTTCTGCTGCAAGGGAATCCCTCAGGTTATTGTGTTTTTGTTCTGTCTTCCTTAGGGCAAGGGTGATCTGTGAAAGCTTGTCTTTCATCATGTCGCAGATTGTTTGGAACAGGTCAGTCAAGTCCTGTACCGGAACCTTCTTCATATCGATAGCCAATTCAAGCACCTTATAACTCGGAACGTCTGAATTCGGGTCCAGGATAGCCTCGGTCATAGACAGTACCAGGCTTTCGGTGTCGGCATTGACAGAAGCTGAGAGCCTGGTATGGTATTTCTCAACGAAACCTCCCAATTCAGCCCTGTATTTGTCTCGGACAGTTTTATTTATCAGCTCCCTTTCGTTTGTCCTGGAAGGGGAGGGCTCAACAATGGCTTGCGTGACTTCAGTGTAGTCAGAGGAGGCGACACTGTCTCTCAGTACCACTATACCCGCTTTGCCTTTGTCGAATTGACCAAATTTCGTAAAGGGCTCCAATATTATCCCTTCCCCGATGACTTCAGCTTCGCTGGTGGCCACCTTCTGCCTCTTGGGTGGTGGTGGAGCTTCTCCTGAAGTACCGACTTCTTGCTCATTGGTGCCTTTGTTCACTTCTTCTTCTTCTCCTCCTGTAGCAGACGAGTCTGTCTCCATCTGCGAAAACATAGGCCAGACCTCAAGGTTAGACCTCCACTCCAGAAACGGCCTGGACTCATGAATGTAGGGCGCAGACCTGTTTCTCTTTCTTTTATTTGAAATGATGTCCCGTGGGTCATAAGCCCAGCTCTCACCCAACTTCAGGTCCATGTTCTGCAACATTTTTTCGGCAATTGGGAGGGCATATCTAGAGTTTACCACAAAGGGGCCGATTTGGTCAGGAAGCTTTAAGATGTAGCCCTTCTTAGCAGGAAAAAAATGGAGCTGGTCAGCTTTGAGGGCTTGCCGGATGTATTCTAGGGCGTAAACTCGTCGGATGGGAAAAGCTGGCAACCGGTATGGGGCAACTTCGGCTCCATAGACCCGAATTTCAGTATAATCTTCAGACAGGAACCAATCACCGGTGCACTGGTATTTCCCAGCCTGTAGCCAGCGTTTCATCTCTGGGAAAACCCTAGGGGAAGGTGCATCGTGAATGATGGTGTAAGCAATAGACATGAAGGTGTTCACGAAGTTGACGTAACCCTCCCCCCTGGGCAACTGACGGACAGAATAATTCCAGTCGAAGACTGGTCTGGGCTGGGAATTCTCAGAATACATCCTATCTAACCCCAAATGATTGAACTTGTCCGCATGCTGGAACAGGAAGAGGTAGAACACCAACGAGCAGAAACGAAACTTTCGGACTTTGGCGAGCTCCCGAAATTGGGTCAGGATGGTCAAGGAAAGGAAACCTGGAATATCCAGTGTAACCCCGTTCTGTGTCATAAGCCACAAAAAGCGAATACATACTGAAGAGATGTCTTCCGGGCTCCCTACCCCCAGGAGGCCGGCGATGAGGGACAAAACAGGTCGAACTTCTTCAGCAAACAGACTCAACGAAAATGGCTCCAATGGAGGCAAGGAATTCGCCTGGTCGATGGTTATGGAGGCTATGAAGGCACGTCGGGCTTCTCTTGACAGCTTATTGAACTGAGCGAGCAAGGTTTCATCTTTGAAACTGAAGTATGTGTCATTGGAAGGGAAACGGAGGGCCTGCCTGATAACATCGGGGGAAAGGGAAAAGATTATGTTCCCCTGAGGGGAAATGAAAGCGTCCCGATGTACATCATAGGAGTCTCTGAGCCAAACGATAAAATCGACACAGGAATGGACCTGGGGGGTGATATGGTGATAGAAGCCAGACGCGACAACTCGGAAACGGTCGGCATTTTTGCAGTGGCGACCAAAAAGCAGGGGCTTGATACTGCGTATGTCAAAAGGATATTTAGGGTCGCCGATACCCGCCTGTAAGTCACAGAGGGGTTCAAAACCAGGGGGGTTTCTAGACTCATGGAGTTGGGGGGTTTCAGGTTCGTTTTTCTTGGGCGTTCCTCTTCCCATGGCAGACATTCAACAATTTCGAAAAGAGAGAAAGGAAAAGAGGGAAAACGGAAAATGGAATACCTGAACAGAGGGTGACAATGCTCGGGAAAGCGACGAGGGGAACCGTGACAGTGACTTGGATATACCTGGCATTCTTCCCCACTCGGTATTCGCCGTAGAAAATGACCTGTGACGATTTACCAGAGAGAAATACGAGAGTTTGTTACCATTGGGGTGAACTGCTTGGGTGAAAGGTGAATAAGTAAGACGACAGAAGGCAAGTGTCGTAAGGACACTGACACTGAGACACGTGGCGCGTTGGGATTGGGTATATCAAGGTGTAGGTGAGCGCCTCGTGTCGGGTTAAGAACTGGTACGGGTCTTAGTACCAGCTGACCTACTGGACTTACCTTACCTTTTATCCACGTACGCAGTCCAATCTTAACAGCACATAAATTCCCTTTGCCGGACTAACACTTGCCTTTCTTCCCTGCGCGGGCCCATCTTTATTTTGCCACGAGATCACATCCCGTGGCCCACCCTTACCAATCCTTTCCTACCATGAGATCTTGCCATGCCACGTGTTGCAAGTCCATGGGGGTAAGGGTCTCGTTCTTTCCCCGCAGCTAGACCCCCTCGGACTTACTCCATATGCTGTCATACATAACCCGAGGCCCTTTTCAATATATGAGTTGACATACAATGCCGCATCCCCTTTACTTTGTATTTGATGTTCATTTATTATTCCGCCTATCACCGCTTAGTGCTGTTTATCCTTTGGTTTTAATATGTGTGTGTTTCACCACCTTCCCTCTTTTCGGCCCGATTTAGCTTAATACTAGCCACTTGGTATAAAACTTTAATATGAAGCATGTTCGTCCTTTTGGTACTCTCGTGGCAAATGCTAAGTATTGAACAACAAGGTCGAAGAGACCCAAAATCAAAAAACAATTCGTCTTCAAAGACCTCTCCTAGCAGAAGTTATGCCACATTTACTAAACTGCCAGTTTCACCTTGAGAAACTCCACCAATTGTGGAGAAACTGCAGATAAGCCCACCAAATAAGGCGGTGGCGCCAAAATGGGCGGAGGCCGCCAATATTATCCGCGCGGTTATCGTGGCAATAAATATTATGGTTATCCACGTTCATATGCGGCGGGGTTGAAACTGTTTTGCATTGAATACAAACGTTTAATATTTAAAACCCACTATATACACATAACCAAAGTTGTAAATCTGCCCGAACTGCGCGCCGATGGTCTTGGGAGAAGGTTCCGCGCCGGAGGTTTTATGGGAAGGGGGCTGGCCCCCTTTCGGGCCCCGCCCAAACAATTCGAACAGCTTTTAAAACTCTTTTCCACCATCGTAAATAAGAAACATCGATGGGCTATTGGTTAAAATGTTGTGTTATTATCCACCAGGTCGCTGGTTCGAATCTGGCCTCGACTCATAAAAATTTTACAATGCGCCATTTCAATCCGACCTTTGGGGCCCACGTGGCGGCCTCCGGGCTAGCCACGTGGCGCCTTCTCATTGGCTGCCAAGGAATATTCCCCAGAATATTCTGCAGAATATTCCACGGAATATTCCTAGAATATTCTGTGGAATATTCTTTTTTTAATAAAATTTTTTCCACAAAGTCAATTTGGCATTTTTTAATGGAAATTGAGAAATCTTCAAACTTGAATAACTTCTGCATACGGCATCGGATTTGAGAACCGTTCGCGGCGTCGGAATCAGGAAGACGAGCTCTATCCGGTCGTTCAGGTTCAAACCAGTTCTGAGCACCTTCATTTTTGACCATTTTACGACACTTGGTCCTGAGCTCCTGATCATTTCCATAAAAGAGTAATAGACTGATGGTAAAAAAAAGGTAAATCAAGAACTAAGAGTTAGTTAAAATAGAATTAGTTCAAACAGTTACCCCAACCTCTGAGGATAAAGGGTTATCCTAGTGAGGAAGAGGGGTTCTGTTCAGTAACTGGAGAATGAAAATTCTGGAGAAGGATTCCTCGACTGGTACTAACCAGTGGAATACTCCATATTTATGATATTGTTGGAATTGAAGACTGGATCGGATTGTCCAGAGGTCTCTTCCAGAAATTTCTGTTAACTACAAAGCTCAGACTTGGAGCACAAAGGAGAGTTGAGGACATGATAGCCTCACTCATAGTAGGGAGGAAAAATATCAGTCAAAGAAATGAAGGAAAAATAAGTATTTCATTTTTCTCTTATTAGAATTATGGATTATGCAGAGAGTTACATGTAGGTTTAATGACGTAGAAATCTGTACATGTTTCTTTTCTGTTACAGATAAGACAAACAAGTAAAAAAAGCATTATTAAAAATTGGTAGCGCTGAGAGCTGTTAACACGGAACCCTAGAAGAAAGGTTCTTTGTTGGTTGCTCTCTACTTCCTATGATATTATACGGATAGAATGGTCCGGGCATTGGGCTAACCAGTTTGAAAAAGAAAAAGAGTACATTTGAGTTTTAAATTAAAGAAAGATTATGCTGTGAGAAATTGTAAAGACAAGAAATTTGCCGTAGAAGTGGAATAAAGTTATTTAGTTAAAGTATTATTGAAAACCAAACTGTATATGGAAAAATTTGTTTGAAAGAATGTAAATTACAGTATCACCAACAAAAAACTGGAAAATAAACTTAATATAAAATCTTATCTACCGAACTGTAAACTGTATTTGATCCATTGTTCAACTTCAAGAAGGTGAAACAAGAAACACTCTGGCTAGAATACTATTACTATTCACTTATGAATATAACAGTGATATTATATTATTCTAGAAATTTCGTAATTCGGAACTGAATCAACATTCAAAACTGAAACATGATTTTTACATATATGAGAAAAATAATTCCTAAATGTATTTATCAAAGATTTCAGTTATGGAACCAATATTACCATAAACGCAATAATTCACATAGTATAACAACACATGAGATAACCGTTTGCCAGATTATATTGAACAAAAGATCAGAGTACCGAATGGAGAAAATGAAGAAATAGTCATTGCCAAAAACCATATTAATATTACAAAATCGTATATCAAATAAGAACTATTGTCTACTCAAGTTAATATGAATGACTGCGTTATATGATACCCTTGAATTGATTGAGGGAAATTATTACAATAGAACCTAATAGTAAAAGTGGCATGCAACCTCGACATGGCAAGCAAGTAGATTTACAAATGATAGAAAACAGAGAGCTCTTTAGGAAATCAAGAAACTCAAACCAAGGGTTTGAGTTCCGAACCAAATATATGGAAGGGTACCTATTGGAATAAAAAGAAGAAGGGTTTAGCCGAGGTTGAGAAAAACGAAGTACAACCATAATCTTCATCTATTGTAGAGCACCATACAAATGAGTTTACCTGTAAGAAGGAACAGATATGGATTAAACCCTTGTTAACCTATGTAAAAACACAAAAAATAATATAAGAAAGGAATAGATAGGAGGATTACTATCATTATCTATGAGGGTGTTTCCGCTGAGAGCCTAGCACCGTAATCCTGTACATTACAGTGGTGGGTTAAATGTTTATTAAAATAAAATGGAGAGAAGAACAATCCTTAACAGCATTGGAAGCTAACGCTACCATGAAGAAGGGAGTTACCTTATCTACTGTTGGCGCAGCATAAACCAAGACAGCTTTCTCCAAAGAGAGAGTCTAGGTGAGATTCGCTGTGATGGTAGCTAGCAGTATAATACCAAAGGTTAGATAAATCTTGTTATAGCAATGTTTCAACTTCAATTCTCAAAGAAAACAATCTACTGGAAAGAACAGAGAAAATATAGGGTGCTTACCGAAGAAAAGCGCAATAGTGATGATAATCTCCCGAGGAATCAAAGTATGATGGATATATTATCAAGGAAAAGATTGTCACGGAACTATTTTTCCATTGATAGGAGCTCTACAAGGGTTTTTTGCAGAGACAAAATTCCATCTGCAGAGCGCCAAGGAAAAATACCCAAAGAATAATGAAGAAACAATTATCGAGGTAGTCATTACCCCAAAAACCCTAACTCACGTCCATCATCGGTTGTGGGTTAATTAGATCTAAGATGGATATGTTTACATCTATTTCTTCATAATTGCAAGCCAGCGGGAGGGACGAGGCTTTGAGAGACAAATTCATTACACCTTACTGTCAATACGAATTATCGTGCCGAATGAATTAAAAACTTTAAACAGCTGTGGGATTTCCATAAAGACTAGTATGTATGACTTAAGTGTGATTTGATTGTGTCTTGTTAAAGACTCGTGATAAGAGGAGCCAGCTGGAACCTTATGTTAGAGAAATGGAAAATTACTAAGTTATCCATTGTAAATATAGTTACACAATTATGGGTAATGTAGTTAAGTGGAGAAAAGACTATTCAACTATGTAGAAGAGTCAGTTAATATTGATTGTAAATAATGTAATTTATACATATAAATTTATATTTGAAGGAAATAATGTGTTTATAAGGTAGTGTAGTAATTTAAAAAAAAAAAAATGATATATTCATGTATGTTACAGAATCTTCAACTCATGTATTTTTCTCTTAAAATTTAGTTAAATTTACATCTCTTATGACATTTTATCCCCCTCATTTTTATTAAGCTGTATGTTGTTTCCCTTGATGCTTTCGACATCTGATTTTGGTTCAGGCCTAGCAAAAGCACTACAAAAAGGTATTTTGTGCAATATACTCTTGCTTCCTATTTAGCAAAGGTGAAAGTGATCATGTATTTTGTTGTGGTAATTATGAGAAAATTGGCTACATAACATCCTAATTCTCTTAAGAAATGGTATTAACCATCTTGAAATGATATAAGTAATACCTCAAGGAAGAAAAAAGTACATCATACTTTGTGATCCTAGATTTATCATTTAATCTTAGTTACTCAAAATATTTATTTATATATAATGAATTTTTATTTATTTATTTCTATGGTATATGGGTATAGATAAAAGAAAGGTAAAGACATAAATTTAAGTAGGCATGGTGCATACATTACACACAATAATATATATGTTATATTTCAAAACCAAAATACATCCACATATATAGTGCTTATGAGATCTAACTGATTTGAGAAAATCTCTAAGCAAACTTGAACAACCAACAAATCTAATCTGCTAATGTAGTAATGTAATTTTTATTTCTAAGTTCCCCCCTTAACGCTTACATTACAAATTTCATATTACAAATATTAATACAATAATCACGAATTATAGTTCACATATAAGTCACATTTGTTTTATGTGGACCATGCTCTTTCTTCACCAAAATCTTCAAGCTTCCCACTTGACTCAATTAAGGTACAACTGTCTCTCACCATCGTTGTCAAACTTGCAGAATTGATGCTTCTTTACCAATTGAAGGAAAATATTGATACCAAACCACTTTAGGGATTAAATTCCATTTATTAAAATGTAGTGAACTACAATTTTGAAAATTATACAGGTAAGCTGTCTGGGTATTGAGCGTATTCAATAGTCAATTATACAACTGATCATTTTAGCACAAAAGGATCTCATAAAAAATAAATTGTAACTGATTTTCTTGATGTCCGAAGCACACAAGACCCATCAACATATAACATAATCACATAATCAAATTAGTGATATTTTCTCCTGGCATTGAATAACGTAGAGAACCACTAATTTAATTATATTACTCTATTCATCAATTTGTTCTACGCGTTTTACAAATAAAATTAGAAGAACAACAAATCTCAAAAAAACAAAACCAATAATTATGAAACTATCTGTTGTCATTTGAGAACAAACAATTCTCCTCATTCCTCCCTAGCATGAGCCAACAATTGTTCATATACAGGTGTCTCAATATTTCATTAATGACATTGAAATTATGTGGATTCCAGTGGGATTGCCTACCGACAGTGAAAAGTTTTCAAACTGCTAACTTGTACAAGTTGAAAAATTTACAAACTACTTGTCTCCACATGATGATGATGTAATGTTAGCAAAATGGTGCAACCAATTATATTGAAAATCCAATACACCTCCATCCCAATCAAAATAATTGGCATGGAAAGTATAATTATTTGTTTTAAAATCTAAATTCTAGCCAAGTAGAGACTCAATCACATGTTTATTCTCATCAACAATACTAGATCTAGCACTATGATCCCTTATATCAAAAGTTGAATTCTCTCAAGGAAATTGAGATGTTGATGAAAAAAATTGAAATATTGAGTAGAAGATGAATAAATTGGTAGGGAGTCGAAGCACTTTGAGATGGCACAACATCGACCTAAAGCCTTTATGTCAGCTACTTTATTGAAAATGTGAAGTAGCAATGAGTCTGGGATTCGATCTAGGTGATCAATGGACAACATCTGAGATGAGGACATGGAAACGATAACCTTTATGTGTTTTATGGACAACGTCTGAGATGAGGACATGGAAAAGATAACCCTTTGTGTGGTTTTGGGCTGGTGTTATGGTTTTTGACCATGGTCGTGAAATAATGCGAGATGCCTGTGAAATTTAAGGAAAATACTAGCTAACAAACCTCTAAAGATTAAATATTATGAATTCAACTTAGAGAACCAATAGAGAACCTTAAGATGTTGATATTTTGTTTTCCCCCCTATTCAATATCTAATAGAAATTCTAAGATCTGAGGTGAAGTGGGCTACACCCTTGGGGATGGTATTCTCTTGATTCCATTTGCATGGTTTTCCACACACCAATCTTGAATCACATGATGAACCATGTGCTTTGGAATCATTTTTTGATTTTCAAGAACCTCCTTTGTAAAAGGGTACATGTTATTCCCTGCATCCAAACATGTTTCGATGCTCTTGTAGTCATGAATAATTCATGTGCATAGTTATAGCATCTTGCATCAACTCCATAGAGATTGGGCATTGCAAATATCTCAGCGCTGTAACATCCAACTCCATCTTGCTCAACATATGTACCTAAATTTCCACTCCTCTCTATGTTTAACGAGATCATGAAACAATGCTTGTTTGACAAACACAAATCACACACACCATAATATATAAGTTATGCATACACTATGTACACACTAGGGATTGACCTTCAAAAATTTTCCATCTTCTTGCACCCTCCCTTGAGGGAGTCAAGTCCATATGATATTTGATACCAATATAGAAATTTTAGAAGTGGACATGATAGTACACAAATTACACACAAAACAATTTGTATATTAAATTTCAAAGCCAAAATTAATCCCACATATATAGTGCTTATGATATCTAACTGATTCCAGACTAGGAGATTATTGTTGAGAAAATATTTTAGCAAAATCCAACAACTAACAAACTTAATGTGCCAATATAATAATGTAAAAAAACATATAAAAAATGTAAATTTCAATGTACATATAAACCTAAAAAGACATATCGACCAAATTTCTTAATAAACATGAATTGGAAAATATATTTACAAATTTCTTGGTAGATATGAATTGCAAACATCCTATATATATCACTACTTTATCTACCATTATTTTTTATCCTAATTAAAAATATCGATTGTTGCATAATCAAATTGTCACCAAAGATTATATAAGTTTTATTGATAGAAATTAATTATAAAAAGATCGATTGTTGCATAATAAAATTATCACCAAAGATTACATAAGTCTTATTGATAGACATGAATTTTTAAAAGACCAATTGTTGCATAATAAAATTGTCACCAAATATTACATAATTTTTATTGATAGACATGAATTGTAAACATCCTATAGATGTCACCATTTTCTCTACCATTATTGTTTCTCCTAGTTAAAAAGAATAATTGTTGCATAATAAGATTGTCACCAAAGATTACATAAGTTCTAATAGGGTTGTAGAGGATGTTGACAACCCATTATGCATAATGAATATGCTTGATTTTAATAGCGTTTTGGGAGAACACCCATTATGGGATGTACAATAAACCTTTTATTCAACCACTAATCAACATAAGTTGAATAAAAGGTTGATTGTGGTGGTGTTTCTAAGCAAATATGTCAGAGGTTTAATAGCTTCATCTTTGTCTTTAGTCATCAATTCCTTTTATTTTTCTTTCTCAACCTTTGTATTTCCTCAAAAATGTTGATCAACTCACCTTCCAAGTCAACTTCACCTGCTTATTCTTCCAACTTGCCATGATCTTCTTCTTGTGTCTCTATGGCCATAAGCATGATTTAATTTGAGCTTTCATGAGCACTGTCCTCATTTGAATATTGGTTATCTTCATTTTGAAAGGAGTTGGAGTCTTCAGTGTAAAAAAAATTCTTTTTAGCTTCTTTTTTGTCCTTTTTTATTTTTCCAAACTTTTCCTTAGGGCCATATTCATTCTTCTTCTTATCAAGAAACTTAGATGCACAATGACCCACTTTACCATAGTTAAAGCACTTGAAAGGTAACTTAACCTTATACTTGCAATAGTTTGTATTTAGCTTTCTTATGAACTTGGCCCCTTCTTCATTTTATTCACATCATGAATCATCATGTTCTTCCTTGGGCTTCTTCTCTGATTTTAATTTCGACTCCCTTGTTGCAGGATTTCCATTAGAAATCCTCATCTTGTAGGTGTTAAGAGTTCCAATAAATTGATCCAATGTCAAAGAGGTGAGGTCAGCCATTTCTTTAATGACTTAATCTTTGTAATTAAATCTCTTACAGAGATATCTTAACACTTTTATAATACAATTAACTCTTTTATTTCGTCTTCAAAACCTCTTATGGTATTAACAACTTCACATACTCAAAGACATAACTTTGTAATATCTTCATCATCATGCATCTTAAAAGTCTCAAACTGCATTCTAAATCCTTAGGGCTTATTTTTATTTTCCTTGTTGTCACCTTCATAGAAACTTCTCATCTTATCTCCTATTGCTTTTGAAAAAGTGAAATCCATGACCTTGACAAAATCTTATTCAATTAGGCTAGCAAGAATATCATCCATAGCCTTGGAATTACATATGACTCTAGATTGTCATCTCAAGTAAGAAATGTTGGAGGCCTTTTATAGTTTTCTTCGATTGTATCCCATACATCTATTCCAACAAATTAAATATAAGTCTTCATCCTTCCCTTCTAAAAAGTATATTTGGTTCCATTGAACATGGCTACATTTTTGGTGAATCCTCCTTCCTGGTTTTCTTCTAGCTATTAAATTGATCTTGAAGTAACTTAGATATGATACCAATTATGAGAAACAACAACAATACTAAGAGGGGAGGTGAATCAATATTCTGATAATTAAATTTTTTTATTTCACCAAGTAAGGAACATTAAGAAACAACAAACTTATTTAGAAATACTTCATGTAAACAATATTATTAATCAACACATGAATCAAACAAGCAACGCGTGAAGGATTCAATATTTTTCTCAAATTATTTTTATAAAGGAAGGATTCAACTTGCTATTACATCAATTGGTAGGCTTCAACCTACTTGAGAGCTCCAACCATAAAAATAATACAAGATCCTATTTATAAGATTCTCGGGCTTTAATATGAGGGAAATTACTACTCACCAATTTATCATCTACCACTCAAAGGATCTACTGTCCTTGATTTATCAACTACCATTGAAAGGAGATCCCACCCCTAATTATTTTCTAGCCACTACTGAAAGGAGCTACAACCCCTGGTTTATTAGCTACCATTGAAAGGAGCCCCCACCCCAAATTATTTACCAACCACTATTGTAAGGAGCTATAACCTCTAGACTGAAAGCTCCAAATTTCTAGACCTTTTTGGTTCCTCTTCCATTCAATTTTCAAGCTCAAACCATACAAGATACATTTCCTTTGTATCTAAATCACACACCCAAATCACTAATGAAATATCTACTACGACATCACCGTAAAACACTTTTAGTAATATTCTTCTCTAATGTCTTGATCATCAATATTCTTGTTGATTTAATTTATTCTGATAAAGAATACGAGCTAATATTTTTATTTTTTATATTTTAGTTAAGTTCAGCTTAACAAATTCTTTATTTTAACTTGTGTTTCTCTTATATTCCACTTATGTCAACTTATCTTGATTTTTACTAATGGTGTTAAATCTATGATCATCATTATATATGAGAAAATAGGATTTAAATATTACTTCCTTCAATTCTGGCGAGTTACAAGATTTAGTAGATATTTTGTTTCTAGTTATAATTTCGGCGAATTTCTAGAATTGGAAAAACTACCAAATATTTCACCAAATTGAGCATGCTACTAAATTTTTTTCCATCTCATTCATGATTTTGTTATTGAAATTTTAACACACTACAAACTTTGGAATGACTGGAAAATATGGCACAAAGTTCCAATTTGTCGACCTATTCATGGCTATTGTTTTCCGCCGACTGTCCACGTGCTTGATTTGATCACCTTTGTCCATAGGACCACAAGATATGACCATAGACTAAAGTAGTTTAGGGGCTTAATGAGGTCAGGGTTGGGGCCTTTCTCTCGTCACTAGACGACTTGAAGCTAACATCACATGTGCCACGTGGCCTCCCAAGAGTGGTCCATGTGTCACCTAAAATTGGCCCAAATGGGCACCTGAAAATGAAACATTTACATTCCATGTGTCCTTCATCCATACATCCACATCCACAATGTTTACATTAGCTACTATGTTTGCATTGGTATATGTTGTCACGTGTGATTGGTCCATGTCATTAAGACGGACGTGGGCATGCACCTGTACAATTTAGAGGGCTCATGCATGCTGATCCTCAGGATTAAATCTTTGTTGTAAACCATTTAAATGGGATTCAGATAGAAAAACATAATTAAAACATGGACCCCGCTTCTTGTAAACTATTGAAAAGGGGGGCAAGTGGGGGGGGGGGGGGGATCAACTATTTATCATTAGAAAAACCTAAACGTCATGGCCTTTCTGCATCATGTGTCGATTGTCGTATTTGATATGTTGTTCGTGAACAATATGGGTGGTTGGGATTCCAACACATATCCCCCCATGCTTGATGTTTAATGAGGGGGAAACCTCTATTTTTCTTGTAGCGGAAATATGTGCCCTTCTACCAACTTTAGCCGATATTTTCTAGTAAACCCATCAGTTTGGTGAACACCAACTCTCACATTAGCTTTGGCTTGAAGTTTGACCATTTAACCTATAACCTTTTCCTGGCCATAACTTTTGATCTCAGAGGTATTTTATAGACTTCCACACACTGTTGGAAATTATTTTCCATGTTCTATACATATAAGTAGTTTCCAAAAGCATCTAAGCTATATATTTGAGACATAAATTGATATATATATATATATATATATATATATATATATATATATATATATATATATATAGATATATATATCTGATGTGATTGAAATAGTATATGAACTTAATTATTTTAATTGGTTAATATTGGCTATTATACTAATTCACTACCCCTCAAGTATAATCATATTTCCAACAATTGGTTTTAGAGATAGGTTCCTTCAAATATAGTCGAACATTCGGAAGGCAGAGCTTGGAAAAAATCATTCTCCTAAGATTGGATATATTATATCATGAAGAAGAACCCTGAGTCATTCAAAAAGAGAAACAAAATGCATAAAAAGAGAAATCAATATTAATAATATATAGAAAGGGAAAGTTAAGCTACGATTATGTCATGATGATCGTAAAGTATATCATTCTTATTCCATATGTTTGTATGTAAAAGGTGAAATAAGTATGCAAAATAAATAGAGAGGTTTGTAAGAGAAAATAAAAAGACACAACAAGTACATAAAGATATGGATCATAATCTTTGTGAAATAGAGAAAATAGTTTTAATCCTTAAAACTAAGCTAGAAGAATCAAGATGTGTGGCAGAAGTAATACAAATCCAATAGAAAGAAAGAGAAGGTCATTATGAGAAATTGGAAGCTAATATTGTTTCCTTAAGAAATGACCTAGAAAAAGGAAATAATAGACTGAAAGAATATAACAATGAAGGTTGTGCAGAATATTTGATTATCTTCTTGAAAACTGAACTATAAGAAGAAAAAGTAATAAATTAGATTTAGTCAATGAAGTTGAAAGAAAAGGAAGGACACTATGAGAGTTGGAAGAATAAATAACCATTTTGAGAAGTAAAGTAGAAAAATTAAATGATCAACGGGATCAATATCAAACGCTTTATAAGAGTACCAAAATATTATATGATAATCTCAGCACTCAAAGATCCCCTCTCAATAAAAAAATTCTTGGTTTTCATGAAGTCAAATCAAGCTCAACAATATGCACAAAAGAACTTAAGGGTTATGTTAAAGTACTTAAAATATATATCAAAGAAAGAAACATCGAAAAAAGAAAATGAGAATTAGAATTAGAATGATCATATCATCCACATAGGTATACATGGAACAATAAAGCAAAAAAATTATGAACATCCTTAAGAAAATAACTAAAGCAAGTTAATTCCCTCAAAAGGTTCAACTCCTCCAAAATACCCTCCATAGAAAGGTACTCAAATTTATTTAATGGATACTATTTTATTTTCCATAAATCTGGCCACAAAGCAATTGATTGTAGAGTTTATAGAAGAAAAAAATCCTTCAAATCTATCATGAAAAACTATGTAAGAAGAAAACCCAAAAGTATGTACGAAAGTTGCTTTAGTAAAATTAATTCTTTTGCTCCCTTATTGGATTGCATTGAATGTTACAAATGGAATAATCTTGGGAAAAAATATCAAGATTGTAGAAGAGGTGCATTTAGGTATCTAATTCTAAGTATAAAAGGATATGTTGTTAGAAATGGAAATAGAAAACAAAGAAGATATGTAAAAGGAAGCTAAAACAACAACATGAATGTAGTCTAGATTTATGTGTTCAAATTGAAGACAAACAATGGCATATAAATAGTGAATGTTCTCGTTATATGAAAAGGTATAAAATAATATTTCTCTCTCTAAAGGAGATAAAGGGTGACCTTGTTATTCTTGGAGATAATGCATCAATAAAAATAATAGGAAAAGGAATGGTTAACCTTGGTAATGAAAGAGTTAATGTTAAATATGTCCTAGATTTGAAGCACAATATTCTAAGTGGAAGTCAAATGGTTGATAAAGGACATTGGATCACAATCAATTCTAAATTATGTGAAATAAGAAAATAATAATCTTAAAAATAGTGGCAAAAGAAATTAGGATTTCTGATAATATATATGTCCTTAATGAAGGTAAAGGAGAATATTGCTAACTCTTTCATTAGTAAAAGCGAGAAACTACATCTCAAGCCACATTAAGAATATGGGATTTTTTGTGTATGGGAAACAATTATGAGTTTGCAGGATAAACATAAGAATGAAAATTCAGTCATCACAACAGTACAAGGAATGGTCAAGAAGACAACCCCTAAAATTTCTCTTAACATCTCTCTTGTGAATGGAAGTATGGCTTCTAATGAAGCATTGAAGGAGATGGGCATGCAATAATAAAAGATACATGAGAAGAATGATGCAATGAAAGTTACAAGCTTGTTACTATAATGTTAGAGTAAATTCTTAACACAAGTGTACAAAAAGAGATTACTTTAGCTCTATGTGAAAAACAACCCTAACAACAAAGATGAATGCTTAACTTCCTTAGATCTGCAATAGATGGTTGAAACAAATGCAGCAAAAACCCAAATCTATGTAGCAAAAGCAGTTAAATAGTAAAAAGAAATAAGGGTTGCTCCAAATATCCAATGGAAAAGACAAGATATATAAAGAATTATATCTGTATTAGCACCTGGGAAGGGAACAAAGAATGATATTACCAGTCCCCCTCAATGGGATGGATTCTTGACTTTCCTCAACACTTCAAATCTAGAAGTTTCTCTCTCTCAATGGTGTATAAAACCCAAGACGTGTTGAACTCTATGGGAGCTCAAGAAGCAAGAAAATAATAGCAGCAATGATAATGATCAAAGCGCAACAATGAAAGTGATAAAAGTGAATAATAAATGGAAAACCCTCCTATTTACAATAAAATATTGACTTATCCTCGATAATGGTGAATAATAAAATATTATTAACCAAGATATAGATCTAACTGCTTGAAATATTTTATTATATTTTGTTGGAGGGAAAAGGAATTTAAATTGGTTAAATCCCTTTATTTAGAAATAATAAAAAAAATAAATGATTTATTTATCATTTCAAGAATGGGGTTAAGGAATAATTTAACAAATAATGGTTTGTTTAATTATTTCCAGGTGATTTAGTCAAATTTAACAAGGAATAATAATTAAATAATGATTTAATTTATTATTCTTAGATAAAAATAAGAAAAATAATGATTTATCTAATTATTTCTCATAATTGGGTTAAATATGACTAGGAATATTATTTAAATAGTGTTTTAATTAATTATTCCTAGAGGAAAAACAAATAAATAAAGATTTATTTAATTATTCCTCATTTCGTTTCGTGTTTGAACTAGAAATAAATTAATAAAATATGGTTTATTAAAATATTTATTATGGTGAAAGAAATTTTACTATGGTAAAATTGGTCTTACATGGTGTACTTAGATCCATCTAATTGTAAATGGAAATATGACCAAAAATTGGTGTAACAAATTTCCCCCCAACGTGCGAGCCTTATGACCTAATCGTATGACCGAAGTACATTGTAAGAACACAATCACTAGACATTGAAGGGGAGTCAGAGAGAGAGAGAGATACATAGACATAGTGAAGCGAGAGAGGACAATAACCTGAGGGGGCGAGACATACAAATGATATAAGTATCATTAAATGTTTGGGTACCTATTCTTAATGAGGTGGGGAAGGCATACCTATGCCCGTCGAGATGACAAAGTACAACTAATAATGGTGTGCCCAGCAAAATGGAACTGAGCTATAACGTACATGATAAATGGTACATGACATGCTCGCATAAAATGGGCCAGAAAAAAATATAATGGATCCCACATACATACTACACCTGGGACAACAAACAGGACTGAATACAATAATATTTGAGTACATGAGACATAATAACAACCAAATAAGCCTTAATAAATAGGAAAGGGCTCTGCAAATATGAATGGATCATCTGAGTAATACATGCATGCTATTGGTGCTGCAAGCGGCTGGAACGGACCCCATGAAATCCACGGAGTTGCATCTTAGTTTGTAGCATAAAATGAGGTTATCCACGCATGTGGGGGACTACCTGAAGGGATACCCCCTCATGAGGTCTAAAAAATCTCACAAACACACGGGAATCACTGGTACAATCTGCTGGATCACCAAACTATCAAGCATACGAATCTCGATCATGCAATAAGGAGATGGATGAGAAACAATCAATTCAAAGGGTAATGAGGAGTCCCTTTGCCTGATCCGAGGCACCGAACAAGACTGTAAGTTGGAACTAAGATACACCTCCCTTCAAACCTGTCTTCTAGAATGAATGTGTTGATGTCAATAGAAGGAGGTTCGCTATAGGTGAGGCAATGAGGGTCCTCAACTAAGGCATGAGAGATAATAGTAGAGCGAATGATAGAATGACATTAGGGATGATGATGGAATGAGGGATACTGAATATCAAACGAGAGACTTCCCTTGTCAGAGCATAAAAAGCGTGGATGAGCTGGGAACGACTAACTCAACTCCTAAGGGGATGGGGGACAATATGACTAGTGGCCAAAATGGGCTAACCAAGAGAGATACAAAGCAAAAATGGATGGAATAATGTAATAGGAGGCAAAGGGACTTAGGAAAGACTCCATAAATGTGATGATGACTCAACTCGGATGCTCTGATCAAGGGCAACTCGATGATGATACCACATAGAATAGGCCCGGTGGTGACCGTAAAAATATGAGCAAAATATGGTTACTCATGAGGAAAATTGACACATGCGTTGATAAGTAAGAAGGAAAAGTAGTGCCCCAAGTACAAGTAGTGCAAGTGAATAAATCCTATTTTGAGAGGCGACGAAGTGACCCTTCTTAGAAAAATGGCTTCTAGATGAAGTATCAAATAAACAAAAACAAAAGGATACCAATTTTAGAGCTCGGTGAGAGATTTCCAAATTTGCTAACAATTCATCAAATCGAGCTACAGGTTGGCCGCAATTGGTGAAAGAAAAATTAGGGTTTTTCTTTTAATAGGGCATTTTCCCTCCAATTTGATTCATTTGCTAGTGGAGCTGAGGTGAATTTGGAGTGGAGGAGAAGTCCCTAAATTTTGCAGTGTTCGTAGTGAACAAACCGACTGTTGGAATCGAGATATGTCAGTTGCAGGTAGGTGGCCTAATGTTACTCTTCATTTTCAGCAAATTAGATTTTCATATTAGGCGCCCAAAGCCCAGGAACAAAACCCTACCCATATTTACGTATGGATCATACTTCCTCAGCCCTATTTTATGAGTTGGCTCATAATTTCTAAAGGGTAAAACTACAAGCTCGCGGGTACAAGGTTTGGAAATTGCGAGTTGGTCAGAAAGGTGGGTTTTGACCTGTTTTTTGGCTGGAATCTGGGACTTGATGTTTTTGATGTAGTTTTTCTTCCTCTGAGCTGAAAAACATGCTGGGTTTGTTCAGGTTTGGTAGATATCATTAGGGGAATTTTGAGGTCTAAAATGGGCCTCCTAAAAAAAATGTACAACCAAAATAAACTTTATAAGAACCAATAGGATTCAAGATGATGATGTCAACCATGGGGGATGATTCACCATTTTTTAAGTAAAAGGAATAAATCATAATAATAATAATAATAATAAAACTATTTTTTCAACTCATATTTTCAGCTTATCTCACAAGTTTTTTACTAAAATTTCGAGCAGGAGTACTCATTGGATGCAAAATTTAATTCCTCATCCAAGGAGTACCCATGTTGCATACTTTTTATGGACCTTGCTACACCAAAAATGAGAAATACAAGAAAAAACGTGATTGCAATCATGTTTTTCATGTATTTCTCATTTTTCGTGTAGCAGGATCCATCGAAAGTATGCAACATGGGTACTCCTTGGATGAGGATTTAAATTTTTCATCCAATGAGTACTCCTGCTTGAAATTTTAGTAAAAAATTTGGGAGATCAGTTGGAAATATGAGTTGAAAAAGTAGTTTTTTCTTTTTTTACCTCTAAAATTTAATGATGTAATCAAATATTATTTTATTATTTCCACTATTATTTTTTAATTTCCTTAGGAGGCCCATTTTAGACCTCAAAATTCCCCTAATGGATTAGCTGGAGAGAGAGAGATTTTGATGCACTTTGTTCCGAGATCCAGGGGGTCAGCTAGTCTGAGGCGCATTAGTGATGTATGGGGTTCTCAAGCTGATTAAGAACCCGCTGATGAGGGAAGGGGAGCCCTTGATGTCTATGATAGTCGACTATTGGGATCCAAACCAGGAAGCCTTTGTAGTGAAGGGGCACCGGATCGAGTTGACCATATAGGAAATTTATTTCTTGACCGGATTGCTGTCACTAGGGGTGGTGGGAGATATAAATCCGGTGTTACCGCGAGGGTGGAACATATCAAAGTTTGTGGAATGCCACTGCAGAAAACATTCTCATGCTAAGGGCACAACCATATCGATTGTTGATCTAGTGAGACTAGAGACACGGGTTGTCACTGTAGCAGTACTGCGGATCTTGGGCAACCAGGCATTCCACCACATCACTGGAGGGTAGATGATGTTAGTTGAGAGTGTGCTGAGTGGGACCTACTGTGGGTGGGCCTAGTTGATGTTGTCTTCAGTGAAACAAAAATTGTTACTATGCAAGTGACAATTGAACCATGACTATGCTTTCGGTATTGTGTTGTGCTCGTTATTCTTCGAAAATATCCCCACACTTCGGCCTCATGTATAGGTCTAGGATGGGGGCCCAAAAGAGCCCATGATGCACCGTTTGGGGAAGATACTGCAGAGAGGAAGAGGCGAGGGAGTCAAACAAGTGTTTCGACTCGAGTTCTTCACACATTGGGACTAGATACCATTGTATATAGATGACTATCCATACAGTGGTATGAAAATTCAGGGTGACCCTGAATTTTCACTTTCGCTGGGTCGAGCATGGGGATGAGATGGTAAGCGAAATTTTATATATTTTATGGTGCATTTAAAATTTTTAGAATATGTATGTGGTACTGATTTGTTAATTTTGGTACGCAGATATAGAACCGGTGAAGTTGGTAGGGTATATGGGATGACCCGTAGCACCAGGGGCTATAGAGTTTAGTAGAGCACGAGATGACCAAGGACTTGACTATCAGGCCCTGCTCGAGGATATCTGTTGCAGGTGTGAATTGATGATGACCAGTGTGTTTGAGTGTGGATGGAATAATATTGGTGACCAGTACGTTGAGGGATGTATCAGGCTGTCCTCTGAGTGGCGAGGGGTCATGCAGCACATGGCGATGACTGTTCAGGCTATGCGAGATCTATGGGTTGCACGACCTAAGCCATTGGCTCGAGACCCTCCATATAGTGATTAGATGTAGGGGTAGGTGATGCCCCCAGTTTTTATTTTTGTAACATGCTATGGGCATGTCGGATGTATTAAAGTAGAGGAATCCAAAACATATATGATTTGTGGACACATATTATGGTTATGCATCTTTTTATATATGACGAGTACATGGTTTGCCATTTGTTTTATGATTATTGTCTTGTGTTAATTGAATGTGATAAATGCCAATCTAGACTATTGTTTGCAATTATATATACATAGTGATTATGGGCTCTAGGTACATGACTGAATATAATGGTCTAAAATTCGTGGATTAAGAACTTCGCTCATAAATATATTCTAAAAAGGACATGGTTATTCACATGATACACACCATTCAATTGCATGACAAGCAGCAAGGAATCTCAACGAACATGAAGATGAAGGATGTGATGATCAAGGGCATTAACTAACAAACCTATCACTTCATCATATTCAACATGATTGTTGGTGGCAGATCTAATGCATACGCCATTGGAGAGGACTAATGAATGCATGGGGTTAAAATTGGCACATGTTTCCAAGGCTAGATTCCGAAAGAAGTGACTTGCACTGTCGACATAGCTGATATACGGTGTGGATGATGGATCCATCTGAAAGGCACCATAAGACAACAAATGGGATGATAAAAAATGCAAGCTACCTATGTGCATGATAGAAATAAAACACACATCTCAATGGGAGATGCTATGGATAAAATTTCTTCAGGTACAGTGCATTGCGAGGGTTAGGAAGGAGTTGGTCATCGAAATCCTCTGGAAGGTATGCCCCCTTGACCAAACATTGGGTGTCAATGTAATGACCACAAGGTGTATGTGGATTGAATTCATGGTTTCGATGCAAGGGGGGACAAAAATAATCGACCTCACCATGGATGAAGTCTTTAGAGTCCACAAAATATTGGTCATGGGACTAATGCAGAAGGAAGTATGCACAATGGTGGATATCATCGTAGGGAAAGTCAAGGATGGTCATCACTTCCATAATGTCTTAATAAAATAAAATATGGAAGGACTGGAAGAATAAATACCACATGACGCAGCAGGGCTACTTGATGCATCATCATGAGAGATATGGTTCACATATGCATCACTACGAAGGGTAGGCGAAGAGTTAGTAGATGAAACATCTACCGATGTTGAGCCCAAGGTGATCGCCAAAGGAGGTTTAGTCGAAACAGAAGGGGATGCCTCGGAGAGGTCTTCCACCATGGATCTTATGGATGATGAAAGATAGAGGATAGTGGCCAAAGTTTTAGTCATCTTGACATCGAGGAGAGGTATCACAATGGGTGCAAAAATGTCCTCCAGTTCTGCTGAATAAAAACTTGCGAGTAGAGGAGTAGGGGATCTACTGCAGTCAACCTTGATTCGGTGAAGAACCTCAAGGGTGTCATGAATGATGAATCCTTAGCTAAACTGAGAGGAGGGGTGAATTATTTTAGTACATTCATCAACTTTAAAACACTTTTCTTTACACTCATTAACTACTTCATTTTATAAGCAGCATAATGAATCAACAAATTGAATGTGTGGACAGCTAGTAATTAAGCAGATTGAAACATCACATCACCACATAATCATCAAGCACATGGAAAACAGATATAAGTGGAAACCCATAAGGGAGAAAACCACATATTATTATTGTTGTGATGCAAAGGTAAGCTCCAACTCCCTCTCACAACTGATTTTCTGTAGGCTCCAACCTACAGGAGTCTACTACCTAAAAATTTGCAAGCCACAACTTGCAAGGAAGCACCAACTCCCATCTATTTTCTGCAGGCTACAACCACAGGAGGCTCCTACCTCAACCAACTCCAACTGGAAATTTATCAATATAAAACTTGAAATGAGACTACAATTCCCTCACTCAACATGAAACTAAAATGTTGATTTACCTGGATATCAGCTCTGTTATACTCCTTATCCACTACTGCCTCTTCAGCCTTCATATATGCTTCATATAATCTCCTAATGTGCATGATGAATCAACAAATTGAATGTGTGGACAGCTAGTAATTAAGCAGATTGAAACATCACATCACCACATAATCATCAAGCACATGGAAAACAGATATAAGTGGAAACCCATAAGGGAGAAAACCACATATTATTATTGTTGTGATGCAAAGGTAAGCTCCAACTCCCTCTCACAACTGATTTTCTGTAGGCTCCAACCTACAGGAGTCTACTACCTAAAAATTTGCAAGCCACAACTTGCAAGGAAGCACCAACTCCCATCTATTTTCTGCAGGCTACAACCACAGGAGGCTCCTACCTCAACCAACTCCAACTGGAAATTTATCAATATAAAACTTGAAATGAGACTACAATTCCCTCACTCAACATGAAACTAAAATGTTGATTTACCTGGATATCAGCTCTGTTATACTCCTTATCCACTACTGCCTCTTCAGCCTTCATATATGCTTCATATAATCTCCTAATGTGCATGACATCTCTATCGGCTCTCAATGATTATTTTTCTCTCTAACCCTCACTATGCACATTGATATTACATGTTTTATATAGATAACTAGATGATTGTTTGCATTCTACAGGGAATTCGATGTGAAAATTCCTGACCCTATGCCTTCCACCCATTCGATTCCTTACACTTCAATTCAGGTTATTACATTAGAAATAACCATTACAACACTCGTTGGAGTTTTTCCTATGCCTACAGAGACTTGCCTTTTCATCACATATAATAAAAAATAATTAATTCATTTACATTTACAGTTACAACAAATGTATTTCACTCAGCCATTACAGCTCATGGCTCGTTGTGCATTTTGTTGTCACTGTCTTTTCTGTTTTTGGTGTTATATTATAATAGTTCTGAACAAACGCCTTTTTCCTGACTTGATCCAGCTAGCACGTTTCCAACAGTGCAACCATATCCTACCTATTTTCCATCCCTCTCTTGCCTGCAACGTTCACCTTCTCCTTGTCTCAGCACCCGACTCTGCCCCAGAGGTTTTTTTGAGCCCGACTTGACCCATGGTGCCTATCTCCTCATTACCATGACGTTTAGCTTTCTCTGCCATTTTCTCTGTGTCGGGTCACTTACCCGAGCCTTTATGCCCGTGTTCATACTTTTCTTGTTTAAAATCAGCGACCGCATCAACCACTGTTCTGCATCAGTGTCGGGTCTTACCCGCGTCTAATGCTCGCGTTCAATTTTCTTCATAAAACAGTATAACTAGAAAGAAACCTAGACCTTAAATAAATTCCAATTAGCCTTTGAACAACCTCGTGTCTGGTCCCTTTATCGCATTTCTGCGATCTAATTGTTCTATGTTATAAACCTCCTTTGTTCTCTGATGCGATTTAACAAAGGAAAAACACATACACCTGGACTTGAAATCTATTAAATAATAGCTCTGAGCTGCATTGCATCTGGTCCCTTTATCATATTTTAGAATTCCTTGGTACTTCTATGTTATATTCACATGTTCCACCTCTGATGCAATTCCTTAACAAAAATATTTACATTTGGATTTGAAATGCTTTAGTTTTAGCTTTGAAACTCCATCGCGCCCGACTCCTTTTATCACATTTCGGCAAGTTGGCCTTTCACCATGGTTCATGGATGCTATCCCTTCTGAGCTTGCGATGTGCAATATGTGATAAAGGTTTCGGGTCACACCGGGGGTGCACTGCCACATCATCATGCCACATCACCTTTCCACACTAGCTTGCCATGTCATCAAAATTTTATTGTGATGTGTGGGGTCGGGGCCATGTCACCATCTCGCACTTCACGTTTCACAATTTCTCTATCTCTGTTGTTTTTCGATACTCCTGCTGCGATTTGCAATATCTCCGAGTTCACGACTTTCTCCACTAGTTGAACGCATTCATTCCTTCACGATCTTTGCCCACTTGTGCATGACTCGACCCAGCATGTTCACGACTCTGCCCAGCACATTCACAACTTGACCCAAACTTGCTGCCTTTACTGCCTTTGCTGCCTTTTCTCCTTTGCTACCTTTACTGCTTTATTGCTTTTACTGCCTTTATTGCCTTTGCCTCTAATGCTGCTCCTCTACCTTGCTCCTTTGCCTCTAGTGCTGCTCCTTTGCCTCTCTTTTATGCTTCTTCATTTCACATTTTCCTTCTTTTCCTTATTTTTCCATTATACTTCAGTTGAACTTGATTTTATCCTTTGTCCTTAATGATAATTCTAGTGCTGCTCCTTTCTGCTCCTTTGCCATCAATGAAAATATTTCCAACAACGAAAATAGTCGAGATGGGGACAAAGGTGAAAATAGTGGCCATAAATATCACACAAAGCACAAGGGTCGTTTGTGTGCAATGATTTGAGTTTCTTAGCTGAATCTGGTATGGTAACATGGACCTTTGGGATATCAGATTCAGGAAACGTCTCATTGACCACATGTTTGAGATGAGGAAGCTTAGGACAATTATGGGTAGCATGCCCAACAACATCACACAAAGTGCATGGAGGTGACTTCTTTGGAGACTTAGGAGAAGAAATATTTGTTTGGGGGACATTGTCCTTAGGTTCCTTATTTTTAGCTTCTCCCCCCCCTCACTAAATGCCTTTGTAACAAAAGTAGATTTCTGTCGAGGTGGCTGAGGAACAGAAGAAAAGGGAGAGTTCATAGTGAACAGTTCGACTGGGGTCAAAGTGGTATAAGGTTTGAGTTGACCAGGCGGAGTGTTGGCTGGGGGATCAATGTACTAGAATCGGATCACCAGGGTCAAATTAGGAAGGCTCAGCGTAGCCATAACAAGCACCAAAAAAACTCCATAGGTGGGAGCTAGAAACAGTATTTGACCGAAAGGGTAATGGCTTGGTGGAATGGCTCCCAAATGATTAAGGCTAGGGGGAATCATTCTTTCTTGAAAAGTTGTTGAAGAGACACTAGAAGACCAAGAAGGTACTTGAAAAGAATGTCCTAAATGCTTCATCGAGTGACTACTAGTAGGCTGCAAAGGCGTATGCTGCTGGATGGTTGAACCGGACCGCTTGTGGCTAGCCCGACACAATTGCATCATGCAAACATTAGATGATAAGAGGGGGGTGACTAGGGAATGCACCAAGTAAGGTGGAATCTTTATATGCTCTAGGTGAAACACTGGTTAGAGGTGCGACTGATTTCCTATCATATACTGGAGATAAGATAGACTCGGGGGAGGTATAAGACTATAGTTCATAATATGTCAACTCATCGATGATGACGATCTTTCCATTGTGAGGAAAGAACATCTTACGGTGAACCAAAGATGAAAAAATAGACATCACATATGTATAGCTACGACCAAAGAGGATATTCTAATCTAAAGGGGCATCAATGCCTTCAATGTCAACATAAACAATCTTTTCCGCAAGAGTGACAGGACAATTGTGGTACATGCCAAGGGGATGAGAAGGGTTACTGTCCCAAGCATGCAAAGTGATGGTGGATGGGGCTAAGTCAGGTGATCCGATTTTATTCCAAACATAGGTGGACATCACCCAGGTCACGATGTGCCCTCATCAATGATACATCACGAGACATTAACATTTCAATTCTTGACTTGTATTTGGAAGGCGATGGATGAAGGTAAGGGGGGATGTTTTGACTTGTCAACATCAAAGATGATCTAATGATCATCTGAAGGATCCACAATGCTTGGAGTAGGTAATATAGCTTTACATTGTGAAGGGAACGACTGGAGGACTTCCAGCATTGACATGGAAGCAGGAGATTGTGCGAAGTCATCTACTATGTTGTAAGTGTGGGTGGCTTTGGCAGAAGCAGCATTTTGAAATAATGGCCCTTTGGGGATCTTGGGAATAACCTTTTCCCATGGCTAAGGGATTTATAAGGGATAATTGGGTGTTGAAATGGACTCTATGGAAACTTTAGTTTGGGACTCAGTTGCAGATGAAGTAGGTGGCTTGTCATATTGGTGCAACTGATTCTGAAGGTTGACATCTGCGGTATTAACCTCTTCTAAATTCATCATGAGAATATAGTATTCAAGGGTATCAGAATGTGAAGGTTGAGGGGAAACCTGACCTTGAGGGGGTTGTGCAGCCACGTATCCTCACCGAGGGAAAGGATTAGTGAACACATCAGGTTGAACTACTACAGTATTTGGAGGAGATGAAGTAGTGGCTTGTTGTCCTCTAGATGTTGCTTGTACTTCCCACAATTGGAGCATCTCGAGTAAAAGGGGACAATCATGAGTATAATGGCCATTGAAACCACAAAAAGAGAAAGGCTTGTTCATATGAAGAGGATTTCTCTTCTAGGGCTGATCACTTTGTTGTTGGTTGTTAGTGTTAGGCTAGTTCCTTTGGGGTGCGTTTGGTTGGTTACCTTAGCACCCTTGGTTACCCTGCACTAGTTGATTTTGGTTGCCTTTCCTCTTTTTATTGGAATTATGAGGATTAGTCACGCTTTGATGCACATACACCTGACCTTGAAGGGGAGGTGGTTGTTGTGGCATAGGTTGAGAAGGCACACGAGGTTGGGGTGTTGATACCATAGGGGCTAGAGCACTGGGTTGCAGATAAGGATATAAAGGAGGTTGAGCAACATTGGGGTAAACAGGTTGAGAAACAGCTGGCCATGGCATTGGTTGATGCAATTGGGGAAATGTGTAAGGTGTGCTTTGTCCTAGATACATGCTGCTGGGAGGGGGATAAGTGCTAGAGGAGCTGGCCCCTCCTTGAGGGAAACCATAACCCATGGGAGGTTGAGTATACAGATGTGAAAGAGATCCAATGATACCACCGGTGGAGTGAGATGCCCCTAGTGCATTGGCACCACTAGGTCTTGGAAGATTCGGTAAAACGGTATAAAATAACCAGATTAGGTGTAGATCAAGTAATATTTCAACATGAGTTAGAGAGCTTCTTACTCGGTTTGAGGAAAATGAAACGTGACATCTTTACCAATAGAAGGAAAAAGAAATATGAGAAACCAATCCATATAGACATGGTAATCGAATGTGGGAGCTCGACATAAGCTCCTCCTTCTATGCCATTGTTGGAAATGGTAAAAAAGGCGGGTGGAAGAAGTTGGACGGAATGTGGTCAACAACTCGGTACCGGTGTCATATAAGAGAGGTAGTTGGAAATAGTACAAAATCAATTTAGCAATAGTCAGAAAAGTGGAATGTGAGGCAATGATCTGGTTGACATACCACTTTGCAGCTTCTCTAGTGATCGTACATTGGAATAACCGAAGGCGGATGGAGTCATCAGTGATGTAATTGGACAAACACCACATGTTAAAGGAGCAGACGTGATTAGTAGGGTACGCTCTAGTGTTTTATTCAAAATTAGGGATGTCTGAAGGAAGCTTAGTTGGCATAACATGCCAACCTGGATTGTGGAGGATAGGGTCTTTAATTAACTAACTTAAATTGGGAAGGCTTAAACTTGCCATAAAAGGTAGCAAAGAAGTAGTCAGAATGGTTCCGGTAGCAGTTCCATTAGTAGTAGCTCCAACATTAGGGCCGGGGTTGCTGCCAGCTAGGGAACCATCACCTACATTGGCACCTGACATGGTGACTGAATGAGGAGGAGGAGACCTGAGTTCAAAATCAGAGGAAGGACCTGATGAACCAGAATCAGAGTCAGTATGGGGACTTGGTGGAGGGCGAACTCAGATTCTACGCTTTGGAGTAAGTCTTCTTAATGGAAACTGAAGTTGAAGGCCTTGGAGTCTCCAGGATGAACGCCTTGGAGGCGCAATGATGGAAAGACGCAGATGACATGAAAATATGGAAGAGTGATAAACAAAGACTTAGAGGGGCAGATAAATTAATTATGATGTTTATGTCTTGGCTTTGCGGTGTAAACCAAGCACCCTTCACTTTAGGTGTGCGTGTGTGTAATTCATGTGTTAATTTTAGTTAAGCCTAGATGGTTGTATAAAGAAAAAAGAAAAAATGTTGAATAACTGTAAATAAAACTGAAAAGACAGTAAGATAAACAACTAAAGATGCATAAATTCAACCCAACATAAGGCTTCCAAAACAACTAATCTAAGAGGGGGGCGAAATTGACTCAAAACACACAAGACGACCAAGAGATCTAAGGTCTAAGGGATAGGGATCTAATGACTTAGATCTGCCTATAAAGGTGCAGAAAACAACAAGAAACCAGAGGGAAAACTGCTGCAAAAAGGGAGGTGAAAGGTTAAAACCCTAAGGGAAACAAGGGGAACCCTAAGGGAGAGACCAAACAAAAATACAGAGGGGGTTTTGGATGGAATAATAACCGATCTAAAAGGCTATAAAAGAAGGATAGATCAAACCCTAATAATGGTTGAAAGTGCTGCAAAATCTCAGACTACCTACTCAGCTAAACCCATCCTAAAAAAGTGGAAGCGTAATGAAACCCTAAGGGGCTTGGTCCTACTTCAAGGAGTCGAAATGATCATATCCATGCCTAAGACGGGCTGAAATAGAGGTCAGACAACCCTGAACAATTCTTGTGGCAAACCCTGATAAAAAAAGAAAAAATCTCGCAAAAAGTTACAGCTTGCTGGTACTGCCTTGTAAGCCTAGAAAGTCATAGTTTTGTGGCTGATTGCGACGAGCTGAGGTAGAAATCGTAGGTTTTGGGCCAAAAAATGTGAGTTCCAGATATGGGATCCTCGGGTGGTAGGTTGCGGAAAGATTTGGCATCTATGGCACGACTGATTCCTGTTACCTGCAGAAAACACTCGAAAACACCCAGAAGTTCGAATTTTTAATGTTTTAGGGCATAAAAGGTAAAAAAAACATTAAGAGACTAAAAATAGCTGAAGAAAAACCCTAGTTACTAAAGAAGCTGGTGACGCAGGAATGTGAATAAAACGTAATGGAGTCGCCAAATGTTAGCGTAAATTCTTAACGCAAGTGTACGAAAAGAGATCACTTTAGCTGTGTGTGTAAAATAGCCCTAACAACAAAGATGGCTGCTCAAATTCCTTATATCTGCAATAGACGGTCGAAACAAATGCAACAAAAACCCAGTTCTATGTAGTAAAAACAGTTTAACATTAAAAAGAAATAAGGGTTGCTCCAAATATCCAATGGACAAGACAATATATATAAATAATTCTATATGTATTAATACCTGTGAAGGAAACAAATAATGATATTACAAGTCCCCCTCAATGGGATGGGTTCTTGACTGTCCTTAACGTTTTAGATCTAGAAGTTTCTCTCTCTCAATGGTGTAGAAAACCCAAGACATGTTGAACTCTATGGGAGCTCAAGAAGCAAGAAAATAGTTGTAGCAATGATAATGATCAAAGCGCGATAATGAATGCGATCAAAGTGAATAATGAATGGAAAACCCTCCCATTTATAACAAAATATTGAGTTATCCTCGATAATGGAAAATAATAAAATATTATTAACCAAGATTTAGATCTAACTACTTGGAATGTTTTATTATATGTTGTTGGAGGAAAAAGGAATTTAAATTGGTTAAATCCCTTTATTTAGAAATAATAAATAAATAAATGATTTATTTATCATTTCAAGAATGGGGTTAAGGAATAATTTAACAAATAATGATTTGTTTAATTATTTCTAGGTGATTTAGTCAAATTTAACAAGTAATAATAATTAAATAATGATTTAATTAATTATTGTTAGAGAAAAATACGAAAAATAATGATTTATCTAATTATTTCTCATAATTGGGTTAAATACGACCAGGAATATTATTTAAATAGTGGTTTAATTAATTATTCCTAGAGGAAAATCAAATAAACAAGGATTTATTTAATTATTCCTCATGGGGTTTCATGTTTGAACCAAAAATAACTTAATAAAATATGGTTTATTAAATTATTTCTTATAGTGAAAGTAATTTTACTATGGTAAAATTGGTCCTATATGGTGTACTTCAATCCATCTAATTGTAAATGGTTAGATGACCAAAAAATGGTGTAATATATAATATGAAGGAAGTGAAGTGAATCATTAACCTCAAATCAATGTAGTGTGTAATACCTTCTGAGGACTGTCTATCCTAGCTAGTAAAATTCTATGGCAACAGGTGAAAATATTGAGAAATACATCATCACGTTTGTGTTTTTACAAGTATAGAAAACATGAATAAGATAAAAATAAATAGTTTTTAGAGACATCATATTTGGTTGTTGAATAAGTCAGAAAATTACAAGGGCTTCAATGAAGTCAACAAAAGAGAAAGAGAAGCATCCAGACCAAAAATGAAGGGAGGTAAAATAGAGGCTTGTATTTTGGTATGAATTAATTGCTAAACTCAATTAACATGGAAATTAAAAGAAGGAAAATTGCAAATAAGGAGACGCATCAATTTAGGAGGAGTAACCCTTTGATGTTATAATATATAAGTTATAAGGAAGCATGAGTACATGAGGAGTGATATCAAGAACATAGTCATACAAAAGAAAATGTTTCATGTAGGCCATAAGAGCATGGCCTTAACAAGGGAATACTAGTCGAAAATAAAGGAAAAGTGAGGAATTATAGGAGGTAATGGTTTGTTTTTAATATCTCAAGGGGAGTGGTACTCTGATTTCAGCTAAGAAGGATGTTGTTGATAGGTGGATTTCAAGGAAAGAGTATGCACAAAGAATATGGGGAGTATATTCCATTTTTCCAATGATGTAAAAGGAGGAGAATAAGTAGCCATCGCGAGAGGATCACTCAATAGTAAAAAATAAGACATGGTGTTATGCAGAATCTACGATTGTGGATAGAAGTATCTTCCCTAGAATTGATGGCCTAGACTAGAACAACAGAAATCAAAGAAGCTAATGTTTTCCTTAAAGTAAATGGACAATGGAATGAGGCCTACCTAGAATATTTTGTAAGATTCACTCCTGTCTTGGCTTTTACACTCCATGTAGTTTTTAACCTTGTACATAAATTATTTGCAAATGAATTCTTAAAAAAAGAAAATAAACAATAACAAGAGCATGAAACATAAAACAAATATACACAGATATTTTTCCCCTCGATCCCAAATCAGGACTACCAGTTTGATTTTTCATTATGTTCCTTTTATTGTTACAACACATATATATACATGTCAAAGCATTCATAAACCTTAATCCGTTAACCCTGGGTTAGAACATAACCATAGTTCCCTTGACTGGATCTACAAAATACTAGGGAACGAAAACCATCATGCCCCAAAACCATGTGCAAACCCATGCACAAAACCATAGGTGGGTGCGCCCACCTAAAATAGGGTCCAAAACGTTTTTCCCTAGGGGGATGCCCCAGACCCCACACAGGCCCCTGCGAACCCCTAGACGAGGGGGCTACTGCCCCCCACTGTGCTTAGTGCAACGAACATGAGGATTTATCACCCACCCTGTGACCCCCCCAGGTGTGCGAATAGTCATGGAAATAATATAACACATACCAACCATTCTCCCACTTTTTATTTTCTTTCCATAAGGGGCCATATGAGAGCTTAGTCATTAGTCCAACCCTGCAACACCCATTTTTTCTCTACACCAAGAGAACTTCTGAGTGCTCAGAGAATTCGTCAATGCATGTGCAACATTCTTCAAAGTGTCCACCTTTACTAGCAACACCTTTTTATCCTCAACCATATCTCTCACAAGGTGATATTGAACATCAATTTGCCTTGTCTTTGAATGATAAGCAGGGTTACTAGCCAAGAAAATTGCACTTTGGCTATCACAATCTATCCTTATAGCTCGTTTCACCAACCCCATACTTGAACATAATATCTCCAACCAAACTGCTTCCTTGCTTGTATGAAGGGCTATCATGTATTCTACCTTTGTAGTTGAAAGATCCACTACAAAATATGTTTACTCATCCAGCTGACTGCACCTGCAAATAGGCTAAAAACATAGCCACTTGTAGATCTTCTTTGGTCCAAATCTCTAGCTCAGTCTACATCAACAAAACCACGGATGTCCAAAACTCTATCCAATCATGGTCTTCCCTGGTAGCACAAACCATAATCACTAGTGCCACGCAAATATCTGAAAACCCGCTTCACTGTTATCTGATGCTCCTTCCCTAGTTTTGACATAAACCTGATCAATACTCCCACTGCATGTGAAATGTTTGGTCTAGTACATACCATTGCATACATCAGGCTACCCATTGCACTTGCATATGGAACATGGGACATATCCTCTTCTTCTTCTTGTGTCCTGGGACACTGTTAAACATATAGCTTTACACCTACACGAATAGGATCTGTCACCAGTTTACTATCCTGCATATTGAAGCTCTGCAATATTGTCTCGACATACTTCATCTGGTTTAACCAGAGCTTCCTCTTTGCCCAGTCTTTCTTAATTTCCATGCCCAAAATATAGTTTTTAGCACCAAGATCCTTCATGTTGAATTTGGAAAACAATCGGGTCTTCAAATCCTGGATAATTTCTTTGTCATTTCCAATCAGCAACATATCATCCACATACAAGACCAAATAAATAACACGGTCACCAATTAATTTAAATACACACAATGATCCTCTTTTCTTCCGGTGAAGCCAAGTCCCTGTATATAGGTATCAAATTTCTGATACCACATCCTTGGTGACTATTTAAACCATACTGATACTTTTTTAACCTGCATACTAGTTCTTTCTTACCCTTCAAAGTGAAGCCTTAAGGTTGCTTCATGTAGATCTCCTCTTTTAGATCCCCGTGAATAAATTTTTTCTTCACATCCATCTGTTCTACCTCAAAATCAAATGCAACAACAACAAATAAAAGTAATATAATAGAAGTAATCTTGGCAACAGGAGAAAAAAAATATCACCAAAATAAATTCTCGGCACCTGGGAATCATGGAAAATTTTAGGGGCTAATATTCGCAGGTGGGCTAATTTTCATTGTTTTTCCAAAAAAAATATTCGCCAATTTCCATTTTTTATAAAAACGATTCGCCCAAATTTTATAGTATAAAATCATTTTATGTTAAAAATCACCAACATTGTATAGAAATTATATATAATATCATTATAAATTTGAAAATTTTTACAAATACATCAATAAACATTTTATAATTTTCATATTAGGGACTAGTGAGATTCACCAATTTTTTAAACTTCATTATAATTTTCCATCCTTAAAATTTTCCCTACTCGGAATAACCTTTTTCTACCAACCGAGCTTTGTATTTCTCCACCTTGCCTTCTACATTCATCTTCTTCTTAAACACCCATTTCCTCTCGGTGGGCTTCCTTCCAACTGACAACTCCACCAGATCCCATGCCTCATTTTAGTGTAAGGATGTCATTTCATCAACCATGGCCTCCTTCCAGATTTTTTCCATCCTTTGAATTCACTGCCTCCCTAAGAGTTCTGGGATCATCATCAATGATAGTTAAATAAAAATTTGAACAGAAAGCAAATGGACTATACCTTTCTGGCTGCCTTCCTTCCCGCCCTGATCTTCTCATAGCTAGAGTTTGTGGCTCTTCCTCTTCTGAATATTGTTCTGTTGTAGACTCTGATTCATCCTCCTTTATCTTAAAATCTATCTTCTTAGGTTCCTTTGGTAGGAATTCATGTTTAACAACATCTTTTACCTCTCTAAACACCACATCTCAGTTGTACACAACCTTCCTTATTTATGGGTTCCAAATCTTGTAACCTTTTAAACCATCCTTATACCCAATAAAGATGCACCTTTCAAATTTATTATCCAAATTGGTCCTTTTCTGCTTTGGAACGTGTACTTATGCATCACATCCAAATACCCTCATATGTGAAAGAGAGGGTTTCTTACCGGTCCATACAGTTGTCAAGATAAATCCCCTCTATGGACAGAGGCAATCTCTCTAGCCCTAGAGTGGGTCTAGTAACACGAGATTCTTTCTAACATAAGATTTCTTAAGTAATATAGAAAGAAAAAATCATATGATATTATTGATAAATTACAAAAGGAGAGCTTACAACCAAGCCTTGATGTTGGAGGCATCCTTAGGTGAAAATATGAGTCCTTCACTTAGCTCAAAAGCATTCCTTCTCCCATTCACTTAGGCTTAATCATGATGCAAGAATGTGAAGGGATGAGAGTTTAGAAAAGTATGAAAATGATCAAACAAACTCTAAACTTGGGGGAATGAGGTATGTGAATTTATAACAAGGATAAGGAGGTTGGGATCCCATGAAAGGAGGAGGAAGGCCCACTTTCTAAGGGATGATCCTCCATGGATGAGATTAAAGCTCCAAAATGAGAGAGCTCGACCTTATCGTATATGTTCAACAACCAACTCGTTGCCCTTGAGCGTCTAGAGGTCGAAGCTTCTCCTCCATTTGAGGAAGAACGGCCAGAAATGGGATCACTGTGTTTTTCCAATAAATTAGGGCGCTGACAGCATTGGGCCAGAACTAGGATAAGGACATCAACGTGGTCATGGCACCAGGAAGGGCATTGACCCAAGAAACTAGGAATTTGACCAAGTTTCTCCAGTAATCTTTCAAGGAAGTATTCTTTGGATCTTCAAGGGGATATGTCAGCATATTTATTGATGATGGAAGCATTGCATAGGATTCCTCATGGGGCATTTCAGGATCAGGGATGGGAAAATGAGCATGGTGACAAATTACTGTGTAATAGATGCCCAGTAAAGCATGAAGGCAGAACATGGAGTGATGGATGAAATGATTTATGAGCCAAGGCAAAGAGCACAGACCACCTTCGGAGAACCTAAAAAATAAAGCACTTACAATAAATGAAATATCTGGTATAAATATGGCTAATCACATGATGTTGCACTAGGCATAAAATGACACATGAGCCCATGGTATGGTTACAACCATTTGTATAAAAGATATCATAGAAATGGATCTGCGTATGGACGGAGCCATCCGTATAGATAGGATCATGTATACAACAATGAATACTCAATAACTCCACACAGACTGGAACAAAAATTAGAAGTGATCCAGGGTGTTCACTACAATCTCAATCAACCCAATGTATGAATCTAGCGATGAAAATGAATGTGTTGGTGGCGAACATGGTAGAAACCACCTGATTACTGGTCAATGATGAAAATCGTTAACAGGCATGAGAGAGACCACCAATAATGACGATGGATCTCAAGGTACAACAACACATTCTAAAAGCGTTAATAGATGTTTTAAAGTTGAACACTTGTAGAATCATTTGATCGAAGGCCAATGATGTGAAACATTCGTTGAACACGAATAACTTGTCATTGAGGCACATAATTCTAGTGTACTGAAAGAAGTCTCTAAACCACTTTCCCGGATAATGAGTTGAAGTTGACAGTGAGTGATTCATTTGAAGGAGGGCCATAAGGATTCCCACATCATCGACATGAAACAAAAAATATCTTAAGATGATAGGAGTTATTGAGGATTGTATTAGAAGAGGTCAAATATGTAAAAGGTGTTTGAAAAAAATGACTTCTCTTGAACATATTGGTGACACGACTCTGGAGGGTGGCAACACTTGACTCAAATAGGGTCAGAGGTTGTGTTGAAAAAATTGGTAATCAAATGAGAGGCAAACGGATTTCCCAAACCCATGGAGGAAAAGTGATGAATGTAGGATGTCCCCAACCTGACACGAACTGCAGATGAGTGCCATGTTCAAGAGCGACAAGCTACCCAAAATACACATAAGATGCTCACTTTCAATTTTCCCTCATTATTGATAACGAGTACTTCTTTATTTTTTATAGCCATTGTGAAGAGGATAGCATATGTTGATCATGTAAGTTCATTCTTCGAATGAATCCATCCTAGTAAGTTTAACGAGCCCTAGGAAGGAGGAAGGAGGTCTCGTCATGGTGACAATTCTTTCTTCGTTTAATTTTTAACAACTCCAATGAAAGGTAAAATCGGTAACTTTTCATGTTTAGGGAGTTTGAAAACAAACAAAAACGAAACTCCATCATGTCCCTTTTCATAATTCATCTCTCGAATCTAAAAACGTATAAAACTATGTCCGAGAGAACCTCTTGACCATGTTCGATCAAGGTATTCCTTTTTCGTAAATAGTGAATCTCATCCCGAAAAAGGGGTAAACGTATATTGATATCATGTCAATCAATTCACTTTAATGAGTTCGAAATGACAATTACTCGACAATATTTTCATTTTTCGAGAGTCAGAAAAGAGATGAAAGTTGACTCCAGAGGGGTTCCTTTTTTGTAAACGTTTAATGATCCTGAAAAAGAGATAAAATTCAACTCGTTTGCATTGGAAAAAAATAATCATAGTGTGAAAGTCCTATACTCTCTATATTTATAAGAGAATTTTGTCCATTTTCCCACAAAATTTCAAATCAAAGGTGCGGTCGATCCTAGACACCATTAGTCAACCCGTCTCCACCAGATAAGAGCTCTAAACCTCCTTTTCATTTTTACCCTATTCATTTAGAATTTATTTTTCAGAATTGGGGAGTTTAGGGAGGTTATTTAAAAGTTTAAAATCACCTGCGACCAATGCGAATTCAATCTATTGAGGTCGCGCTGGTCACTCTCAACGCGTTAGGGCAGCGTGCCACCAACACCAAATTATTTTGGACAATCGTGTTGGCCACAGTGAAGATTTTAAATGGGAAAATTCTCCCAACTCCACCATTAAATTCCAAAAATTCTTCCATGAATGCTCCTAAAAGACCAATTGGACATGTTTTGTAGCTGCTTTTAGAGAAGATGTCGGTCAAATGGGAAAAACGAGGCCATGAGGTGGAAGACCACTAAGCCTTGTAGGACCAATATTGCATCAATGCTTTACACAATTGCGGACTATTAAAATTATTTCAAACATCTGGCTTGAGAGCTCAACTGGAGCTTCTCCAGTACTTCATTAGTATCTGGCATGTGGGCCGAGATTTTTTCATCATTGGGGACTAGGAACTTGAGCTAGATGTCATGGACATCTATTTTATGACTAGATTGTCTAGGCGAGGAGAGAGAATACAAATCTCTGGGGCTCTCCCAAGGTGTGAGAGCATGAGCATGCTCATCTAGAGACATTGTCCTAGGGAACAGAAGACAAAGAGTGGGAAGGTAGACATATTTTCCATCAGAGTGCTCCCCCTGTGCACAGTACTACATTGTATCACTAGAGTGGCAGGAGCCCAAGTGTTGCATGAGGCAACGAAATCATAGTTCCAGTATGCAGTGGATTACTTGGCACCAATGATGTTCAACTGGTGCAAGGGGTTTTTGGCTAACATGAAGAGCTAGCTAACCAAGTGCAAGACCAGAAGACTGAAACAGTTTGGGTACAGGTCAATTCTGGTGACCTTCTTTCTAGAGTGAGTACCACTTTTCCAGTATCAGTGGTTGGAGATCCATGATCCAACCCCAAGGGATCCAAGGATGATGCGATGGTGCAACATAATGCCCATAAAGGGAGGAGGGAAACAAATTCATTTCCCCACAACCTTCTTTAATTGGTTGTGTTAGCTCAAGGAGTCACTCCTTGATTGAAAAAGGAGTAAGACTTACACATCATAGTTCATTTCAAAATAAAAAGGTTTTGAGTGGTGGGATGGCTTCTTAAAGAGTTTGAAATGATTTTTTCTCTTTTAGACTTGCATGCATCTGGAAAGTCATGGAAATTATAAATTGTATGGGTAAATTGGTAGTATAGGGGAGCAGATTGTAACAAATAGTTTGCAGATAGTTGGTACTCAATCTAAGGAATATGCATATTCGAAATCAGTCACACAGCTGTAAGAGTACCCTTTTACACAAACTCGGTTTTATGTAAAGGAAATAACATTTAGAAAGCAGAGTACATGTATAAAGTATTTCATAAATATTTCATAAAACCTTCACAAACATGATCTACACAACATATATATGATTTTCAGGAAACTAAAGAGTAGATAAGTAACTATTAGATCCTCTAACAGTTCTCTTACTCACACCTTACTAGCAGCTGCAACTCATAAATCAAAACAATTAAAAAATGAGAGAAACACACCATACATTAGATAGTCCTTGAATAAAAAAAATGCTCTAACTTGAAGTGAAAAAAGGAGTTTTCTTTATTATAATAATTCTTCAGGTAGACCAACATCCAACCCTGAAATGGTATTTACAAATGATATTTATAGAGAGAGAGACACCAACTCCATCTCTCCTAAAAATAAGGAACCAATTTTTCTCACATTAAATAGGTTTTATATGACATTAAAGATATATCCTATCAAAATCTAACTAACAAAACAGATGTAGATGAGAGAAGAGAAGACAAGTTGGACTGTATTGTTGAGTGTACTGACATGCTACTCCTTTTTCTGCTGATTTGTCTCTCCATGACTTTGGTTCTTTAACAACCATGTGTCTTCATTAAATGTGACCTTCAATAACCTCATAACCACTAATCAACCATTAATTGACATATCCATATCATTATGAGTCATTATCATTCCCAAACTGGCTTGAAAAATTTTCTCACAGCTATCAAAAGTCATTTAAAACAAGTGTTACTGGAAATTTTGGTAAAAACATTTTTGATAAGTAAAAATGACTTGCCAATAGTAAGGGTATCTCCCTAGTATAAAATCTCAACTAGAATCTACATCATTTGTGATATGGATCCCATCTGATATGTGGGCTCGGTTGCCATTACAATAGTGAGATATGTGCCCTTCCTCGGATAGAGAGGGGATTTGCAATTATGAGAATGTACAACTGTTGGATGAAGAAAAGTCAATGGTTGATGGATACTTTGCAAATGAAACACCACGAATAGCAAAGAGAAATTTAAAGCATGAAACCCATGAGGAGTGTTGTTAGCCAAACTTCGTTAGGGCCATACTCATACAGAAGCTCACTTGAACATAAGAGAAACAATTCACTATGATAAAATGTCCTTTAGTTACCTAAGAATATTTCATAAGAGATTTAGGTACATATCAACAAGCTAGGTCATTAAAATATCCCTACATTAAACCATCATACATCATCCACATATCAAAAGAGATCAAACACATAAACAATGTATGAACATACCACTCAGTTACTAATAGTATCAAACATTCAAAACTATATTCAAGGTGTCAATACACGAAAGCCTCCATCAGATCCAATAGTGAGATCCAAAGCATTAATTTGTATTAATTCTTGGAACATACATTCAATGCTATACAATAATTTCTTTCTCTTTCCTTTTGGAGTCCAAAAAAAGAGGTCCTTACAATCTCTCCCGATGGAATAAACAAAAATAAATTTTGGGCTACCCTGTCTCTTCGCCTCCCTGACTATTGGAATAAACTGCGACTTGGGAGCAACTGTGACCTGCTACTTGAGTAGGTCGCGACCTGCAACCTGATGGATCTTGTGACCTGCGACCTATCTGCATCTGTGACCTATTTTTCTAGCTAATTTCATGGGATCATTTTTGTGATAGAAAGGGCTGGTGTTTCCACCTGGTGCTGCTCCTTGAGATAAGTCTGCCAAGCTTTATATTCAGTGGCTATTGGGGTGAGTTGAGGCATGTTCTCACTGAGCCTATGCAAGCATTCAAGTGCATCTGAAACTAACGTGCACTTATTTGAATTTATCTAATTCGACAACGAAGCCAGCATGGTGTAGATCCTGACCGGTTCAACGACATACTATATGATGTTTTCCCTGGTAGCTAGGAGGTCCTTTGAGATGGTTGTCTATCTGGTCGGATCTAGAAATGACTAAATATCTTGCAACGCTTCTTCCCACACCTTTTGTTGGGTCAAGGTTCCCATGGAAGGTATGTGATGCACTTTTTCATTTGAGTCGATACCGTTGATGAGATGCTCATATGCGGTCATTACCCTGTCTACATCTTTCGTGAGCTTATCCTGGGATTGTAGCTTCATTCACATCTATACCTTATCATTCTGGGTGCAGATCCAATCCTCATTTGGTAGAGTGGCAGGGGGTATCTCTCAAGCCATTCCAATATGTTGTCAATCGTTGTAGAGGCCTCCTTTAGCTGGGCGGACTTCTTCCTTGTTTCTGCTTTGAAACCTGCCAATGGAGCGACTATTTGCCTTAGCCTCATCATTTCTTCATAGAATTGTACCATGGTCCTACCCATGATGTCCATCTCTCCTTGAATGGCGGCATGTAGTCTGTCGACTTGGGTAAGTGCAAGCTCAAGTGTTTGATTTTTGGTTTCTAGGGATTTCTTTTCCTCTTCTGCTTGAGTGGCCCTCTACTCAGCTATATGGAGCCTGTTCTACAGTAATACAATCTCTCTTCCTATTCTGCTAACATTTTCTTCTAAGGCAGCTACAAAAGCGGTTCTGAAGGATGCTATCATTATGGGATTTGTCCTAATGTCTAGGACTATTTCTTTTATAGTGGTTACTGCTAGAGGTTTAGTCGAGTTCTGGGCAAGACATTTTCTCCTCTCCTGTCTGATCTTGTGGGTGTACTGATCATAATATAACCTCGTTAGATCTAGTACATCATCCTCTTGTTCGCTCCTATCATGGGAGTTGTTGGGGGTATGTCAATAAGTGGTAGGTATGCTCGTCTCCCGATTTGTAAGAGTTTTGACCTTCTTCCCTCCGCTTTCTTCACTGCCTCTTCCCATTGTTTTTGGGCTTCCTCTTCCTTTATTATTTTCTCTTCTTATTCTCTGTCTTGTTCCCGTTTCAACCTGATTTCTTCTTCTCTTCTCTACTATTCTTCTTCTTTGGCTTTATCTTCTACTTCTTCTTTATTCCTATGAGCTTCTTATGCTTTATTTATTTTATGTTCCTCTCTCATCTAATTTTACCTGTGTTCTTCTTCCTGTTGTTTCTTTTGGTGTTATTCTTCCTGTAGCCTTTGGCTCTCTTCTGCTTATTGTTGTGTCAGAGCATCTTGGGTCTTCTTAAGCTTTTATTCCCTTTGTTTTTTCTTGACATTTCGTTGTTCCTCGGTCTCTTTCTCTCCCTTTTATTGTGTATTATCTAGAGGTTTATTGCTCGAGGTGTTATTGGGTTTCTTGGGCTGATAAGTACGAGATCCTCTCATCGAAATTTTACGCTTCATGGCATCAGCTCTATCCTGTAGGGTCTGATCATCTTGAGACTAATCTCCTTGGTTTCCATCTAAATCAAAATCCTCTTCTGAGGCTACCTCCCTGAGTGTGTTATTCTAGTTCCTCACTTCATCCTCCAAGGCGGTATCTGTGTGCTGATATGTCCAATTAAACTCAGCCCGCTTGCAGTGCGCAAGGACGATCCTCTCTAGGTCATATGACAAGAAATCCAAAATCAAGAAATGGAAAACCATTACTTTTTCAGCTTCCACCTCTACTTCCTTGAATTATTTGGCTGTGTAGGCGCCAATGGTGAGTGGAAGGGTAGGCCACAATTTCTTCTTACCCTTAATCAACATTTTGGAAAAACCGCTCGTCATCTGGTAGCATAATTCTTGCAACAAAAACTTATTTGTAATGAACTTGGGCAGTGCATGGGGTTGCTTGAAAGATCCAAAGAGCCTGATGAAGGTGCCTTCACTGATAGGAAACCATTGGGCTAACTTGATGACAATTTCCATGGCTCTTCTAGACATGCAATGTGGATCTTCCCCTGAGAGATGATGGTACAACACAGTGATGAAATTTTCTGAGATCACATGGATATCCTGCTTGTATTTGGTGTCCCAGAAAATATTCAAGTCCTTATGAATTGGGCCTCCAGAGATTGCATTCCAATTATATGACCAATTATCAAAGCGACATTGCGAGCATACTATAGCTAATAGGTAGGATTCCATATAGAACTCCGATGCTAACCCTCTTCTGGAACCTGCGTTGCTGATATGTTTTCCCTTAGAGCTGAGATTAATAGATGGGCCCAGTTAAAGTGAGTGTCGTAGGTGGTGACTGCGTACATGAGAGGGACCCAAGCTGCATTAAAGGTAGTGGCATCCATCCTACCATACATCCGACACATCATGTCCGCGACGAGCATATACACTTTCCTCAGACCCTCAGTCTTATATTCTTAATCTTTCTTCCCCTTGAACTTTTCGGGGTCTTCCCACCAGCTTCTTAGGGTGTCCTATACTGGCATGTCATGTGTTGCTATCCACCAAGCGTTGAAGGATTATTCTTTACTTGGAAGTGAATAGTATACTTCAACATCCCCTAGGATCAGGTTGGAGAACGCTTTTCCAACGTGGTCTCAGATTACCCAGTGCTTTGAGTTTACCTTTTGTAGGATCCATTCGATCAATTTCGCACACGGGAATATTGGAGCATGAGCAACTACATAGTGCAGTTTGGATCTCTTCACTTGTATGTATACATGTTGGTCTACAAGGTCCTCTAGGAATTCCTGCTTTGTGAACTCTTGGTAAAGTTCATACCAATGTTAGCCTCTCTCAAATAACGATAATAAATCTAAAATAATTAATTAATTAATTAAATATACCAAGTTAGGAATATGTGCCTAACTCTTGGGTTGTTCCTCAAATATTGGAGTTTGTTTAGTAACTCCTATCTTGGTGGGTTTTTGGTGAGAAATTATCTCAACCAAAGGATTCTAAGATAGCACGGACTATCTTAGACATTTTCTCTCATCTATTTAAATTGTAAACTGAATTATTTTAATAAGTGAGAATGATGAGAATACATGAGGCTGAAGCCTCTTTTCCACCATGGTTTTTTCTGGATCTGTATCTGTGTTTTCTGTAATCTGTTTCTGAGTTATTTTATTTCTAATATGTGGTATCAGAGGGTAATTATCAGAAGCATGTGGGATTGTCCAAGTGGTTATGCGTTAATTCTGTTGTAGTCACTGGCTTCAATGAATCCATAAACTATAGATGTTTTTCTGTTTGATTGTTGCGGTGATTTCTGTTCCACGTCTTGGAGAGTTGAAAACTGCGGTGACAACTTTGAATTTGTTGCCAATGCACCACTTGTAGATGTTGTGTAAAGTGGACCTGCAAAATAATGTGACTGCCCTGATATATGTGCCCGCACAGCAGGGTCTAAGAAGGTGTTAACTTCTTCTTCCTCGAAGGGATTTGGATCAGCACGACGCGCCATTGATGAATGAAGGCCATGAGTTCACACAGTCTACTTCAACTACAACAACGAGTAACAGACTATCTGCTGTCGTAGGAAATAGAAAATATTCACGCTTCTCTGCTATCGTAGGAAATAGCAAATATCCGCGCTTCTGCTTCTGCTGTCATTGTTTAAAGTCATATGTTTGTGAGATCTGCACACACTCGTAAACATCATGAGTGTTGAACATTTCAAGTGCCTTTTGCATAAATTTCTACAGCATCAAAGGCTTGGATGCTGCAAGGATTATTGGTAACGCAAAGGAAACTCTGGCTTTAAAGAAGATGTTGCTACTGGTGTCGCTGAAGGAATGCGTGGTGAGAAATTAACAGTAAATTCAAAAATATATGTATTCTTTTTATGTTGTTTCTCTGTAGTTCGCTGAAAATTTGTGAAGTTCGATATTCAGATTTTGAAGTTCGATTTTTTTTGGAATTTTTGTTATGGGTCTTTAATAAAACCCAATCTGTAAATTCAGAGCCATGTGAGAGTTTTAAGGCTAGGACATGAACGAGCCCACTCCTATGGATCGAGAAAGAAGCCAGTTTTTCAAACAAGGCTAAATCCCTGAATCTTTTGATGGAAAAATCACAAGTAAAAGCTCACGAGCAACCTGCATATGCAATTATGGTGCAATTTTTTTAATTCTCATGTGCAGTGTTTTGTTGTTGGCAGCACTGTAAGTTTTCCCTAAAAAAAAAGTTTGTGTTTTGTTTTGTATGAAATTTACAAGGATTTAGAAAGATACATGTGTTTAAAGATTGGGCTCCTTACCACCGGGCATGGCACGCAGAGGTGCATAGTTGTTTGAGAATAGTTTTTTTATAATGCAGTGAGTGAAAGCACCAAGAAATTGAGAAAAATTTAAAAACTTTCTGCCATAGTATTATTTTATTGTATAGAGTATGGTTGCACAGTTACGAGCCCAAGCTTCTCTGGTTGAATGTGCGAAATGGTAGAGACTCTTTATATTGGAGCGTAGAGTCTGTTTTGCCGTGCGCTGAAGGATATTTTCAACCATGCGAGGTTGATCTGAGTTTTCATAAAATTCAAATGAATACACAACATCTAAAATTAGCAAATGAGATTCCAAATGTCGATCCAGTTTCAACATTTAAATGGGCACCTTTTTTGAAAAAGACTAAAATCACAACGCCGGGCATTCTCACCATTGAAAAGGGCGATGAACCTCTCGATTGTTGCAGCAAAGTTTTTTTGGTCGAAGCTCCAGCTTTAAAAATATATCAGCAACATAGGGTTGAATCTTGTGGAGGCTCAAAGGCAACGTGGAAGACATTTGCATGGAGGACTATGTTAAAGCTTTCAATAAAATTTGCTTACGGTAAGTTCTTCAACCAATTTTTTATAAAGTGTGCATGGTGAGAAAGCATCCAACCCGTCTGGAGTTTAGCATGTGAATGCACCCAACGCATGATGGAGTGATCATCACCATATATAGAAACGTGAAAGGCACTTTCAGGTAGTCACGTGCGTTGAAATGCTCCATTTTGAAATTTTTTTTGAAAAGTTCCTCTCGTGTTGTTTCATAAGGTAAATAAATAATCCATTTGTGATGAAGGTATTCCATTTAATGGTAAACCTTGTATATTTCATGAGAATACCTATAATCGTAGTGGAGCTTAAAATTATAAGTGGCATGATCGATAATGAGTAGAGCTTTATATTTTGCACACAAAACCATAATTTCGTTTCTTAAAAAGGAAATTTACCTTTTGAGAAGCGTTTATTTTTTTGTAATAAGTGGGAGGAGAGATAGTATGAGTGTAAAGCTCATGAAAGATATTGAGTGGAATGAGTGTTCATGCTAGAGGTTATGAAAAATAATAAATAGTGGTAAATTTTCTTTTATATATATATTTTTTTGTAAATGGAGAGATAAGTGTGCATTTTTTAGTGGAGTGATAAGTTTAATGTTAAAGTTTTTGAAGTGATTTTTTGGAGAGATAAGGTGATTTTGGAGGGATAAGTGTTTTGTATTTAGAGTGATATGTGGAATTTTTTAGAGCAATTTCTTATTGTAATTCAAAGTATTGTTTTACTTTGAGAGAGATTGAGCCAGTGAATATCCAGTGTTTGAAGACAAATTGCATCAAAGGGTTTCCAGCTTGCCATTTTCATTACTTGAAAGTGGTAATTTTTTATGTACTCCAAAGTTTAATAAAGATATCATTTTTTTTGATGTTGATGTGTCCTAGATCCGCTCGAAATTGAATAAGGGGATCTTAGGTACACCATGTGTGTTTGTGATGGCGCATGTTTTTATGGTTTCATGTTGTTGCTTTTGATTTGTGTCTAGTTGTGACACATCAATGATTTCATTTAATATTGCATACATAAAGTTAAATATCAACAAGCACAACACATGTAATGAAGAAGCTGCAAGGAAGGAAAATTAAGCTCAGCACATGAATTTGTGTAACTACAACATATAATCAAAGATTGTCTACATCAGCATTCTACATCAACAATCAAATTTACTTAGTCAAGTTAATGCATTTCAAAGCAAAGTCTACATCAGTGTTCTTGCAAATCCATTTCAGAACTTGTAATCAAATTCATTGTTTTAAGTGAATTATTAAAAACTCATTGTTAATGAATTTTTAAGAGAACAAGGGAATCATTAAAATCATTGTAATATTTCTTGGGTGCATTGTCTACAGTGTTCGACACCCTTCCTTTACACAAAATCAAGTGAGTGCATGAATTTCTAAAGCAAACAAGAAACAAGTTTACATCTCCAAGCGAGCGTGAGTATTCATTCAAGAAATTTGCATCAATTCAGTACAAAGATCAAACCATCAAGCAAGCCAGCATGAAGTTCATTGCAGCAACCATCACAACAACCAAACAAGTTAAAACAATCAAGCAAGTTGAGATCGACATCAAGCGAGCATGAAGTCATCAAGTAAGTCAAGTGAGTGCTTAAACAAACGCAATCATCATCAAGCGAGCATCAATTCCAAAGTTTAAGCAAGAAAATTCTACAATTCTAGCAAGTGTTCCAAGCAAGCGCAATAAACTACAAATCAAGCGAGTGTGCCATTCAAGCTACATTCAAGCGAGCCTGTCATTCAAGTGAAATAGTTCAAAGTACGAAATCTACAACAAGAGAGCCTGATTTAAAGTAAGAAAGTTCAGATGGCGTAACATATTCAGTTGTTAAACATTCTTCACAGTTTGATCATCTCAAGTGATGAAGACATGGTGCAAATCAGCAAAGAAACTCTTGCTGATCTTTCATGGAATCTACACCAAACACATGAAACTATTGAGTTTATTCAACTAGAGTCACAACTTCAAAGGATTGAATTGCAAGAAAAGTGTGATACTTTCAAGTCTTTGAGCCATCCAGATGATAAGTCATTCATCCAAACAACTTCCAGTGTCGAAGTTGTTCCAGTTCCAATTTCTTCCAAGCCAATCATCAAGCCCTGAGAAGAAATTCACAATATACAAGAATTGACATGGCTTAGGATATGCCAATGATGACACCAGCTTGAGTATCCTAGATTATTCCAAGCCAATTAATTTCGTCACTGCAGGATTTCTTGCACAACTCACCTCAGCAGATTTTGAGAAAGTTGTAGACAACCAGCAATGCACGCCACCCAAAGTTGCAAACAAACAGAATTGTACACAACCTGAAGTTGAAGTCCAACCGAGATGTTCTCATTGTAAAAGAACCGGTCATATGGAAGATCAGTGTTTTGATCTCCATCATTGTTACCATTGTGACAAGCCCAATCATTCCTCAGAGAAATGTCGCAAACAACAACAAATAGCCAGATTGAAAATACATTATGAATGGATTGCCCCTTGGACATGGTCATCCACAGTCAACAGATTGTCTCAGTTCTACAATTGAATACAATCACACATAGTGCAACCAACAGTGAAAAGATGATGGTACTCTCATGCAGTTGAACAGGGGAGTACACCAATGTAAAACTCCTACACCTAAAGGGGGGGAGTTTAGGAATACTTTCGAGAGAAGTGTCTCTCCTTTCAGCTAACAAAGGGGGGAAAATATCAATCAGATTGACAGTGGTTGTCAGACTCAAAGACTTGAAAAAACCAGCAAAAGCAGCGAGTGGACATCTTCAACAGCCAGTGGGCATCAACAAATTTTCCAGTGGGTAGTTGATCACAAAGAAGCAATGAACAGTTTTCAGCACAACAAAAGAAACAATGAGTTGTTTTTGACATCATCAGCCAATGGGCTTGGAACAAATTTTGTCAGTGGAAAAAGGATGTTGATTTCATGCAAAGGATAGATGGATCCTTTTGCAACTTGGCACTTGATGGAGTTGTCAAGAAAAATTCAGAGATGAATCAGGCATGTAGCTGACTCATGGTCTCTTCAGATTGCAGATTTTCAGCATCCAACTTTGGTGGTTTTTCAGGCAATGTTTTTTTAGGATCAACATGAGAACTTGGAAGATGGTTCCTCGTTCTTATTTTGGATTTTTCATTGAAGGAGGGAATGTTAGCCTCTCTCAAATAAAAATAAAAAATCCAAAATAATAAATAAATTAATTAAATATTCCAAGTTAGGAATATGTACCTAACTCTTGGGTTGTTCCTCAAATATTGGAGTTTGTTTAGTAACTCCTATCTTGGTGGGTTTTTGCTAAGAATTTATCTCAACCAAAGGAGCCTAAGATAGCACAGAATATCTTAGACATTTTCTCTCATCTATTTAAATTGTAAACTAAATTCTTTTAATAAGTGAGAATGATGAGAATACATGCGGTTGAAGCCTCTTTTCTGCCATGGTTTTGTCTGGTTCTGTATCTGTGTTTTTTGCAATCTGTTTCTAAGTTATTTCATTTCTAATAACCAAGACATCTTTGCGCCCTTTCAAAAAACATAGGTTGTGTCTCTGTAGATAGGATTTGGTGGTGGAGGCACGTCACCCTGTGGTGGATCAATTCTGGGCTCTTGCACCATCTTCGAATGGCTAGGGGCCCCATGTATCTTGAGGCCAAAGATAAAGACACACTCGAGATGAGTTTCAATATCACCTGGCATATATTAAAAAAAATTCCCACGATAAGATGGATGGCATGGAGGCAATAGGACAGTAACAAAAATCACCTGACTAAACCAACTAGAGTCATGGGTGGTCCGGGAGGCTGAATGATCAGCAAGATAGGTTGCACTAGAGAGTTCTAGGTCACTGCGACCTGTATTGTTTGAAAATGCTTTGAAGTGTATGGGATGCGACCTGGTGACCTAGTTGCGCGGTTGCACGATCACATATGTGTGAAAAATCAAACCTTTGCGACTTTGTGACTTGGTGACCCAACGACCAAGTCACGAGGTTGCGAGGTCACAAGGTCACCAAGTCGCGAGGTCGTATTAGGGCTTTTATGGGCGAAAACAGGTTGATGTGACATATGAGGAATATGGGGATAAAATCAAAGAAAAGGAGGGGAATCAAGCTTGAAGGGATCATAGGAGGCTTGGGAATGTATATCCAAGGTAACAGAGGGTAGCCAAAAGGGCCAAAGTTTGTCTGGCCATGATGGGATGAGAAGGAGATAAAATGAGCTTTAGAGGGGAAAATGGCCTAAGGAGGGGAGGCTACTGCTGATGGGAATCTATGATATTTAATAGCCTAGCAAGGGGAGTAGGGTTAGGTAGGGTCAACAGTCAAAATAAATGACAAATGCAGGAGGCTTCAGCGACTTACCTAGATGAAAACGCACTATGGTTGGTATGTCAAACACTTTGTGAAATCCTTCATGTAGGTCAAATGTGACTTATGCGACCCTTGTGGGGGTCGCACATACAAGCCTTAATGGCAATCAGAAGGTCACATGGGAGGTTGTTTGCATACATTTTCGGCCTTGCGACCTTGCGACCTGGCGACTTGGGGGGTCACTGGGTCATGAGGTCGCATGGTCACAAAGGTCATCTTTTGAAATAGTTTGCGACCTAGCAACCTAGCGACTTGGCGACCTTGGCTAACTCGCATGGTCGCTAAGTCATAGAAGTTTGAAGGTTGAGGGAAGTGCGACTTTGTGACTATGCTTAGAATAAATCACCTAAAGCTAGCTTTTGATCTGAGGTTACCTATCTGGGGTGGACCCTCGAGGTCTAGGGTTGATGCTTGGTAATGAGCCAGTCCTCATGTATTTCATCAAAAGCAACGAGGGCTCTTGAAATTTTAGACTAATGAAAAATTTCGAAAGGTGTTGTAGTGACTACAACAATTGGAAATTCACTGGTAGACTCCATAATATTTTCTTGCACTTAATCAAATGGGGGGTGAGGGAGGGGGCTTAGCAAGCTCTTTCTTCCACTTCTCCGGGTTCCACTGGCCTCCTCTTTGGCCTTCGTGCATTGACATTTCCCGATTGCACTACTCGCATTGTTTTTCACCAAGTTTTTTTCGAAGACTGGACAAAAGGGGTTGGATTAACATCGTGGGCTTCAAGGGATCCAATACAATTTATTTTTCTCTTTTGTTTCTCTGCTGCCAGCGATCCTAAAGAACCCTGACGGAGTCACTGCCTAGGAGTCACGAATGTTGCTTCGCTACTAGTGAGTTTGGAAAATACCCCGATGGAGTCGTTGCATAACCTCTCTGCAAAGGAAGCCTTTATCAATCCTTTACCCTTATTTTGTGTGCTAATAACACTTATTTGTATGCCTCAAGGCACTTATTTGTATGTGCTCAAGGCAATTATTTGTATGTGCTAAAGGAATTTATTTGTAAGTGGAAAATACTACCTGGGCAAATGAGGGATCCTGACTTATGTTACTTGCAATAGAGATTTCTCCTGGCCTTTATTAAGAGACCTTTTAGGTTTTCCCAAATACCCTTTCCCCGTTCAATTTTATCCCTTTCCCCTTTCATCAAGTTACCTATTCCATCAATAACTTTCAACAACGATTTTCGAGTTGATGCATATGATTGGCTACTTGCACTACAGGCCTTTGACTCAGTCAGGTTCCTTCCACAAAGTGGTTTTCCAAGACACACTTAGGCCACACATGCTTCAGGTTTGACTCTTTGTAGGCAAAGATTCAGGTGTAGCTTGCCTATTGAGTAACTACTGCACTGATCCTCGAAACTGAGGCATTGAAGGGTGAAATCTTGAGGCCTTCCTCGAGGCAAGCTATTTATTGAAAAAAACCAAAAACAAACAAATAAAACATGAAAAATGTGATAAAGAAAAGAAAAATTACTATGATACAAAGTGAGGGGACAACCCAAGGGCTGCCAGGTGAAGTAATGTTTGAGGTCGTGATCATTCACCGAGAGGATCTCAATCCTCCCTTCTAAGGTTTGCAGTTTGAATGCGTATGGGCCAACATTTTCTTTTATCTAGAATGGTCTCATCCAAAAGACTTGAAATTTAGTATTCTTTCCCCTATCCTCATGATCCTTGTCCCATTTGAGGACAATATCGCCAACTTCGAACACCTTGTTCCTAGCAGATTTTTTGTCAAACCATCGTTTGATTCATCTTTGATGAATGGCTAAATTTTTCCAAGCCTTTAGTCTTTCTTCCTCTAGTTTCAGTAGGGTTTCTATGCAGGATTTCAAGGTAGGAAATGGGTTGCCATGTGTTTCTTGGGATAAATGAAGGGCAGAAAGAGAAAGATTTGGGGGGAGGATGGCTTCTTTCTCGTAGAATAGGAAGAATGGGGAGGTTCCCACAGAGGGTTTGGGTGTGACCCGATCAGGCTGGAGGGCATTTCTAAGGGCATTGTGCTAGTTTTGATGTTAGGATAGCAAGGTTTTCTTGATGATCCAGGTTAGGTTCTTGTTGGTTGACTCAGCTAACCCATTCCCCTATGGGTAGTAATTGGCAGAATGTTTCAAAAAAATACTATTTTCCAAAGTGAACTCATACAACTAAAATGATGAAAAATATGTAGCATTATCAAAGATGAGAGAGGTTAGAACACCGAACGTAGTCATGATGTACTGAGTAATGAATGTTATTACCTCCTGGTCATTGATCTGGCGTAACAGTATTGCCTCAACCTACCTTGTGAAATAATCTGTGGCCATGAGGATATATCGGTGTTTCTTTGACGAGTGTGGTAATATCTCTCTGATAATGTCCAAGCCCCACTGTTGGAATAGTTCTTCTACTGCGACAGTCTATAGTGGAGCGGATGCTTGTGAATCTCTACTAACAAAATTTTGGCATGAGGGGTACTTTCGAGCATAGGCATGAGCATATTTAAACAGAGTGGGCCAATAAAAATCGGCCTGCATGATCTTGTGAGTTGTAGCATCTCCTGCATAATGCCTCCTGGCCGAGCCATCATGTAGTTCTTTTAGGACTTGTTGGGCCTCTTCGAGCTCCAAGCAATGAAGAAAGACGCCATTGTGATTTTTGCAGAACAAATTTCCTTGTAACATTTGATAGGATGTGACTTTCAGCCTTATGGCTCGCTTGTGCTTAGCTATCAAGGTTGGATCCAAGGTACTGCGGCCAAGATATTGTAGGAGATCTGTGTACCATGATGGGGATTCTTGTGGGAGTGTGTCATTAGTTTGGTACATCTCTATTTCATGTCCCCAACACTCCTCATCGTTGTTACGTGGGTCTGTAGCTTCAGCATCCATATGGCACAACCCTTTCCCCTTAATCGTGTGTGCGGGTTTTAATTCTAGGTCATATTCCTGAAGACATGCCATCCAGTTGCCTCATCGTTCGCCCATATTCTGTTGTACAAATAGCGAGTGGACTGTTGGGTGAGGTACGAACACTGTGACATGTTTCTTCAAAATATATGGCCTAAAATGCTTAACTGCCTTATATATTGTATATTCTTTCTTGTCGATGTCTGGATAGTTCAACTCGACACCTTGAAACCCTGTGCTCATGAAGGAGATGGGCCGTTCATCATGGTTTCATTCCTTCTGCGTAAGGACAGCCGCAAGTGATGATTTTGAGGAAAAAGTATACAAGATAAAGCCTTTGCTGAAATTCGGCTAGTACAGGGCTGGTGCTTCCATGATGGATTTCTTAATATTATCGAATTCTTCCTTCTTGGACTATGTTAGTATGAATCTTAATTGCAAGTGTACAAAAAAATACCACTTTAGCTGTGCATAAAAAACAACTCTAACAAAAAATATGGTTGCCAATATCTTCAGATCGGAAATTAGTTGATCAAGATAAATGCTGCAAAAATCTAGATCTATGCATCAAAAGACATTAAGCAGTAAATAAAAATGAGATTTACTCCATGCATCCAATAGACAAGACAAGAATATGTTGAATGAATTTTAAATTAAGGGCACCTGGGAGGAAAACATAGAAGGATGTTACCAGTTCTCCTCAATGGGATGGGTTCTTGTAAGTCCTCAACACTTCAATTCTAAAATTCCTCTCTCTTGATCGTGTAGAAAACCCAGACAAAAATGGAACTCAAAGGGAGCTCACAAGAAAAAGATAGAAAAATATGACAATGATGGTGGATCAAAGTCAGATCAAAAGTATAGATCCAGAGTGATCTTTAGGCAACAAAAGGTGATGAATGAATGGAAAAACCCTTCTATTTATAACAAAATATTGAGTTAGTCTAGATATTGGTGCATAATTAAAATATTATTAACCAAATCAAGATCCAACTTTTCTGGAATATTTTATTATTTTTGTTGGAGGGAAAAGGAATTTGACTTGGGTCAAATCCCTTTATTTGTAAATAATAAATAAATAAATGATTTATTTATCATTTTAAGGATGTGATTGAGTAATAATTAAATAAATGATGATTTATTTAATTACTAATGAATGATTTAGTTAAATTTAACAAGGAATATTATTTAAATAAGGTTTAAATAGTTATTCCTAGAAAATAATCAGATAAATAATAATTTATCTAATTAATTTTCCTATTTTGGGTTAAACATAACCAGAAATATTAATTAAACTATTGTTTAACTAATTATTCCTTAAGGAAAATTAAACAAATGTGGATTTGTTTAATATTTCCTCATGGGGTTTCCTGTTTAGACCATAAACAACTTAATAAATGTGGTTTAGTAAGTTATTTTTCATAATGAAAGAAATTTTACTTAGGGTAAAATTGGTCTTACATGGTGTACATGGGTCCATCTGATGATAATAGGTTAGATGACCAAAAAATGGTGTAACAGATTGCCCCCCTAGCGTGCGAGCGTTAGGAGCTAATCGTATGACCAAAGTACATTGTAAGAACTCAATCACTAGACACCAAAGGGGAAGTCAGAGAGAGAGAAGTATAAGGTAAATTTGAAGCGCTAAAGGACTAGACACGAGGAGGCAAGACTTACGGAGTGCGACAGAGTCTCTTTTATCGGTGAGTACATCTTTATAGGCGAGCGGGGGAGGCATATCTTTATGCCTATTTGAGACAAAGTACAAATAATAATGCATCCATTAAACAAGGGAATGAACTATATAGTACATGATGGCATAAACATGAGCCATATAAAAACATGATAATGAATCCCACATACATATTGTGTCTGAGATAACAGCCAGGACTTATAAAATAATATCTCAGTACATGAGATATAAATACAACCAAAGTGCCCCAGTAAATAGGAAAGGGCTCTAAAAATCTAACTGATACATGCAAATTAAAAGGTGTTGCAAGCGGTTGAGGTCAACATCATCAAATCTATGGAGTTGCATCAAAGGCTGTGATGAAGAGGTCATCCGGGCATGTGGGGGGCTACCTGAATGGCCACCCCCTTATGAGGTCTGAAACATCTCACACACACCCGGGAATCACCAGTATAATCTGTTGCATCATTGAACCATCAAGTATGCGGAGACTTGATCATTCTCAAAAAAGTGATTTGAGAAACAATCAAGTCAAGGAAATAAGGAGTCCCTTTGCACAGTCCAGAAACCTTTGAAACGAGTGGAAGAAAGGAACCAATGTACCTTGCTACCTCTGTTTTGTCTTGGAATGAATGATATGATGTCGACGAGAGGAGGTGGCAGCTAAGGCAATAAGGGATCTCAACCAGGCACTGAGATAAAATAGTGGGGCACATTGACAGATTCCAGCTGAGGATGAGTGATGAAATGGAAGTGCGGGGTAGCGGACCTAGGCAGGCCCTTGTTAGAGCATAAAGGGCATGGATGACCTAGCAGTAACTGATGCAATATAAAAGGAGATATGGGACAGTATGACTGAAGCCCACAATGTGCGACACGAGAGAGGAACCAAGAAATGAAGGATGGAGGAATATAGCGGGATACAAAGGGACTCGGGATAGACTCCATGAATGTAATGATGACTCATCTCAAATGCTCTAAATAAGGGCGAATCAATGGTGCTGCCACATAGAAAAGGTCCAATGGGGACCATAAAAACATGAGTACATGATGGTTACTCACGACGAAAATTGACACGAGCATGGAAAAGTATGAAGGCAAAGTGGTGCCCCCAAGTAAAAGTGTTGCATGTTAAGAAATTCGATTTTGGGGAGTAGTGAAGTGACGCTTCGTGGAAAAAGTGTGTCCTAGTGAAGTATCAAATCACATAATCATGAGTTGGCTACCTAAAGAAATAAAACATGCATTTCCAGAAGGAAATGCTAAGGGTAATATTTCTTTAGATAGAGTGCATTGAGAGGATTGGGAAGGGGATGGCCTTTGAAGTCCTCTAAGAGATATGCCCCCTTACCTAAATCCTTACTAATGATGTAAGGTCCTAGCCATAATGAGTCAAACTTCCCATGACAAAGAAATCATGGGCCTGGTCATACACCACAACAAGATCACCTTCGAGAAAAGTATGAGGGTGGACCTTTCGGTCATACTGAGCTTTGGTGTGTTTCTTAGCTGCCTCAATGGTTTGCAATGCAACATGACGGTCTTCGGAAGCGCGCTTAAGCATGATAAGTTGTTGTTCTAAAGGTTGGGTGTCAGGGAGAATTTTGACTGCTAGATGAAGGGAAGGGATTTCACACTCGATAAATAAGACTACCTCCTCTCAAAAACAAAGGTGGAAAGGAGTAAATCCGGTGGCAGTTTTAACAGAAGTTCTATAGGCCCACAAAGCAGGGAAAAGCATAAGGTGCAAGCTGGTTTTGTGCTTATCCGCCCTCCGTTGAAGCATGGTTTTAGTATGGGTTCTTGTAAGTCCTCGGCACTTCAGATCTAAAATTCCTCTCTCCTGATGGTGTAGAAAACCCAGACAAAAATGGAACTCAAAGGGAGCTCATAAGCAAAAGATAGAAAAATATGACAATGATGGTGGATCAAATTCATACCAAAAATATAGATCTAGAGTGATCTTTAGGCAACAAAAGGTAGTGAATGAATGAAAAAACCCTTCTATTTATAACAAAGTATTGAGTTAGTCTACATATTGGTGCATAATTAAAATATTATTAACCAAATCAAGATCCAACTTTTATGGAATATTTTATTATATTTGTTGGAGGGAAAAGGAATGTGACTTGGGTCAAATCCCTTTATTTGTAAATAATAAATAAATAAATGATTTATTTATCATTTTAAGGATGTGAATGAGTAATAATTAAATAAATAATGATTTATTTAACTATTTATGGGTGATTTAGTCATATTTAACAAATAATATTATTTAAATAAGGTTTAAATAATTATTCTTTAGAAAATAATAAGATAAATAATGATTTATCTAATTAAATTCTGTGTTTTGGGTTAAATATAACCAGGAATATTAACTAAAATGTTGTTTAACTAATTATTCCTTGAGTAAAATCAAACAAATATAGATTTATTTAATATTTCCTCATGGGGTTTCTTGTTTAGACCATAAACAACTTAATAAAGGTGGTTTACTAAGTTATTTTTCATAGTGAAAGCAATTTTACTTAGGGTAAAATTGGTCTTACATGTTTACTTAGGTCCATCTAATAGTAACAGGTTAGATGATCAAAAAATGGTGTCACGGGTTGATTCCATTTAAAACTCGCTTTCTTCTTGATAATGTTCTATAGAGGTTTCACAATTTGTGCAAAGTCCGATATGAATTTTCGAAGGAAGTTGATTTTCCCGAGAAATGAGTGCATGGACTTCTTACTACTTGGGGGATAAATTTGAGCAATGGCCTTTACACGGTCTAGGTCCACCACTATGTCATCCCTGGCTATAATGTGGCCCAAAAAATATCCTTATGAGATCGCGAAAATAATTTTCTTTGGGTTCAACAAGATTCAATACTTCCAACACCTCTCAAAGATCTGCTTTAGGTGGTGCAGGTGGTCATGCATATGTTTTGAAAACACATTGATATCATTAAGGTAGACCACCATGCTCTATCCCATCAACCCTCGGAAAGTGATTTCCATGGCCCTTTGGAAGGTTTCTCCGGCATTGATTAAACCGAAGGGGATGCGCCTGAATGCAAATGTTCCCCACTTAGTTCTGAACATTGTCTTCAAACAGTCTGGCTCGACCACTAGTACCTGGTTGTATCCTGAGAAACCATCCAGCAATGAGAACATTTATAAACTTGATACAATTTGAAAAAAATGATCCATGGGAGGAAAAGGGTATTTATCCTTATCGGAAGACCGGTTTAGATTTTAGAAGTCTACACATAAGCGGATTTCACCAGACTCCTTGCGAACAAGGACCAAATTTGACACCCACGTTGAATTTCGGACCCTGAATATGATGCAGGCATCGAGGACCTTCTTAAGTTATTTCTGAATCATTGGCTCCAAGGTTGGATGCACTCTCCTTAGCTTCTGTTGAAATGGTTTGATGCCTTCCTTCATCGGTATCAAATGTTGGATAATTTGCATGTCATATGTCCATAGCTCATCGTATGTCCAAGAAAAAACGTCTCGGTACTTCTTGAATAAATCAATAAAATATTGTCGCTCCTTGGGGGTACACTTGGTATCGAGATTAACGAACTTCGGATCATTTTATATTCTGAGGTTCACTTGCGCATGCAATAAGTTGGAGCTTTGCACATTTGTATTGGGAGGCCCCCAGAAGTGGTTTTGCAAATTGAATAACTTCTCGAGTGAGACAACCCATTTGGGTATTAGGTTGCCCTTGTGTCATTCCCTTTCCTTTTGCAAAGCCAATTCATGCTCCTCTTCGATACTGTGTCCTTAAATATGTCTGTATTTAACATGAAATCCAACACATGTTGATCATCATTGAAAACGTGGAAATTAGTCACATTATCCGGCACCTTGGGCTTATACACAATCTTAATAGAAAAAACATCCCTCAATGGGGTAAAACTAGTGGCATCATTTACCAAAGTATCATTTGTTGCGTTATGCATCCTAAGTACCGACTTAATATCAAAAGCATCGAAAGTGGAAATCAAACTTCATACCTCTTTTTGATACCCTTTCAAATGCGGATATGGGCAATGCATGGTGTTGCATACCTTCCTCATGATGATTTCGGAGTCATCGATTACCTTTAAGCAATTGAATTTGAGGTTGATTTCTTTCTTGAGGCCCAGGATTAGTGCTTCGTACTCGTCGGTATTGTTGGTGCACTGGAATTCCAGCCTAGAAGAGACCGGGAACTTGCTTTTCTCAGGGTCTATCAGGATATATCCGGCACCGGCTCCGTCATGAGTCTTGGAATATTCATAGTACAGGGTCCAAATTCAATTCTTGGCATCTCTAGGTTGCATATGTTCACAGATGGTGTGCCTGGAACGAAGACATCAGGTGGACCTTCCAATATGACAGGATGGGAGGTAGGGCAAGGGAGTAATTCCAACTAGGCGTCTAGAGAGACTTGGAATTGGGCGGCTTGGTATCACCTGAATGAAACCTATAAGAAGCACATTCCCAGTTATTATTGCACAAAACTGACAGGTTCATTGCTTGCCTCAAGGTCATTGACTGTGTGTTTCATATATGGCTCACTTTCGACTTAGATTTGGTTGTTTCTCTATTTATACGAGAGCCACAAATGGGACCAGTCCATGGCAAAGTAACTCGTAGTTTTCTTGACCAATCTTGGTTTAGTAGAAAAGCATGGGCCTTAGAAATATCTACAACAACTATGTCGATGCACTGATGGACTCGTGAGTTTGAGGAAAGGTGTATTGGGACGTTATTCTACTTGCCCATGGCAAGAACTTGGGACCTATCTAGCTGAATGATCATGGCATCGGTTTTCTTGGGACAAATATTTAGATTTTTGCACACAGACAGGGGCATGACATTGGTAGATGCACTAGAGTCAACGAGGCAGTTATGGACAGTGAAATTAAAAATCTCAAAAGACAAGAGGAACAGGGGCTTACATCCTCGTGAATTAGAATTCATGGCATTGACGATGGAATGAAGGTTCACCAAGGCCTGGGAAGGTGTGGAGATGTTGGCTCTCGACACAGGGGTAGGCCTACTTGTCGAGGATGCGTTAGCGAAAGCCTTGAGAATCAAATCATGTCGGTTGGCTACTTGAGCAAGTTCATAGAGTGATATATTGGCCCGTGTTTTCTTCATGTCTTCAAAAATATTGTACCCAAGCTCTAGGGGCGAGGGTGTTTCCACGGGCATGTTTGGATAATTTGGGTATGGTCTAGCCTTAGGAGTGCCTCGGGCGGCAATGGGGTTGGTATTCTTGGGGGTCGGAATTGAGGCTTGGTTTTCTTTGCTCGGGGGTAGGATTTTCCTTAAAAATGCTTTCCTCTTCTCCTCAAAAGTGTGATTGGCTACTGGACCTTCACTCCTGAGGCTGTAGGTCTGGTAGGATTGGATTGGGGATTGTCATCCATATTAATTTCTGCCACGGATTGAGGTTCTTCTTTGTGGATCACCTCAAAGGTCAGAATTTTCGATCCTAAATTTTCATCCAGAGGAAAGAATTATTCGTCATTCAGGTCAGCTTCTTCATCTAGCTCTCCTACCGTCTGATCCTCCAGTAGTTTATTCACTACCGTGGTCATGCTATTGATCCATTGGGGGAAATTCCTCTCAAAGTGGTTGGCTTGGTGGAAAGAATAGCAGTTATCTTTGCTAATATCTTCTACGTTGAAGTTTATGTTGGGATTGGGTGGAGAATGATCTAGCATGCTATTGTTCTTCCTAAAGAATGAGTTTTGGGGTTTTCTACTTGAGGCAGGATCATTGTTTTTTCCTTTTCAAATCAGATACTTCATTTGTTAAGTGATTTAAGGGTTTAGTGATGCTCTCTAAATAGAAGAGGTCCTTATCCTTGTCTCTGGATTTACTATCTGAGGGCTGCACCTTATTCCTAGTAGATTTTGGGTCATCCCAATTGTCATGATCTAGCACCTATATGGAAAGCATATATTTCTCAACGGTGATATCCGTGGTGAAATTTCGGCCAGGGTGACTCTGGCTTCACATTTAACAAAAACAAAAATGTCCCACAGCAGGGCCCTTGTGTAATAATCTATCACGATCGAATCATCAAGGACCATGTTTCGGGGAAACTTGTACATAATGGTCGCGAAGAACTGATTGAAATCTTTGACCTTATCTTCTTTTGACACGTTAAGGTGCTCAACTCTGTAAGGATCATAGAGGGGCTTTTGTCCTCAGAGAATTTCTCAAGGAATGTTCGGTGAAATTCTTCCCAGGACACGATGGAAGCAATAGGAAATGAGAGATACCAAGTAGCGGCTTTGTTTTCTAAGGTGTGCAGAAAGAGCTAGCACGCTACATCATCGTACCGCATCCTCATCATTTGCAGGGTGAGGTAGAAGTTAATAATGTGATCTTTGGCTAGTGTCCCCTTTTCTGGATCGAGCTTGGATAGGTGCTTTTTTGGGTCTCGAGGCATGTCATGAAGTGGACCTCGAACATCTAAAGGGGATTGTGCCATCTAGTCCAGGGGTTTCACCCACCTTTCCCTACAGAAAGGTTAAATTATGACATGCTCAGTTTCATTTTCAGACTCACTCCCAACGCTAGAACTGGAAGCTTCACCCTCATGTTGGGAGTGCATGTCTTGATTCTGGGGAACTCACATATTTTCAATGTTCCTATATTTCCTTAAATTTTTGAAACCACCGAAGTTGTCCGTTGAAAAGAAAAGGTTTTCGGTTTTGGTTTCGATGGAGGTGATGAGTATGGTCTATGTTTCGACTATTTACTCGACCTCTATTTCCCCAAACACTTCCGGCCCCTCCCCCTAGTGGGTCATTTTCTTGGGTATTCTCCATTACAAGAGGATTAACCTAGGGTCTGGTGTTTTGTTGCGGAATGGTGGGGACTCTAGTAGCAATGGTTTTGAGGCCTCCTTCATCAACCTCTCGAGGGCTATCGAGGCCTTCAATTGAGAGTCGATTGACTGCATCTACGTAGTCCTCAAGCATTAGGCTTCTGGTTTGAGGCACAAAGTTGAATAGGACACCCTAACAGGTTTGATCCGTCTCGGGGGTTCGCGGGTTGGATAGGGAACTAGTAGTAGGGGGCTGTTAAAGGCCTCTAACAAGATCACAGGTGAGTAGACTCAAAGCTCTTAGCTGGTCTGTCGTGACCTTGTAGAATGGGGGGTCCTCCTCAAGGGGAATATTCTCAGTGGGTGGAGGACCGGTGTTACCAAACCCGATCTCTCCCCATTCCAGGCCTGGGCCTATGAATGGGTTTTGGGGGGTTTGTAAAGGGATGTTACTAGCTTGGTGGGAGTTTTCCATCAGGCCCTTCTTATAGTGCCAATTCTATTGACAAGTAAAAATTACTTGGCAACAATAATGGGATCTCCGTGGTGTTAGCTTCCCATAATTCCAACAAATTGGTGAGACCAGAACTGCAGAGAGAACACTTGAACCACTTTGGGATTCTAGGATCTATCCCTCTTGAATCCAGAGAGGGATCTCTCTATAAGTGCAAAGATTGATTTATCTTTAAGGCTTTTATGTGTGATATTAGGCTAGTTATTAAGAACAAGGGTTTTTGTTTGGTTTTGGATGGTTGAGCATGATTTTTAGTTGAGTGGAAAGTCCTAAAATGAAAGAGTTTCAAAGGTGTGAAGCTGCAAGGAATCATAACAAGCTTTGGCTGATAGGATAGATATAACGCTGGTTTTTAGTCCATTGGGCTATGGAGTCATAAAAGGGTTTAATTGTGCAACAATTTCAAGAGTGGTCCAAGGGGAAAGTCATATATATCACAAGATCTCTTAGATAAAATGATGGATTAGAACAATAAAAGTGTCGAAGGGGTGGAAAAAGACAATAATTTCAAATAGGATTTATCAGTCTTTCCAAACAAGAAAAGACTTTTAAGTAACTATTTAAAACCAACCAAAGGACAGGGCTAACCATAGACTTCTTTGGACTAGTTCATATTAAAGCTAACTCATTAGACAAACAATCCAATAATCCACATAATTACTTTCATAAGGGATGAAAACAGATAAGAAAAAATAAAGTGCAGCCTAAGATCATATAAGATACTTTTAAATCTAAACTGCTTTCAGCATACTCTTAGGGAAAATTTCAGAATTACCTTTGAAGAAAGAACTAGAATACATGGCAAACCACAAAATTTTCTAGTCAAAATATACTAAGCAGATAATGAGAAAATCATTCAAGAACTTCCTTTCAAGCTTTGCACATCAAGACAGGGAAAAACCAACATTCCTTGATAATGTTCACACTTAACGTAGGACTTTCATAAACACACAATTTGGAGGAAAACATTGAGATAAAGTTTATCAGTCAAAGAAGGGTACTGTAAACAGTAAATCCTAACTCTATGCTTGTTGTTCTTTATCAAAGAAAAAATGGAAAAAATGGCATACATGAAAGGAAAACAATAACATAGAAAGAAGCACTTCACCAATGATATAGACTAGGATCCCAAGAATCAGCTTGTATATTGATGTCAATCCAGTTACATTCTTCAAGTCCAATGTTTCAGTTCAACAAGCATCTTCTCTTCTCATCCTAACTTATTTGATTACAAACAAAGCTTCAAGAGCCTCTGAACATTATTTACATGTAGAAAGTTTCGAGCACAAGTATATTTCAAATTTCTACAACCAACTAGCAACCAACCCTTTACAATGAGCTCCTTAAGAAGATTTTAAAGAAAAATGAGGAGGTGGAATGAGAGAAAGGATCTACAAGCTCAATTAATATAGTTTAATGCTTCTCGGCCTTTGAGGGGCTCAATGGAGAATATTTCAGATATTTCTATGTATTAATTGGCTTACATTAAGTATTAAGCTCACTGGGAATATTTTGTTGACTTTAAGGATCTGTTTTAAACTTGTAATAACTCTGTTGACAACCTACAATAAGTTCCTTTGGCTGAATTAACTATTCAGCTATATTGAGGCAAATATCGCTGACTGAGACAATAAATCTACCTCCTTTGAATGCTTTGAGGCTACATGTGGCTTTTGGCAGCTGAGAGGATTCAATTAGTCTCTGATGTGGAAGTAAAGGCATTCTCGGTCTGGTAGATATTATGTTTTTCTTTAAACACTGTTAATTTGCTTTAATTCTGTGTGTTAGGCTTAATTAGGCCTAATTTTGTCTCTTGTCCTTCAAACTATGTTTAATCGTGAGGATTAGGCTTTTGATTTGCTGAAAGTGGGCCTTAATCCTTCAAAACTGCATAAAAAATCTTTAAACATTTTTTGCTTTGATTCCCTGTTGTCCAACTGATACTCTCTGTTTTATTTAATTTTGCTATGTCTTGTTGATGTGCAAGCGTTTCAGGGGCTTTTATAATGTTGCCAGTGTTCATGAGGCACTAGCAAACGATGATGGGAAACCCTGTGGAACAATCCTTTTAATGAATAAAGGCCTGGGGGATTGTCATCCCCAGCCCTTGTTTTTTCTTTTAACATAATGGAAACAACCATTGAAACCTGCAAAAACCAAGAAAAATTAGAAAAATCCTACGGGGGAGGTTAAAACTGCATCAGAGGTTTTGTTCAGATTGTGGCCATTGGATGAAAGCATCCAACGGTGGAGATTGCGCACAAAGGTTAAAAGGAGAGGCGGTTGGATGAATGGTGCAAGAGATTAAGTTCAGGCCGTTGATCTGTGTCGATCAATGGTCGAGATCAACCGAAGATATATAATGCGGAGGGAGCCACATTATAGCAAAATAAGAGAAATTACAAAGGAAATAGGTGGAAAAAACCTTTGGCGGAGGAAAAAGGTTAAACTGAAATTTGGGGTTTCTCGGAGAATTCTGGGTCGTCGGATTAGATCGGCCACAGAGATCAACGGCGGAGAATGATTCTGAAATCCCTTGGAGGATAGCAGAGGGAAATGAACTAAAGCGAGATTAAACTGGGACCGTTGATCTACAGAGATCAACGATGGAGAATAAACGCGATGGAATGCAATGTAAATGGGAGGGGTGGTTTCGGCTAAAGAAACCAACAATTTCGTGCAAGAAAATAGACGAAAGGCGGTTTCACATTTTCAAACGCGATATGCTTTACTGGCCAACACGTGGCCTTTTAAAACTTCCTACGTCATGTAATTTTGAAAAATTATCTTTCGGGCTAAAAATCACGCGAAACTACGTTTCTGCCGTCAGATCTGGGGTCTTAGATTGGACAGTCGGGGAGAGAGCGCGATGGAGGATAAATGTGCGGGCGAAAAGAGGTGGGGCAGTTTTAATCTGGACTGTCTGATCAGGGGATGGATGATGCAGATTTGATCTGGAGAATGGTAGGACCCAAAGGAGTTGGGCATATCGGGTTGATTCTAGACCGTTGGATCGAGGAATGAACGGTCCAGATTAAATATCGGGGTCAAATGAATAAAAAATGAGGTGAGGGGTTGGCGAAGAAAGGGTGAATGTGGGCCATTGATCTGCGGAGATCAATGATGAAGATCTCATTTAAAACTTTATACAGCGGGTTCATGATTTAATCAAAGGTTGCGAGGATTGATCTGGACCATCAGATCCTGATGCATGGATGGCCCAGATGCAATCGGAAGATTTGCGATCGGAGGAGGAGAGAGGAAAGGGCGCCGATGTGATTGACCATAGACTGGTTATCTAAGGGTTAGATTGACAGCAGAGAATGTCTACAGAGGTCCAAAGGCAAAGGGATGGGCCTTGGGATGGAGTGATGTGGGCTGTTGGATCTAAGCCTGGCGGGGAAGATCAACGGGTGAGAATCCATTGGAAGAGGCCAATTGGAGGGGGGGTAATGAATTCTACATGCATGTCAGAACTCATAGGTTCATTTTATTTTGTTGTATAAGGTCCTGCTTCTTCTTCTTTGTAACTGATGCCAGTTTTTTCGTTGTAAGATCGTTGATTGTTGATGAGTTCTTCCAATGCCCTTGAGCTGTTGGCATAGTTTTAGATAGTTTTTCCTTTCTTCACTTCCTCACGCAGTGAGACTACTTCGGCTTCTAATTATTCCCTTTCTTGGTTGCTTTCTTCCAACTTATTTTGAAGTGACTCTTCAATGCATTTGTGTTCTTCAACTTCAATTTTGAGACCTTGAACTTGTTCTTCAAGATTTTTGGAACAGATCTTCTCCGCCTTGAGATCTTTTATAAGCTTGATTGCTTCCTCATAAAATTCATCTATGGTTCATCCTTCTTCTTCGTTGTTTGATACCGCTTGCTTATTATGCTTGGCCATAAACAATACTCTCTCATTGGCTTCTTCTTCACTATCATTGTCTTCATCAGATGATGAGCTATCTTCTTTAGAGAGAAAGTTCCTTTTGGATCCTTGCTTGTTGAATTTCTTAAAGCCTTTCTTTCTTTTTGAGTTACCATTACTTTTGTTTGGAAATTTTGCTGCAAAATTCCGAACCACATTACAGCTGAAACATATCAATGGAAGTTTACTTTTGAATTGTCCCTTACCAATTTGTAGTTTTCTCGTGAAGTAAGCATATTCTTCATCTGAAAGACCTTATTCATAATCTCCCTTTTCTTCACACTTTCAGGTGCATGTCTTTTCAATTGAAGGTTGTTTATCCTTATTGGTTTTCTTAGATGCAATGAACACAGTTTCTAGATGCGAAGTACCCTCTTCTTCATCAAGTCTCATTTCATATGCTATGAGAACTCCATGTAATTCCTCTTTGCTGAGTTTGTCTAGATTTGCACTGTATTCTAAGACCGATACCTTTGGGTTGAATCTCCCTAGTAACGTTCTAAGAATATTTCGTATAATAGTCTTCTCGTCAACTAGCTCTCCCAATCCTTCCAGAGTATTGGTTATTTCATCAACGTATTGAAAGTATGCAACAATGTTGCAATCTTCTTTCATTCTAAGTTGCTAAAAATTTTCTCTATAGATTTAAATCTTTTCTTCTTTGACATTTGAGTCACCTACATATATATTCTCAAGCTTGTCCCATACATTTTTGGCGGTTTTACAACCCAACACCTTATGATAAGCAGATTCAATAAGTCGACTGATAATAATATTCTTTTCTTTTGCATCATTTACCAAATTCTTCTTACCTTGTTCATCCGTGGTTGATGTAAATCCATTTTGAACAGTGTCCCATACTTCGTAACCTTGCGCCAAGAGATAGAACTGCATTCTTCCTTTCCAAAGTGCATAATTATTTTCATTGAATAGAGGTACACCATCCTTGGTATGCTCCATGACCTCCTTCCAGTTGTTAAACTGTTATTGAATGAACCAAGCTCCGATACCAATTGTTGGAAATACTGAGAGGGGGGGTGGTTGAATCAGTATTCCTTTCAATTAGAGCATTAGTTAATCTTCAATTATTATCAGTGTTTGTACAATGATAGCAGAAAACAAGAGGAACACAAATGCACACATTTTTTAAGGTTCAAACCCACTTCGGGACAAAAACCACCTAATGATTTTCTAATAATTTTTTAATATTCAACTCCAATTGAAAATAAAGCTCCAACTTCCTAGAATCTAGAAAAGAATTCTTCTCCAGCTCCCACTGGATGGATGCTCCAACGCCCGAGATTCTTTTGTAGTCAATTGAACGGATTCCCCAACACCCAATGAGCTACAACTCACCCTAGCACCACCCTAGCACCCTATAGAAGAATAAAAGAAGAATGGACTCCCGTACCAGGGAAAATGGTCCACTTTACAATGATATAGAATGATGCAGAAGAAGAAGATATACTAGACCATAACCCCAAATTTTACACAACCACCTAATGATGATCCTAGACCTCCCAACACTGCCTCTTCAACCCTTGGCAGATAGACACTAGTACAATTTGTACAATAATGTATTTACAATGACTAAGTACAATGATACCTTTACAATGATTGTATGCAGTGCTGCCCACTTGAAGACTTCATATGATGAACTTCTTGCTGCTGTTATGCACCTTGGTTTTTGCTCTTGTCATGCTACCCTTTGCTGCACCTTGCTTTTCTTTTTTGCCGTAGAAAGTCTAGTCCTTTGCAATCCTTGACAACACATGATCTAGCTTTTTCTTGCCTTCTAGGAGCTCGAAATTGAATCTAGTGTATATCTGTTATTTCATATCCTCAATATCTAATTTTTGGTCTTGTAGTATTCCTCTGAGTTGTCTTTCCAATGCCACAAGTCTGACCCAATTTGGATTCTTCAAGAGAGAGTTATACCCAATTTCTCACAATGCCCTAATTATGGACTGTTTCAGCAGAGCACACATGTACGGCGTGCCACATGTCACTGTTTCTTCATTTGGCTCTAAAATTGATAGAGAAAAAACTAAATACTGTGTGCTATCTATCACTTTTTATGGAATTCCAATCCGATACTCAGAGAGAGAGTTATGATGATTTTACCAAGGTCATTTCTTTGAGATGAATTTCAGGAGCCTGCAAAAACCCTGAATTCCACAGATCATATCTCCAAAAATGTTGCGCACCTTGATCTGAATTTTTTATTGTAGCTTCCTCAGGATTTCGGCTTCGTCTCATAAAAATTTCAGCTTTTGAACCTTCGTAGAAAACATGTTAGAGCGAAAGTTCCATGATGACCTGTTTCAGATGGCCGAATCTCTTGCCTAAGGAGGAGACGAAGATCACAATTTATATGAATGCTTAAGTTGAGAGGGGCTTCAACAAGTGAACGTGGGAGGGATTTTAGGAGCTTAAAAAATATTAATTATGACTTTTCAATGACCCATGGCCCAACCCCATGGAGTTTTAGCCCACTAACTGGGGGTACAAACTTCAAACATGAATATCTCTCAAACCATGAAGAATTACATGGCGTGTCATATATCAACGGAAACATATCGACAAGTAGAAACCATCAAAAGCATTATTGACCCACAATATATTAATTTTTAGGTCAAAATTCCCATGCAGTATTGGGTTAGCCCCTGGTGCTGCTTGGGTTGAAATCAATGACAACTGCTGATCAACATTTAACGCAACAAAAGGAATGTGCTCGTTGAACTTTCCGATGCGATAAGTGCCATGGGACTTAGCACTTGGTTCCAGTGCCAAGTCGCATGGTGGGGAAGTGGTTTAGGGCTTAGCCCAAAGGGGCTTAGGCCTATAATGAAAAAATGGGTTTTTTATGATTTTTCAAGGTTTTTCAAAGGATTCGAAAACTTCTGATAAGGCAAAAAAGGAGTTTTCAGTCTTATCAAAGGATTTTTAATGAGGGAAGGAGGGGAAATAGGGAAAAAAAGAGGAATTTCATGGGGAAAAAGGGGATAAAATGAAGGTTAATAATGAGTGAAAGGAGGGGTAAAATGAGGGGAAAAAGAGTTTTTTGCAACAGTTTTTTCTTCATGAAAACAACAGAATTTCAGAATTAAAAGGGAAACAACAGTGAAGATTAACTCAAGGATAAGTCATCTTCACAAGACTTCAAGAATTAACAATTTGGCAATGAAACTTGTTTCTTAAAGGCTTCACAAAATGATTTAGCCACCAATTGATATGACAAATTTTATAGGTGGCTAACAGTGGCTCCACATGGGGATGGTGCCTTCTTGAAGGCATCAAGAACTTCAGACTTGTATTCTCTAGGAGCTGATCAATGCCTCATCCATTGGGCTGAAACTTTCTTCACTTGGATGATCCTTTTTTGTTATGATAATGTTAGCAGCCATGAAAAACAATGGAACTCTATCAAACAAGCTTTCTACCTACCCAATCCTACTGATCTAACATTTTTTCTTCTTTTAGAGTGCATTTGGATTGGAAAAATCTTTTACAAACATTTTATTCTTTTGAAAGAAAAAAACTAATCTAAGTCTACTTCTTATTTCTCCATGAGCTCAGATTAAATAGTTGATTTCATAAGCTTCTCTACCTATTCTACTATCTGTTAGGATTAAACAGTCTAACAGATTTTTATTCTCTAACATTCTAAAACAGAAATTTAAAAGCATACAAGTCAGGATTGAATAGTCCAACTTGTTGTTGATCTATGGCATAAAAACAAGCTGCACATAGATAATTATTTGTAGAAAATCAAATCAAAATGGTGCAGGCTTAAGATCTGAAAGTTTAAAGCACATCCTTCTCTTTTCTGCAGCTCTGTTTTTGAGTTTGTTTGAGCTGTCTTTTCTTTGTTATCTAGTTCAAGTTTTGGGCTTATTAGAACCAGTTCAGTTCTGTCTATGACTCATGATTAAAACAGATAAGAGTCATTCTTCTTTTGGAAACTCATAGGTTCAGATTTTTGGCTTGTTTGAACCTTTATTTTCTATTCTAATCTACCTAACTGATAAGCCAAGATTAAGCTGTTTGGAAAATCTGATTCACTAACCTATCTGTAGTAAATTTAAAACTAATTAGTCATTATTAGGCTGTATGACTACCTAGGAGTGTTTTTTTAGGAGTGGAATTTGAGCTTGCACACTTTCAGACTTTGTTTCTCTTTTGGTATGGGGATGTACCTTTCTTTTTTTTACAATCTGCCCTCTTTTCTTTTTCTGTTGTTTTTTGTATTTTTTATTTTTCTAACTTTGAATGCAATGATGGATGAAATATTTATAATGAGAAAAATATAAAAAGGCTTCCAAACATGATAGGATCAAGAGAAATAATGCTTGAGCATCCTGCCATTGACAGGACCCCCAAACAGTTCAGCTCCATTCAATTCCTGTAAGAAATAGGCATTGTTACCAGTAGAAGAATGAATGAGATAAGGGCCAAGCCATAAGTTATCAAATTTCCCATGCTTGCCCTTGTCTTCTCTCCTTGAGTCCCACTTTAACACTTTGTCCCCAATGTTGAAATTGTTGGCCTTTGTTCTTATATCAAAAAGCTTCTTGATGCTTTCTTGCTTTTGTAATGCTCTGTTGTAAACCTCATCTCTAGTTTGCTGAAGATGCATAGTCTGATTAATCCTTCTAATCATGTCATTGTCTTTAGACAGCACTTCTCGAATCAACTTCATAACTAGTACACCAAGGCTGGTTGGAAAAATTGCATCTGTACCATACACAAGCTGGTAGGGTGACATTCCAATAGATTTCTTAAGTATCAATTTGTCAGCCCAGAGTGCATGTACTAGCTTTGTGTGCCAAGACTTCTTGTTGTCCTCCAGTAACTTCTTGATTATGTTCACCAAACTCTGGTTTGAGTATTCTGCTAGCCCATTACCTTGAGGGTAATAAGCAGTAGAATGACCCAATGTTATATGATATTTGTGATAGAATTCAACCATCCTCTTGGATCTGAATGCAGCTGCATTATTAGTGATGATATTCCTAGGACAACCAAATCTAGAGAGGATATGAGTCTCAATGAATTTTATGATGATAGAGTCATTGGCTTGCCTAGAAGGGATGGCTTCTATCCATTTGGTAAAGTAGTCTGTTGCAGTGAGAATACATCTATGTTGGGCAGATGATGGTGGATGGATTTCTCCTATGAATTCAAGTCCCCACTATTGAAATGGAGTTTCAACGGTGATTAGATGCAGAGGTAAGGGCAGAAACTTTCTTTTGCCTTCAAAAAGTTGGCATTTATGACATGAAATTATCATCTTGTGTACATCTAGAAAGAGGGTGGGTCAATAGTAACAAGCTCTAAGGATTTTGTTGGCTGTTGTCTTCTAGTAGAGGTGGCATCCACATTCTCCTTCATGGAACTCGTGCTTAACCTTCTATGCATCATTCTTAGGGAAACATTTAAGCAATATTCCACTTGCATTTTTCCAATAAAGACATTTATTTATAATGCAGTAGTTTACAACTTTTAACTTTAAAAACCTTACCTTTGTTTTTGATAAACCAGGAGGTGTATTCAAATTAAGAAAAACATATAGAATATCAGCATACCAAGGGGAATTCATAAAATGGTCTTCAAAAATGGGAGTTGAGAATTCCTCTTGTTCATCTAAAGCATTAATCATATTTATATCAAGAACTTCAAAATTTGATTCAGCCATTAATCTAGCTAGACCTTGGCCTTTGATGAGTTTAGTTGGCTTGATTTATAAATCATATTCAAGTATCACAGCTATCCACTTACCTCTCTTACCATCTGGGTCCTGTGTTATAATGTCTTTCACAACTGAATTTGGGACAAAGGCAACGATGTGGGAGTGCAAAATGTAAACTCTGAAGTCTTTTAAGGCTTTGACTAAGGCAAAGGCTTGTTTTTCAATAATGTTGTACTTCAAAGGAGCATCTCTTAGTGCATTGCTAAAGAATGCAATGGGCTGCTCTTGTCCTTGTGGATTTTTCTGCAATAGGACAACAACTATTATATGTTCCAATGCAAATGAAAAAATATAAAAATATTTTTTGAAATCAGGACTTATTAGAATTGGTGTTTTAGTTAATGCTTGTTTTAGCAGCTCGAAAGACTTCTTTTCTTCCAAGGTCCATTTAACTCCTTGCTCCTTTTTTAGCATGTTTTTTATGTTCCTAAAGAGTTTAGCTAAGTTGTGTATGAACCTTCTCAAGAAATTAATCTTTCCAATGAAAGATTGAAGTTACTTGATGTTTCTAGGATGAGTGATTTGCAATATAGCCTCAATCCTTTTTGGGTCTATCTTTATCCCTTCTTCTGATATGATGTGCCCAAAAATTTTACCTTCTTGGAGACCAAATAGTGTTTTCTTTGGATTTAAAGATATCCCAAACTTTCTGCATTTCTCGAATACTTTTCTCAAATGTTCTAAGTGCTCTTCATCTGTCTTGGCAAAAATAGTGACATCATCAAGGTAAATAATGATGAAGTAGCCCAATTCTTCCGAGAATGCAATGTCCATGGCTCTCTGGAATGTAGCACCAGCATTCATTAAACCAAAGGGCATTTTCACATACATGAAAGTGCCCCAAGGTGTAGTAAAAGCTGCCTTTAGTTGATCATCAAGATGTACTAAAATCTGATTGTATCCTGAGTAGCCATCTAGCAAATAAATTCTTTTAGAACCAACTACCCTTTGTAAAATATGATCCATCTTGGGTAAAGGGTATTTTTCCTTCAATGAGGCTTTATTTAAGTCTCTAAAGTCAATACAAAGCCTAATCTCTCCTATTTTCTTCCTAACTGACACCAGATTAGACACCCACTCTCAATATCTAATAGGGACAATAATACCAGCTTCATACATTTTCTTGATCTCCTTCTCAACCAAAAGTAACTGAATAGGGTTTATTCTGTGAAGTTTTTGTTTAAATGGATTTTGGATTTCCTTGAGAGGTATCTTGTGCTGAATTATTTCAGTGTCATAGGATTTTAGATCCTCATAACTCCATGCAAAAACATCATAAAATTCTTTAAACAACTCTATGTATTTCAGTTTAATGTGAGCTGGTAAAGTCTTAGACAGTTTGATCATTTTCGGTTTTATTTCACTGCCTATGTTACACTCTTCAACTTCAGTTTCCACAGGTTCCATATTAGGCTTCTTGGCCACATTGTTGAAATCAAACAACTCTTCTAAAGGGACTAGTCCCTTTGGCAAACTTTGATTTTTAGACTACAGAGTTTCCAAGTCTTCTTTTTCTAATTCTGCAGAACTTTCTGTTATGTTTTCAAGTTTGTTAGACAACAGATTTATATCAGCAATCTCAGGAGACTTTTCTTCTTCATCAAGTATATTTTCTTCATTAGAACAATCTGTTTCATAATCTGAATCTGAACTTGGTAGTTCAAATTCATTTCTGGACTGCAGGAAGTCTTCTATTTGTTTTTCTCCATCAAAAACTTGCCAATATTTCTCGTTATCAGGAACAACTGGTCTGAATTTAATTTGAGTTGTGCATTGTTTGGTTTCAAATGGTGTTAAGAATGTTCTAGCAGCAAAAGCTAAACTGTGGGCACGGATATTCTTTTGTCTTGGGACAAAAATCAGTTGTGATTCCTCAAACGTATTCAATAAATCCATGACATCGTTTATGTAGGCTCTAAGTTTGGGGTGTTTAGTGTTGTATTCCCCATTCACTTGTCTAATGATTAACTCTGAATCCCCATGAACTTTTATTCTTTTAGATCCTAATTTCTGCAACAAGTGTAAGCCTAAAAGAAGGGATTCGTATTCCGCTATGTTATTCGAACAATGGAAAATTAATCTGTAGGAGTGGCCTTTCGTGTCGTTGTTCTCAGTGTTACATATCCAGACGCCTGCACCAACATTGCTTCTAGTGCAAGACCCATCGAATTTCATACTCCAAAGAGGATTAGTTTCGAGTTCATGAGTTTGGTTACTATCCTCTTCAACTAGCGTGCTTTCGGATTGTTCTTGAAGGTCAGCACTTTGTTGAATTTGTTTCAATTCCTTAGGTTTCTCATTGTGTTGAGGACTGCTTACTTGACTCTCAAGGTTTAAATGCAAAGGATGAATGATTTGTAGCTCTAGACCTATGTTTTGTTTGCTGCAGTTTTCAGATTTAGCAAACTGTTTTGACACTTCTATGTTGTCTTCCTCCTCCTCTCTATCGGCCATTAATTCAGTTAAAGTCACTTGTTCAGTGAATGTTTCATCATTGAAAAGGATAAATGAGTCAAGGCTTGTGTTTAAAGAATAAAGGGGGGATTTTTGTGGTCTCTCTTGGCTAGTAACCATGTATTTCATATGAGACTCCCTGTAAAGTCTTCTAGTCTAATTAAAAACAAGGATGGTTGCATATGTCATATCCATCTACATCGTTCCTTGTGACTTAGCTCCCCAGGATCTTGATAATAGCAAACCATATTTTGGGGGTACATCAGCCACAAAAATATCCATTACTAAACATTTGGCTGGAATTTGTGGTAAGTTAACACAGAGGTATTTGATTAATCATAAACATTTTACTCTGCTTGAGTTAAAGGAGTAAAGATCTTTGTAAGGTCTGGTGATTTCAAGGCCTAGGCTCTCCATTACAGCTTTGGGAATTAAATTGTGAGAGGCCCCTGAATCATGCATAGCGTTGTGCAAAATCTTTTCATGAACATTTAAACTAACATAAAAAGGAGGAACTAGTCCTTCTTGATATCTACCCTCAATCTTAGGACCAAAAATAAGCTCTAGCTGGTCATCATTAAGATTGATAGTGTCATTATTCTCTTCTATGTTTAAAGCCTTCAAAATTTGGGACCTATACACATTTTGAGCAGCTAATTCAGTGAGAGGAACAAAGATCTTGATTCTGGCAATTTCTTGCTCCAAACTAAAAGGCATCTAATCCTTTGAAGTGCTTGTTTCAGCCTTATTAACTGCCATTCTATCAGCAAAATCAGTTTGCTGATTTCCTCTATTTTTATTTGTCAAAATTGTTTTGACAGGAGCACTAGCTGAGGTGCTAATGCTACTAAGGTCTGCACTCTATTTTTCAGTACTTTGAGTGCTTTTCTATTTACCTTTATCATAATTTATAGCCACTGTTTTGCCCTTCTGTTTTACAATTTTGGGTTTATTTACAGTGCTGTTTTGTGCAGATTTTTCAGAGGTTTTGTTGTTGGGGGTTTCCATATTCTTTTTACTTCTAAGGTCATATTCCTTTGTGGTTTCTATGATGACATTTTCCATTTCTTGATAGTAATATTCATCTTCTGGTCTCTTGTCATCATAGGGTGTATATAGACCTTGTTTCCTATTGTAATGAACTTCAAAGTCATCATTATCTACTCCCAACATGTTTATATCATCCTCCTCTGTCTGTTCTAATGTTTCTTCAACCTCACTGACATAATTTTGATGAAAAGGAGTGATCTGTTGATCATCCTTCCTTGGTCTATTTTGAGGCTGGTTTCTCCTAATATTCTGATTTTGTTTTTTATTTCTGTTTTAAGAAGTTGTTTGGTTTTGACTAGCTTGAGCTCTTTCAAGTATGCTCATCTTTTTCGTCATCTCCTCCATCATTCTATCCATCTTTGAGCTGGATGTGGAAGGTGTAGATTCCTCTCTAAAGGACACTCTCTTCTCATTCTTCATTCTTGCTCTTTTCTCCACTAGATTTACTTCCACAGCAAGAGCTCCTTTGTGCATATCTTCAAGAGTCAAAGGATCTCTTTCTCTCAGCTGATAGGCCATTTCAGGATCAAATCCTTTAGGAAACTTGTTTACAGCTAAGCCTTGTGGAGGTTTTATTTCTGGGGGAAGGGCATTATAAACACTGTTAAACCTAGTACAATAGGCTTGAACATTTTCCCTAGCGTTTCTTTGGAGATTCTTGTAATCAGAAAGTACTTGGAGAGGGTTCTTCCTTAATTCCCATTTGTTTAAGAATATCTGATGGAAGGCTTGGAGATCATTAATACTATGAGGGGTTAAGCCTTTGAACCATTTTCTTACTTCTCCCCCTAAACTATGAACAAATAATCTAAGTTTGACAGTTTCATAATCAATCTCATTTCTGTCAAAGTAGTCATTCATCTTTTCCACATGTTGTGAAGCAGTAGTAGCATTACTGGCATCATACAATGGTATCTTGGAATGATAGTCCTATGGATGATTGTCTAATGGAAAAGGAAGGACTAGAGGGGCATACCATGTTGCCATGATAGGGGGTGGAGGTGGATTTACAAGAGGTGGATTAACAAGAGGGAAAGTGGGCTAGAATGGAGTGGTTTGAATAGTGAATGTATGAATAACAGATGTGGATGGACCAAGAATAGATTGTTGAGCTGAGCTTGGATGAGAGACACCTAAATTGTAAAGGCAATGTAAATCAGGTGGTGTTGTTTCTCTACTACCAGGATGTTCACTTTTTTCTAGGGATGAAATTGAAGACTCTGAATCTAGCTGATCTAAATCATCAAGCGACCTAGTTCTAAATGGATTTCTCAAGTCGACTTGTGATTCTTGTAGAGCTGCAAGGTTTTCTGGAACAGAATTAGCTCTAAAGGGTGATCTAAAAACAGTTGAAGATTTAACCTCAGGAGACTTCCTAAGGATTCTTTCAGGGTTATCAACTATCTCAGGAGGGTTTGGGTCAGGAAAGGCTCTAGTATGAATCTTTCTAGGAGCCACTATGCTGTGTTTTACAGACCCAACTAAACAAGAAAAGTTTAACCAAATATGACAATATTTAAGAGGCTAACTAATCTTTAAACAAGAAAAATTTAATCCTAAAGTCCTCTAACTGAGTTTAAATGATATTATGATGATAATGGGTCTTCCCGGTGGAGTCTTAAGGTCTGTTTAGGATTGTGGAGTCACTAGGTGGAAATTTTTAGCTATTTTGGAGGTAAAAGGTTTTATGGTCCACCACCATGTTTATTTGAATACCAATCTGAAATATTTTTGGGTTTTCTGAGTTTTTTACTCCTATAGGTTCTAAGAGTGTCCTAAATCTGTTTCAACACTTAGCTACGGTGATGAGACAAAGACAATCTACTCTTATGGCTAAACTAGTTGATCCTTCAAGGTTTGATAAGCTTCTTATGAGAATCCTAAGGTTTCCTTAGTTTGTCACTAATTCAAATAAGTTTTATCATGATTACCATTTGCTTGGTAGTGCTTGAAAAGGGCTACTTGTACTCACTGAACAATTTTCTTGAATCAAAGGGTAATCTGAGATATTTTAAAGGTATCTAGGATGAAAAATACTCAAATTCCCCATCGGAGTCACCAGAAATGTTAGCTCCCCATAATTCCAGCAGATTGGTGAGACCAGAACTGCGGAGAGAACACTTGAACCACTTTTGGATTCTAGGATCTAACCCTCCTGAATCCAGAGAGGGATCTCTCTATAAGTGCAAAGATTGATTTATCTTTAAGGCTTTTATGTGTGATATTAGGCTAGTTATTAAGAACAAGGGTTTTTGTTTGGTTTTGAATGGTTGAGCATGATTTTTAGTTGAGTGGAAAGTCCTAAAATGAAAGAGTTTCAAAGGTGTGAAGCTGCAAGAAAACAGAACAAGCTTTGGCTGATAGGATAGTTATAACGTTGGTTTTTAGTCCATTGCGCTATGGAGTCATAAAAGGGTTTAATTGTGTAACAATTTCAAGAGTGGTCCAAGAGGAAAGTCATCTATATCACAACATATCTTAGATAAAATGATGGAATGGAACAATAAAAGTGTTGAAGGGGTGGAAAAAGACAATAATTTCAACTAGGATTTATCAGCCTTTCCAAACAAGAAAAGCTTTTTAAGTAACTATTTAAAACCAACCAAAGGACAGGGCTAACCATAGAATTCTTTGGACAAGTTCGTATTAAAGCTAACTCATTAGACAAACAATCCAGTAATCCACATAATTACTTTTAGAAGGGATGAAAACAGATAAGAAAAACAAAGTGCAGCCTCAGATCAGATAAGATACTTTTAAATCTAAACTGCTTTCAGCATACTCTTAGGGAAAATTTTAGAATTACCTTTGAAGAAAGAACTAGAAGACATGGAAAACCATAAACTTTTCTAGTCAAACTCTACTAAGAAGATAATGAAAAAATCATTCAAGAAATTCCTTTCAAGCTTTGCACATCAAGACAGGGACAAACCAACATTCCTTGATAATGTTCACACTTAACGTAGGACTTTCTTAAACACACAATTTGGAGGAAAACATTGAGATAAAGCTTGTCAGTCAGAGAAGGGTATTGTAAACAATAAATCCTAACTCTATGCTTGTTGTTCTTTATCAGAGAATAAATGGAGAAAATGGCATACATGAAAGGAAAACAATAACACAAAAAGAAGCACTTCACCAGTGATATAGACCAGGATCCCAAGAATTAGCTTGTATATTGATGTCAATCCAGTTACATTCTTCAAGTCCAATGTTTCAGTTCAACAATCATCTTCTCTTCTCAGCCTAACTTATTTGATTACAAACAGAGCTTCAAGAGCCTCTGAACACTATTTACATGTAGAAAGTTTTGAGCACAAGTATATTTCAAAGTTCTGGAACCAACCAACAACCAACCCTTTACAATGAACTCCTCAAGAAGATTTTATAGAAAAATGAGGAGGTGGAATGAGACAAAAGATCTACATGCTCAATTAATACAGTTTAATGCTTCTCGGCATTTGAGGGGCTCAATGGAGAAGATTTCAAATATTTCTCTGTATTAATTGGATTACATTAAGTATTAAGCTCGCTGGGAAGATTTTGTTGACTTTAAGGCTCTGTTTTAAACTTGTAATAACTCTGCTGACAGCCTACAATAAGTTCCTTTGGCTGAATTAACTGTTCAACTGTATTGAGGCAAATATCACTGACTGAGACAATAAATCTGCCTCCTTTGAATGCTTTGAGGTTGCAGGTGGATTTTGGCAGCTGAGAGGATTCAATTAGCCTCTGATGTGGTAGTAGAGGAATTCTCGGTTTGGTAGATATTATGTTTTGCTTTAAACACTGTTAATTTGCTTTAATTTTGCGTGTTAGGCTTAATTAGGCCTAATTCTGTCTCCTTTCCTTCAAACTGTGTTTAATCGTGAGGATTAGGCTTTTGATTTACTGAAAGTGGGCCTTAATCCTTCAAAACTGCATAAAAAATCTTCAAACATTTTCTGCTTTGATTCCATGCTGTCCAACTGATACTCTTTGTTTGATTTAATTTTGCTGTGTCTTGTTGATGTGCAGGTGTTTCAGGGGATTTTATAATGTTTCTAGTGTTCATGAGGCACCGTTAAATGATGATGGGAAACCCTGTGGAATGATCCCTTTAATGAATAAAGGCCTGGGGGATCATCATCCCCGACCCCTGTTTTTTCTTTTAACATAATGGAAACAACCATTGAAACCTGCACAAACCAAGAAAAATTAGAAAAATCCTGCGGGGGAGGTTAAAAATGCTTTAGAGGTTTTGTTCAGATCGTGGCTGTTGGAAGAAAGCATCCAACGGCAGAGATTGCGCGCAGAGGTTAAAAGGAGAAGCGGTTGGATGAATGGTGCAAGAGATTAAGTCTGGGTCGTTGATCTGTGTCGATCAATGGTCGAGATCAACCGAAAATATATAATGCGGAGGGTGCCACATTATAGCAAAATAAGAGAAATTACAAAGGAAATGGGTGGAAAAAACCTTTGGCAGAGGAAAAAGGTTAAACTGAAATTTGGGGTTTCTCAGAGGATTCTGGGCCGTCGGATTAGATTGTCCACAGAGATCAACAGCGGAGAATGATTCTGAAATCCCTTAGAGGATGGCGAAGGGCGATGAACTAAAGTGAGATTAAACTGGGACCGTTGATCTGCAGAGATCAATGGTGGAGAATAAACGCGATGGAATGCAATGTAAATGGGAGGGGTGGTTTCGGCTAAATAAAATAGCGGTTTTGCGCAAGAAAATGGAGGAAAGGTGGTTTCACCTTTTTGAACGCGATATGCTTTACTGGCTAACACGTGGCCTTTTAAAACCACCTACGTCGTGTAATTTTGAAACATTATCTTTCGGGCTAAAAATCAAGAAAAATTGCGCATCTGTTGTCATATCTGGGGTCTTAGATCGGACGGTTAGGGAGAGAGCACGATGGAGGATAAATGCGCGGACAGAAAGAGGTGGGGCGGTTTTAATCTGGACCGTTCGATCAGGGGATCGATGGTGGAGATTGGATCTGGATAATGGTAAGACCCAAAGGAGTTGGGCCTATCGGGTTGATTCTAGACCGTTGGATCAATGAATGAATGGTCTAGATTAAATCTCGGGGTCAAATGAATAAAAAATGAGGTGAGGGGTTGGGCGGAGAAAGGGCCAATGTGGGCCGTTGATCCGCATAGATCAACGGTAGAGATCTCATTTAAAACTTTATACATCGGGTTCATGATTTTATCAAAGGTTGCAAGGATTGATCTGGACCCTCGGGTCCTGATGCATGGACGACCCAGATGCAATCAGAAGATTTGCAATCAGAGGAGGAGAGAGGAAAGTGCGCTGATGCGATTGACCATAGACCATTGATTTGAGGATCAAATCGACGACGAAGAATGTCTGCAGAGGTCCAAAGGCAGAGGGATGGGCCTTGGGATGGAGCGATGTGGGCCGTTGGATCTAAGCCTAGCGGGGAAGATCAACAGTTGAGAATCCATCAGAAGAGGCCAATCGGGGGGGTAATAAAATATTAAAATGTGCCCAATGAAATCTCCAATGCGAGATTCCGAAGGTCGTTGATTTGTTTAAGATCAACGGTTGGGAATGGCTTCAACCAATGAATCTACGGGTCATGTTATAATATGAAAAATGGGGTTTTAAATAAAATACAAAGGAAAAATGGCTTCGAGGGGGGTTTATTATAATGTTTAGAGCCCGATTCTAGGGCTGTTGGTTTTACAAAGGGAACAAGGGATCGAGCGTTTAGAACAAGGGGGTCAATCGCATCAGGGAATTTTAACGCAATAAAAGGAATGTGCTCGTTGAACGTTTCGATGCGATAAGTGCCATGGGCCTTAGTGCTTGGGTCTAGCGCCAAGTCGCATGGTGGGGAAGTAGTTTAGGGCTTAGCCAAAAGGGGCTTAGGCCTATAATGAAAAAATGTGTTTTTTATGATTTTTCAAGGTTTTTCAAAGGATTCGAAAACTACCAATAAGGCAAAAAATGAGTTTTAAGTCTTATCAAAGGGGTTTTAATGTGGGGAAGAGGGGAAATAAGGAAAAACAGAGGAATTTCATGGGGAAAAAGGGAATAAAATGAAGGTTAATAATGAGTGAAAGGAGGGGTAAAATGAGGGGAAAATGGAGTTTTTTGTAGTAGTTTTTTCTTCATGAAAACAACAGAATTTCAGAAATGAAAGGGAAACAGCAGTGAAGATTAACTCAAGGATAAGTCATCTTCACAAGACTTCAAGAATTAACAATTTGACAATAAAACTTGTTTCTTGAAGGCTTCAAAAAATGATTTAGCCACCAATTGATATGACAAATTTTATAGGTGGCTAACACCTGGTATAAAATCCCAACTAGACTCTACATCATTTATGATAGGGATCCCATCCAATATGTGGGCCTAGTTTCCATTACACTGGTGAGATATGTGCCCTTTTTCGGATAGAGAGGGGATTCACAATCACGATAATGTGCAGTTGTTGGATGAATAAAAGTCAATGGTTGACGGATACCCTGCAAATGAAACACCACGAATAGCATAGCGAAATTTAAAGAATGCAACCCATGAGGAGTGGTGTTAGCAAAACTTCATTAGGGCCATACTCATACAGAAGCTCACTTGAACATAATAGAAACAGTTCACTATGATAAAATTTCCTTTAGTTACCTAAGCATATTTCAGAAGGGATTTAGGTACATATCAACAAGCTAGGTCGTTAACATATCCCTACATTAAACCAGCATACACCATCCACATATTAAAAGAGCTCAAACATATAAACAATGTATGAACATAAATACAGACCACTCAGTTACGAATAGTATCAAACATTCAAAATAACTATATTCAAGGTGTCAATACATGAAAGCCTCCTTCAAATCCAATAGTGAGATCCTAAACATTCATTTGTATTCATTCTCGAAAAATACATTCAATGATATATAATTATATCTCTCTCTCTCCTTTTGGAGTCCAAAAAAAATGTCCTTACAATCTCTCCCGAGGGAGAACATATAGAACAAAAATGATTTTTGGGCTACCCTGTCTCTTCACCTCCCCGACTGTTCGGATAACCTGTGACTTGGGAGCAACTGCGACCTGTGACCTGAGTAGGGTCGTCACCTGTGACCTGATGGATTTTTTCACCTGCGACCTGACTGCATCTACGAACTGTTTATCTAGTTAATTTCATGGGAGAATTTTTGTGATAGAGAGGGTTGGGGTTTCACCTGTTTCTGCTCCTTGAGATAGGTCTGTCAGGCTTGATATTTAGTGGCTATTGGGGTGAGTTGAGGCATGTCCTCATCGAGCCTATGCAAGCATTTAAGTGCATCTGGAACTAGCGTGCACTTCTTTGAATTGATTTTATTGGACAACGAAGCCAACTTGGTGTAGATCCTGACCAGTTCAATGGCATACTATACGATGTTTTCCCTTGTAGCTGGGAGGTCCTTTGAGATGGCTGCCTATCTGATCAGATCTAGAAATCACTGAATATCTTGTAGTACTTCTTCCCACGCCTTTTGTTGGGTTAATGTGCCCATGGAAGGTATGTGATTCACTTCTACCATCGAGTCGATACCGCTAATGAGATTCTCATATGCGGTCATTACCTTGTCTACATATTTTGCGAGATTATCCTGAGATTCTAGCTTCGTTCACTTATGTACCTTGTCATTCTGGGTGTGGATCCAATCCTTCTTTGGTAGAGTGGAAGGGGCATGCGGGTATCTCTCAGACCATTCCAATATTTTGTCAAGCGCTATAGAGGCCTCCTTTAGCTGGGCGGACTTCTTCCTTGTTTTTGCTTGTACCCCTGCCAAGGGAGCGACTATTTGCCTTAGCCTCATCATTTATTCATAGACTTGTACCATAGTCCTACCCATGATTTCCATCTCTCCTTGGATGGCGACGTGTAGTCTATCATCTTAGGTGAGTGCAATTTGGAGTGTTTAAATTTTTATTTCTAGGGATTTCTTTTCCTCTTTTGCATGAGTGGCCCTTTGCTCAGCTATACGGAGATTTTTATATAGTAATAAGATCTCTCTGCTCATTGTGGTAACGTTTTCTTCTGTGGCAGTTGTGAAAGCTGTTCCAGTGGATGCTATCATTATGGGATTTATCCTGGTGTCCAGGACTATGTCCTTTTCAGTGGTTACTACCAGAGGTTCGACCGAGTTTCAAGAAAGACATTTTCTCCTCTCTTGTCTGATATTTTGAGAGTACTGATCGAAATATAGCCTCATTAGATCCAGTACATCATCCTCTTGTTCTCCTGAGAGACCAAGTTCGGAGAATGGTAATTGCTCGTCTATCATGGGAGTTGCTGGGGGTATGTCGATATGTGGCAGGTATGCTCATCTCCTGATTTATAAGGGTTGTAACCTGCTTCCCTCTGCCTCCTTGGCTGCCTCTTCCTGTTGTTTTTGGGCTTCCTCTTCCTTTCTTCTTTTCTCTTCTTCTTCTCTGTCTTGTTCCTGTTTCAACCTTCTTTCTGCTTCTCTTCCCTGTATTTCTTCTTCTTCTTTCTTCCTGCAAGCCTCTTCTGCTTACTTTATTTTATGTTCCTCTCTCAGCTTCTTTTCCCTCTATTATTCTTCTTGTTGTTTCTCTTGTTGTTCTTCTTCCTACTGCCTTCGGTTCTATTCTGCTTGTTGTTGTGCCAGAGTGTCTTGGGTCTCTTTAGGCTCTTCTTCCCTTTGTTTTTTCTCACAATTTCTCTGCTCTTCGATCTCTTTCTCTCCCTTTTCTTATGTATTCTCTAGAGGTTTATCACCTGATGTGTTCTTGGGTTTCTTGGGCTGAGAAGTAGATGCTCCTCCCATTGGTGTTTTCAAATTCATGGCATCAACTCTTTCTTGTAGGGTCTGATCATCTTGAGACTGGTCTCCTTGGTTTCCATGTAAATAAAATTTCTCTTTCAGGGCTTCCTCCGTAAGCGTGTTACACCAGTTCCTCACTTGATCCTCCAAGGCAGTCTCTGTGTGCTGATATGTCTAGTTAAACTTAGCCCGCCAACAATGCGAAGGGATGATTCTCTATAGGTCATATGACCATAAATCCAAACTGACGAATTGGAAACCCCTTATGTTTTTGGCTTCCGCCTCTAATTCCTTGAAGTCTTTGACTATGTAGGTGCCAATGGTGAGTGGGAGGGTAGGCCTTTGTTTCTTCTTACCCTTACTCGGCATTTTGGAAAAACTGCTTGTCATCTAGTAGCATACTTCTTGCAACAACAACTTATTTGTAACGAAATTTGGTAGTGCATGGGGCTGATTGAAAGATCCAAACACCCTGATGTAGGTGCCTTCTCTTTTGGAAAACCAATGGGCTACCATGATGATAGTTTCCATGGCTCTTCTGGACATTCATTAAGGTGGATATTCCCCAAATCGATGACAGTACAACGTAATGATAAAATTTTCTGAGATCACATCGATGTCCTACTTGCATTTGGTGTCCCAGAAAATATTCAAGTCCTTATGAATCGGGCCTCTCATGACTTCATTCCAATTATGTGACTAATTTTCAAACGAACATCACGATAATACTACATCTAACAGGTAGGAGGCCATATAGAACTTCGATGCTAACCCTTCTTCTGGTACTTGCGATGCTGATATGTTTTCCCTTAGAGCTGAGATTAATAGATGGGCCCAATTAAAGTGAGTGTCATAGATGGTGATTGCATACATAAGAGAAACCCATGCTCCATTGAAGGTATTGGTATCCATCCTGCCATACATCTAGCACATCATGGCCGTGATGAGCCTATACACTTTCCTCATACCCTCGGTCTTATATTCTTGATCTTTCTTCCCCTTGAACTTTTTGGGGTCTCCCCACTTGCTCCTTAGGGTGTCATATACCGACATGTCATGTGTCTCTATCCATCAAGCATTGAAGGATTCTTCTTTACTTGGAAGTGAATAGTATACTTCAGCATCCCCTAGGGACAGGTTGGTGAAGGCTTTTTCGGCATGGTCTCGGATTACCCAATGTTTTGAGTCTACATTTTGGAGGATCCATTTGATCACTTCTGCACATGAGAATATTAGAGGGTCAGTAGCCACATAATGTAGTTTGGATCTCTTCACCTGTATGTATACTTGTCAGTCTACAAGGTCCTCCAGGAATTCTTGCCTTGTGAACTCTTGGTAAAGTTCATACTAAGACATCTTTGCACCCTTTACAAAAACACAAGCTATGTATCCGTAGATAGGAGTCAGCGGTGGAGGCACATCACGCTTTGGTGGATCAATTTCTGGGCTCTTATACCATCTACGAACTACTGGCAGCCCCATGTTTCTTGAGGCCGAAGAGATAGAGACGCACTCGAGCTCAACTTCAATATCACCTGGCATATAGGGAAAAAAAATCCCATTTTAAGACAGACGGCATGGAGGCAACATGATAATAGGGAAAATCACCTTACTAAACCAACTAGTGTCCTAGTCGGTCTGGGAGGCTGAGTGATCAACAGGATAGGTTGAACAAGGGAGTTCTAGGTCGTTACAACTTGTATTAGTCGCAAAGGCTTCAGAGTGTATGGGATGTGACCTAGCAACCTAGTCGTGAGGTCACAGGGTTGCAGGTCATATCTGCATGAAAGATCATACCTTTGCGACTTTGCGACTTGGTGACCTAGCGACTAGGTCGCAAGGTCGCAAATTCGTAAGGTCACATTAGGGATTTTCTAGGTGGAAACAGGCCAGCACTGCCTATGAGGAATATGGTGAAAAAATAAAGTAAAAGGAGGGGAATCAAGTTTGAAGGGATCATAGGAGGCTTGGGAATGGATATCCAAGGTAACAGAGGGTAGCCAAAATGGGAAGAGTTTTTCTGGGCATGATGGTATGAGGAGGAGAGAAAAGGAGCTTTAGAGGGGAAAATGGCCTAAGGAGGGGAGCTACTGTTGATGTGAATCTATGATTTTTAATAACCTAGGTAGGGGAGTAGGGTTAGATAGGTTCAGTAGTCAAAATAAATAACAAATGCAGGAGGCTTCAACAACTTATCTAGAAGAAACACTCTTGTTGATCTCTTAGACGCTTTGTGAACTTCGTCGTGATGGTTGAATGCGACCTACGTGACCCTTGTATATATAAAGGGGTCACACCTGCAGGCCTTAATGGCAGTCACTAGGTCGCATGGGAAGTCATTTGCATACATTTGGGACCTTGTGACCTTGCGGCCTGGTGACTTGGGAGGTCGCTGGGTCGCGAGGTCGCATTGTTGTAGAGGTCATCTTTTGAAACAGTTTGTGACCTAGCAACCTAGCAACCTAGCGACCTTGGCTAGGTCACAAGGTTGCTAAGTTGCATAAGTTTGAAGGTTGAGGGAAGTGTGACTCTGCAACTTTTCTTAGAATAAATCACTTAAATCTAGCTTTTGATCTGAGGTTACCTGTCCAAGGTGGACCCTCAAGGTCTAGGGTTGATGCTGGGTAATGAGCCTGTCCTCATGTATGTCATCAAAGGCAACCGAGACTCTTGAAATTTCAGACTGATGCCAAATTTTGGAGGGTGTTGTAGTGGATACAAAAAACCTTTAACTACACAAAAATTATATTGCTACCAGAATTTCTGGTAGCGCTTTGTTTCTTTTTAAAAAAATGCATAGAAAATACTTGAAAAAACTGTGCAGACTTATACACTTTGAAACTTGAGTTGTTGTTCAAAAATGTACTTAGTAAGAAAAAAGTTATTTTATTATGAAACCCTTTTACCTTTATTCCATATGGGCTACAACTTCTGCAAGCTTGTCCAAGTCTAATTTTTCATCAACAACTGATTTTGATCTTGTGGTCCTGGTGGTTTTTTCTCTAGCAGTGATCTTTCTCTATTTTGAACCCTTTAGAATTTTTCTTCTTTTTGAGGATTCTATTTGCTGGTCTAAAGGGGCTTTACCCTTTTCTTTCCTTTTGGGCTCATTAGCCTCTAAAATTGAAGGATTTACAATCTATAACCCTTCATATTTATTCTCTATATCTATGACCTCTGTCAGAAAACTTGGATTATGCAGGGCTTTATATTTGAGCCTAAATTGTTGTTGTCTTTGTTGTGTATTTTTCTGCTACTAGCAAGTGGGTTTTTCATCTTATTTCCTTCTCTTGCCGCTAATATCATAACATGCATCTTTTAGGAGCTCCTCATCAGACTTAGTGGGTTGATATTTCTTCTGAATTTTCTGTTGAATTTCTGCTTCCGAAACTTTCGGTAGCACCTGTGCTTTGTATTTTCTGCAGTTGCAAATATTTCTCTCCGAGATCTAGTATAAACTTTGGGAAAAGGAGAAATGGGAAGCACCATCTTCATTGAATTATGCTTGTTGGTTGATGAGCCTTCTCCTTTCTCCAACTTCTTCTCAACCTTGGTTGAAGGAGCATGTTCTTTTTTGTCTTTAAGTTTTTTATGAATGTTCTCCTTCTTAGCCTTTGTAGTAGCTCTCTTATCAACTAATGAAGTAGTTGGTTTCTGATTTTTCTCTTTCTACTTGGTAGGCCGAGGATGCTGTTGTGAGGCTGGAGATAGATGAGCTGGAATATCTGGTATAGGCGCAAGTTGGCCTGCCCTGTAAAACAAAAAATGGTCCCATCACTGGTTTCTTTTCCTGGGTTCTTCCTCAACCAATACTTCGATAAGAGATTGATGATATAACCTATACTTTGATGCAGCTGAATGATTTGTATCCTAGATGACATTTTTGTCAAGCTCTTCAGTAGAAATAATGGTAAGTTGACGGTCTTTCATACCTACAATATGACACAAAAATCCCATATGATAAAGAAAAACCACAGTATAGCTCCTCTCACAGGTGAGGTAAATTTTGATGAGCTTGAAAGTCTCAGCCCATTCATTCTTGAGGTAACTACTGGGAATTCCTTTAGCCCAATTAGGGTCTCTTTTTCCATATTTAATGGAACTTTTGAGGTCTCCTCTAGTGATGACTTGAACTTTGAACCATTTTTCTCCTTCCTATGGAAGATTTAAAGATTCAGCAATAGACTTTGTTGATACTTGCAATATGAGACCATAGATAGTTGTTTCCTACCCATTGAAAGACTGTAAAATTCTTGAGCTACTCCTAAATGAGAGCTTCCTAGCCTTGAACATAATGTATACCACCTTTCTTGAATAAATAAACTTCTCACATTCGGATTAGCATCAAATAGATCATCTCTTTGGGGTTCAATTCATTTTATCTTTCCTCCTTTCTTAGTCATTTTTAGTAATAAAGAAGGTTGTAGGCTAAAATCTGACAGGTGTCAATATTAGAGGAGCTCACCTAACATGTGTTGTTGTGTCTTCAATGAAATCTATCTAAAATTTGGGTCTCCTTCCTCAAGCTTCTCATTCACCAACTGTTAAACTCGAAACTAATAGTTTTCCCTTATTTTCGGTGGTTTAAAAAATAATTTGTTGGTTCAACTTTCCATTCATGAGATTTTTCATAATGTTAAATATCTTAGACCATAGCATACACCTTGTGGTAGTCATTATTAACTTCAGTTGGTTGCGGTGTTTCAGATGATATGCTACAAGTGGCTAGAAATGAGCGGAGTTGGAGCTAGTAGCCACCTCCATCATATCCTTATTATAGGCCTAAAATTATGGCAGTGTTCACGCGTGATCAAACCAAACGGCCATCACATTAAAACCGTAGATCCATAATCTACCTTACACATAATACGTACCTCGACATGTGGATGAAACGACTCAGCTGACAGACAAGACAAACAACGGTTGGCTTTTAAAACTGTGGATTGACACCTGACGTGCTCCACGTATAACCACAACTTCAACTTAACATCACTCAATGTAATCCTTTCCTTTCATGTGACCTAACTCATGATAAAATTTTAAAATGTAGTTGATAATAGGAACACATGGCTTAACACAAAGCAAATGCACTTTTGTTATTTTTATTTTAAAACAGGGGAGGTTTCCAAAAATTTTGATAACATCGGGTTAAAGAAAAGCATACATAAAACATAATTAAAATAAACTTTCCAAAAAGGGCTAAAATAGATGCTACCGGAATTTTCTGTAGTGTTCTAATTTTTTTTTTTGAAATTTACAAATTTTATCCCAAAAACAAAAAATTTAAAACCTACTCATGACTTAGCCTAGAACTGTGCTAACATTGACTCCACATGCGATAGAGATCTCCCTGCGAGGCTCTAATAATTTTTTGCAGTTTCAGTGCCTTGTCATTGGGCTATAGAGTCTTATTATGAAACAAACTGTTATTTACAGTGAACTTAGGCCACCAACATCTTTAGTAAAAGAATTTTTTGAGAAAGCACCTAGTAAATGGGCCTCCAAAAAGTTATGTCCCATCAAGATGTTGCAACTCAAAAGTATTGTTCTGCAGAATATGATTCTGAAAGGACCAAGCCATAAATAATAAAATTTGGAATTCTTACTAGGGTCTTGATGTTGTGCATCCCATTTCAACACCAGATCTCCAATTTGAAAATCTTATTTTTTAGTCCCTTTATCAAAAACTTGCTTTATGGATTCTTGATATTTTCTTAACAAATCATATTGTTGTTCTCTCTTTTGCTACACTTCTATGATCTGATAAATTATTTTGGTCATATCATTTGGATCAGCTTTCCGATTTTGCAGAAATTTAGTTGTAGGGATGGATAATTGGACTAGAAAAATAACATGAGTTCCATAAACCATTTGAAAGGGTGATGTATTAATAGATTTTTTGATTGTCACCTTGTCAACCCCTAAAGAAAATTTCAGTTTACAGTCACGTGCTTTCCTTTTTTGTTCCAATAGCTTGGTGATGATTCTTACCAAACTTTTGTTAGATGATTCAGCTAAACCGTTCCCTTTTGGATAGTAAGTTGTAGAGTGAGTAAGATAAATACCATAATGTTGATATAAATTTACCAATGGTGTAGCTTTAAAACCAGTTGCATTATCTGCTACTAACCTTGATGACATCCAAATATGGTTATGATTCCCTCCATGAAGTTAATGATAACTTTATGAGTAGCATTCTAGTAGGTATTTCTTCAATCCATTTGGTAAAGTAATCAGTTGCAACAAGAATCCAACGATGTTTTCCACTTGAATATGGATGAATTTCGCCAATGAAATCCAATCCCCATTGCTAGAAAGGTACAGAAAAAACTATGGGATTGAGAGGAAAAGACTTCAAATGTTTCTTACCAATGAACTTTTGAAATTATTCACATGCTCTCACCTAAACACATAAATCATAAAATAAGCTACGCCAAAAATAACCAGCTTTTAGTATTTTGTATTTAGTAGTTCTCCAATAGTAATGACCTCCACACACACTACTATGCATATCAAACATAACTTTCTTAGACTCATCTAGGTCAATGCATCTCAAAAAAACCCTTGTAGGATCTTTCCAATATAAGCAATTATCCTTGATGGAAAATTTAACAGTTTTAGGCTTCAAAGATCTCACTCTGATTTTATCAAAATTTGGAGGAGGTTTAAAATGATGCAGAAAACAAAATGATATCTTATACTAGCTACACTGAGAAAGCTTTACAACCACTGCCATGTTGTTAATAGGTTATGAAATTTTCCCTTATATATTTTCATCCATGAAATTCAAGCCCAAAAATCTACAATTTTCTTCAGCGAGTATTTTGGCTAATCCTTGACCTTTGATTAGTTTAGTACGATCTATCTCTAAATCAAATTCAAAAACTTTAGTCACCCACTTATTTTTCCATAAATATCGGGCTGAACCAATATCTCTCTAACAACAGATGAAGGTACATAGGCAATAATTTGAGCATGCAGAATATAAACTCTAAAAGCCTTAAGAGCTTTTAACTAATTCATAGGTATGCTTTTCCAACATTTCATACTTCAATTTTGCATCTCTAAGAGGTCTGCTGAAAAATCCCATGGTAGCTTCCTTATTTTCTTCATATTTTTGTAATAAAACAAAAACAATAGTATATTGAGAGAAAAATGAAAATATCAAGAAAGGTTTTGAGTATTCAAGGCTTACCAACTGAGGTGCTTCAATTGTAGATTTTTTGATCAGCTCAAATGAATTTCTGGCTTCAAATGTCCACTTGACTTCCTTGTCCTTCTTCAGCATGCAAGTAATATGTTTCACCACTTCAAAAAAATTGGGAATGAACATTCTTAAGAAATTGATCTTACCAAGGAAATGTTGAATCTCTTTCTTGGATCTTGGAAGTGTTAAATCCCAAATTGAAATCACTCTTTTGGGATCAATTTTCACTCCAACTTTAGAAACTATGTGACCCAACATCTTACCATCTTTAAGAGTGAAATGAGACTTCTTTGGGTTAAATGATATACCATATTTCCAACATTTAACAAATACTTGTCTTGAGTGTTGAAGGTGCTATTGATTTGAAGCTGAAAAACAGTAATATAATCCAAATAGATGAGCAATAATTTATTTTTTTCTCCAATGAATGCAAAGTCCATAGCATGTTGAAAAGTAGCTCTGACATTCATAAGCCAAAATGGAATATTTTCATACATGAATGTTCCCCACGGAGTAGTTAATGTTGTCTTCTCTCGATATTCCAGCCAAACAGAAACTTGATTGTACCCAGAGAACCCATCTAACATGGAAATTTTGTCTGACCCAGTTACCTTTTGAATAATATGCTCCATCTTTGGCAATGGATAATTATCTTTCTTGGAGCATTTGTTAAGATTCCTGAAATATACACATAATCTAACTTCACCACTCTTCTTTCTTCCTGGAACTAGATTATCAACCCAATCTGAGTATCTCAATGGAATGATGATTTTAGCATCCAAAAGTTTCTTCACTTCCTTCTCCATCACTGGTAACAATAATGGATTGATTTGTATTAATTTCCGTCGAAATGACTTAGTACCATATTTCAATGGTATTCTACGCTCAATGATAGTTGTGTCATATTTCTTAATATCCTCATAATTCCAAGAAAAAACATCAAAAAATTCACAAAACATCTTATGGTATTGAGTCGTTCTTTCTTCTCATAAAGATTTTGACAACTTAACATACCTTGGCTCCATTTCTGTCCCCAAATTGAAATCTTCCAATTCTGCATCTGTTTCAGCTAACTGTGGTTTGAATGAAACATAATTGTGATAAAAAAGCTTCTCAAGTGGGATTAACCCTTTGGGAATATGATTGGTAGGCAATGTATGATAGGCTGATCAACAATCTATTTTTTCAGATTTTTGGTGTCTTGAAAATCAACATCATTCTTCATGAGATCTTCATCCTGATCAATGTTAAGAAATCAAATTCTTCAGCGGCTTCAATGAATCTTCTAATCTCCTGATCATCCTTGAAAAATTTCCAATCTTTGACATTACCAGGAATTCTAGGTCTAAGCCTAACTTCCACTTCATATTTCAACTTTATAGGAATTGGAATCATGAATGAGCTTGCTGAAATAGAAAGTAAATCAGCCAAAATATTACTTTCTCTTAGAAGAAAAGAAATTTTAAAGGCCAGGAATGAGTCTTATATAATGGTTCATACTGCATTTTGGTAATTTGTGAGTCTGGGATGCTTAGTTTGTAGAAATTATATACAATATGCATGTATATATCCGGACTCTCCTGATCTCACAATATTTATCTTCTTGCGGAAATTTGATCAACAATTGCAAAACACATGAAGCAATAAAAACACACATAACACAGTTGTTTAACGGGAAAGCTTGAAGCTAAAAACCCCAACTATATATTATGTAACATGGAGATCATATGACAATCTCATACAAATCATACAAAGCTTATCACAAGCTCTCAGTACAGTACAATCGTCATACACTAATCAGGAACAATCTTGCAAATCCATGCACCGATCTTGCCCTCCTGCTAGCCTACCTCCACTGCGCAATCCAAGCTGATTACAAAGATCAATTCAATGTAATCCCACTCTCATTGATTACGTTATTATCATTGGCAACTCCAATGTATATATAGATGCAATTCATGCATCACTAGTAGTCACAACAGATAGTCTATCTTGCCCTTTCACCTATCTCTCCACTGGTCTCCACTGAAATTGTCCATGCACTGTAGTTAACTGATGTATTCTTCAGTTGATTAATGAGTTATTATTTAGTGAATTAATTAATAATTAATTCACACCACTCTCACTAGTGTATCAATCGGTTAGACTAGATACAACTAGCTCAACTGTGTCTAACTGAGTTAAACTGAACACAACTCCACCAACTACTTCTACAACTCCACCAAACTCTGTCACATGAGTTCTAACTGAATTCCTCCATGCAATAGCTCCACTTAACCCTCAGGAATAGCGTAATTCCTTCTGTCAGCTCCTATGCCACATCTGTGCACTTAACTGAAGTGCTCCAAGAGAATAAGATAATATTTATAGTCCAAATATTATTAAGAGCTAATAATATTCGACATATCTATTTTTAGACTGGAAATCTAAAAATAGATTCCGCCCAATATGTCTAAAAATAGAAGTCCATCTATTTTTTCAACTTGACCAACCATCCACAAATAGCATCCTGCAACTCATAGAATATGATCGACATGTCTAAAAATAGACATAGTCTAAAAATAGACTTTGTGACAAAAATCACCTGTGTGGGCCCCACCTAATTTTGGTGATTATTTTCCAACTAGGATCAGGAATGATGTTTCAGGATGCCTCCTTCACTGTTTCTTGTTGCAATCTTCAACACTCCCTCTCAACAAGAAAGGAATGTCTTTGCATGCGACATGCAACTCCATGCATTCGCCCTGCAACCTTCACAAGCGCCATGCAACTCCATGCATCTGCTCTGCAACTCCTCTGAAATTGAATAGGCTCCAAACAACTCAATCAGTCTTGATGCATCTAGCATCTATCATCAAAGTCTTCGACTTCTGCTTGGCCAACTGCACATGTCATCAGGAACCACTGCGTTGTTGAACTCTTGCACCCATGCACTCTTGCACTTGCTGTCAACTCTGATCCGCACTCCAGTATCCGACACTGTCACTTTGATCTGCCTGCATCACTCCAACTGATCTTGCTACTGCTGCGCTGTGGGCACCTCGTAGCCAGGTTCAATTCATGAGATCCACACCATCTCATGAATCCTGCCCAGAAATATCCTCTTGGGATTACTCATGCATGTCGCCCCACCTCTCACCTGGTGGTATAGCTGCATGCACTCCCTCTGCCCATCTGGCACGAAATTTCTCTGCATGAGTGGTTGCTCCCACTCCATGATCCTCATCTTGTGGCTGCTCCACATCCCGAGGTTCAATCTTACCTGCATGCAAAACTTTCTCCCTCTCAAGCATCAATTGCATGTCTTTCTTACACTTCCCAACAGTAGGAAGCTCCATAGAAATCCCATCTACTTCAAATCTATAAAGATTCTTCTGCATCTCCAGTTGTGGCTGCTCCACAACCTTCTGAAACTGCTTCTCACGCTGCATGTTGAGAGGCTCCCTCTCAACCACCAAGTCACTAACCTCTGCTTTTCTCCTCAAAGCTTTGCATGCATCTTGTACCTTAGTGCATGTAGATTCTTGGCTCGTGCACATTGCAATTGTCCCGCCGTTGCAAAATTTTCTAACAAAAGAGCTGATTTTAAATCGATGATATCTCCCTCATTCGAGCTCCGATTCGACCGATTTTTTTTTTCAATTTGGGTATTTTTTCACAAGGAATCCAAATATGCTATTTTTTTTCTGAAAATATTTCACCAAAAATTTCATATATTCTCTGCAAACTCGCACTTTTAAAAAATCATGCTCTCATTCATGTAGAAAATCTATGTACGACTCCGATACCATGTAGAAATTATATAAAATATGCATGTATATATCTAGACTCCTCTGATCTCACAATATTTATCTTCTTGCTAAATCGAGAATCCTTCCACTGTTATTCTTGCGGAAATTTGATCAACAATTGCAAAACACATGAGGCAATAAAAACACACATAACACGATTGTTTAGCAGGGCTTGAAGCTAAAAACCCCAATATATATTATGTAACATAGAGATCTGTGAAAATCAAAATCTCATACAATCCTTCAAATATTATCAAATCCCCTCGATCTGGTACAATCTTCTCTGCATAATCGAGAACTTAATCTTGCAAATCCATCCACCGATCTTTGCCACCTACTAGCCTACCTCCACTGTGCAATCCAAGATGATTAAAAAGACCAATTCAATGTAATCCCACTCTCATTGACTGCGTTATTATCATTGGCAACTCCAATGTATATATAGATGAAATTCATGCATCACTAGTAGTCACAACAGATAGTCTATCTTTCCCTTTCACCTATCTCTCCACTGGTCTCCACTGAAACTGCCATGCACTATAGTTAACTGATGTATGCTTCAGTTGATTAATGAGTTATTGTTTGTGAACTAATTATTAATTAATTCACACCACTCTCACTAGTGTATCAATCGGTTAGACTAGATACAATTAGCTCAATTGTGTCTAACTAAGTTAAACTGAACACAACTCCACCAACTACTTCTACAACTCCACCAAACTACTGTCACTGAAGTTCTGGCCCCAAAATCCTCATGCAATAGCTTCACTTAAACCCTAGGAAAAGCGTATTTCCTTCTGTCAGCTGCATGTGCCACATCCAGGCATCAAACTGAAGTGCTTCAAGAGAATAAGATAATGTTTATAGTTCAAATATTATTAAGAGCTAATAATATTCGACTTCCCTATTTTTAGGAGAGGCAGTCTAAAAATAGACTTTGACCTATAGGTCCAAAAAATAGAGGTCCATCTATTTTTACCAACATGACCAATACTCCAAGAATAACATACTGCAATCCCTGGACCATGCTCCATATGTCTAAAAATAGACATAGTCTAAAAATAGACTTTGTGACAAAAATCACCTGTGTGGGCCCCACCTAGTTTAGGTGATCACTTTCCAGCTAAGATCAGGAATGATGTTTCAAGATGCCTCCTTCACTGTTTCTTGTTGCAATCTTCAACATAGTTTGATAAATATTTCTGATTTGTTGAATAATAAGTTCAACATCTCCGAAAACAGAAATTTCTGAAATATTCATGTCTTTTTTTGTTTTTAAACCAATCAATAGATCTTCATATTCAGCCACATGGTAGTTGCTTCAAATTCAAGTTTGAAAGAAAAAGTGGAGCTCTCTTTCAAAGGTTAAATGAGAGCTATTCCTGCACCAACTCCTTCTCTAGGACATGAGCCATCAAAATACATTTTCCACACCTGAGAACCCTCATGACTGATGTGAATTTCAGCTGGCTTCAAAATCTGAAGACTTTCTGTAGGCAGGGCAGAATTATCCATATGTAAAATTCTTGAACCCACATCAGTTGTTCTAGCATAAATTGGATGATTAGTAGGGTATTTGTTGTCACTAATGATATATGCTAGTTTATATTATCTATAAAGTCTTCTTTGTTCTCCTCCAAAAACATGGATAGTAGGATAAGTGAAATCTATTTGCAAAGTTCCTCCCAACCTTCTAATCCATGACCTAGAAAGTAACATACCAAAACTAGGAGGAATGACAACTATAAAAATATCCATCACCATCCCTCTCATGGGTAACTGAAATAAGCTTATTGCAATGTCTTTGATGACACCAAGGCATTTGACTTTCCGGGAATCAATGTAGGTTTTAACCTGCCGAATAGAAATTATCTACACATGAATCTTATATGAGAAAATAAACAATAGCGAGAGCATAAAACATAAAGCAGAGATAGAAACGAGAGATTTCCCATGGATCCCAAATCGGGACGACCAGCTTGATTTTTCATTATATTCCTTTTAGTGTTACAAATACTCAATATACATGCCGGAAGCATAATAAAACCCCAATCCATTAACCACGGATTAGAACCTGTCGTAGCTCCTTTGACCGGATTTACAAAAATACTAGGGGTGCAGAAAACCATCGTACCCCAAAACCATGTGCAAACTCATGCACAAAACCTGGGTGGGTCTGCCTATGAGTGGGACCGCATACCAAAAAAAATTTCGTCGGGGCGCTGCCCTGGACCCCGATAGGGGGGACTGCCACCCCCCCTGTGACCCCCTGCTGCACCCGGCACAACGTATAGTGCATGGGGCTAGTCGTGGAAAGAATATAACACATACCCAACATTCTCCCACTTGTTGTTTTCTTTCCACAGGGGGCCACATGAGAGCTTATTCATTGGGCCAATTATTCAACACCCATTGTTTCTCTACACCAAGAGAACTTCTGAGTGCCCACAGACTTCATCAATGCATCTACAACATTCTTCCACGTGTCCACCTTTACTAGCAATACCCTTTTAGCTTCAACCATATCTCTAACAAAGTGATATTGAACATCAATGTGCTTTTTCTTTGAATGGTAAGTAGGGTTCTTAGCCAAGAAAATTTCACTTTGGCTATCACAGTCTATCCTTATAGCTTGTTGTACCAACCCCATACTTGAACACAATATTTTCAACCAAACTTCTTCCTTGCTTTCATGAGTGGTTGTTATGTATTCTGCCTCTGTAGTTGAAAGAGCCACTACAGACTGTCTTTTACTCATCCAACTGAATGCGCCTCCAAATAGGCTAAACACATACCCACTTGTAGATCTTCTTTGGTCCAGATCTCCAGCCCAGTCTGCATCAACAAAACCACGAATTTCCAACACTCTTTCCAATCCTGGTCTTCCCTGGTAGCACAAGCCATAATAACTGGTGCCATGCAACTATCTAAAAACCTATTTCACTACTATCCAATGCTCCTTCCTTGGGTTTGACATAAACCTACTCAATACTCCCATTGCATGTGCAATTTGTGGTCTAGTACAGACCATTTCATACATCAGGCTACCCACTACACTTGCATATGGAACATGGGACATATCCTCCTCTTCTTCTTGTGCCTTGGGACACTGTTCAGCAGACGACTTTACACCTACAGGAATCAGAACATTCACAGGTTTACTATCCTACATATTGAACCTCTACAATATAGTCTTGACATACTTCCTCTGGTTTAACTAGAGCTTCCTCTTTTCCCAATCTCTCTAAATTTCCATGCCCAAAATATAGGTTGCAGCACCAAGATCCTTCAGGTCGAATTTGGAGAACAATTGAGTCTTCAAATCTTGGATAATTTCTTTGTCCTTTCCAATCAACAACATATCATCCACATACAATATCAAATAAATAACACAGTCACTAATTAATTTAAAATAAACACAGTGATCCTCCTTGCTTCTGGTGAAGCCAAGTCCCCATATATAGGTATCAAATTTCTGATACCATGTTAATATGAATCCTTTGTCGAAGTGTACGAAAAAGGACCACTTTAGCTACGCATAACTAATAGCCCTAACAACAAAAGTGGCTGTCAATATCTTCAGATCTGCGGTTAGTTAGACATAAAAGAGCTACAAAAACCAGATCTATGCATGGAAAGACATTAAGCAGAAAAAATAAGGGTTTGCTCCATATACCAATAGACAAGACAAGAACGATTTTTGAAAGAATTTTTATATTAATGGGGCACCTGGGAGGAAAACAAGAAGGTGTATCCAATTCTCCTCAGTGGGATGGGTTCTTGGAAGTCCTCAGCGCTTCAGATCTAAGATTTCTCTCTCTTGTTGGTGTAGAAAACCTACACAAAGAATGGAACTCAAAGGGAGCTCACACAGCAAATGGCAGAAAATGGTGACCAAGTGTATAGATCCAGAGTGATCTAATAGGCAACAAAAGGTGAAGAATGGTAGGAAAAACCCTCCTATTTATAACAAAATATTGGGTCATTCTAGATCTTAGTGCATGGGTTAACCAAATCTAGATCCACTTTTTATGGAATATTTTATTATATTTGTTGGAGGGAAAAGGTATTTGACTTGGGTCAAATCCCTTAATTTGTCAAAAATAAATAAATAAATTATTTATTTATCTTTTTAAGGAAGCGGTTAGAAGATAATCAAATAAATAATGATTTATTTAATTATTTAAGGAAGTGGTTGAAAGATATTTAAATAAATAATGATTTATTTAATTATTTGTGGGTGATTTGGTCATATTTAACAAGGAATATTATCTAAATAAGGTTTAAATAATTATTCCTAGAAAATAATAAAATAAATAAAGGTTTATCTAATTAATTTCTTTGATTTTGGGTTAAACATGACTGGGAATAATAATTAAATTATGGTTTAATTAATTATTCCATGAGGAAAATCAAACAAATATAGGTTTGTTTAATATTTCCTTTGGGGTTTCCTGTTTTAACATAGTGAAGGCAATTTTACTTAGGGTAAAATTGGTCTTACATGTTGTACTTGGGTCCATCTGATGATGATAGGTTAGAGGACCAAAAAATGGTGTAACAGATTGCCCCCCAGCGTGCGAGTGTCAGGATAAAATCGTATGACTGAAGTACGTTGTAAGAACTCAATCACTAAACAACAAAAGGGAAGTCAGAGAGAGAAATGTAAGGTAGATAGTGTGCTGAAGGACTAGACCCTGAGGAGACGAGACTCGCAAGTGCAACAAGTCTCTTTTTATGAGAGGGTACCTGTGCTGAAGGCAGCGGGGGAGGCATACCTATGCCCGCTGAGACGAAGTACAAAATAATAGTGTGTCCAGTAAACAAGGGACAGAGCCATAAAGTACAGCTGGCATAATCATGAGCCAGATAAGAATACAATGAGGAATCTCATATACATGATGTGCCTGGGATAACAGCCAGGACTTGTACAATAATATCTGAGTACATGAGATACAAACACAACCCAAATGCCCCCTGTAAATGGGGAAGGGCTCAGGAAATCTGACTGATACATGCAAGTCAAAGAGGCGCTGCAAGTGGCTACGGCCAAACATCATCAAATATCTAGAGCTGCATCAAAGGCTGCAATGAATAGGTCATTCGGGCATGTGGGGGGCTACCTACAGGGCCACCCCCTCAAGAGGGTTGAGACATCTCACACACATCCGGGAATCATCACGAGCTACTGCTGGATCACTGGACCATCAAGTATACGAATCTCGATTATGCTGCAAGGAGCTGGAGAAACAATCAAGTCAAAGGGAAATGAGAGATCCCTTGGCCTGATCCGAGGCACCGAACAAGGGTGGAAGCTGGAACCAAGGTACACCACCCTCTAGACCTGGCTTCTGGAATGAATGTGCTGATGTCGACAGAAGGAGGTCCGCCATAGGTGAGGCAGTAAGATGTCCCCAACTAAGGCATGAGAGAAAACAGTAGAGCGACGGACAGACTGACACTGATGATGAGAGTGAAATGGAAAGGACTGAGTAGCGTTCCATTGTTAGAGCATAAAGGGCATGAATGACATGGCAGCAACTGACATGATATCATAAGGGATAGGGGACAATGGAACTGAAGGTCATAATGTGTGACACAAGAGAGAGACCAAGCAATGAAGGATGGAGGGCTATAGTGGGGTACAAAGGGACTCGGTATAGACTCCATGGAGGGAATGATGACTCAACTTGGATGCTCTAAACAAGGGCGACTCGATGGTGCTGCCACACAGTAAAGGCCCCAATGGGGGACGGTGGAAACATGAGTACAAGATGGGAACTCATGACGAAAATCGACACGAACAAAGACAAGTAAGGAGGCAAGATGGTGCCCCAGGTACAAGTGTCATAAGTGAGGAAATTCGATTTTAAGGAGAGGTGAAATGACCCTTCTTCAACAAAATGTGTCTTGGTGAAGTATTAGATCACAAAAAACTAACAGATACCCATTTGAGGGCTCGGTGAGAGCTTTCCAACGGTGCAGACGGTTCATCAAACGGGGCTACGGTGTGGTCGCAGCAGTCGAAAGAAGAAACATGGGTTCTCTTTTAATAAGACAGTTTTCCCTCCAAAATCACTCATTTGCTATTGTTGTTGTGGTGAATGTAGAGAGGAGAGAAGGCCCTAAATCTTGCGGCGAACGTAGCGGACAAACCGACCGTTGGAATTGAGATCTGTCAGTTGCAGGTAAGAGGCCTAACCTTTCTCTTGCATTTTGATGGATTAAATTTTCAGTTTAGGGCCCAGAATCCCAGAAACAGCCCCTCCTTCTTCTCTACGGACGGGTCGCACTTTTTGGGCCAAAAAGTGCGACTTGGGAAGCAGGTTTCAGGCAAAAAAGTGTGACCTGTCCCAGAAATGGGCAGAAAACTGCGACCTGGGAGATGAGGGGGTTTTGGTGCTGTTTTATGGCTGGAAGTTGGGTTTTGGTGTTTGGTTATGGTTTTCCCGATCTGTAAGCTGAAAAAATGATGTGTTTGTGTAGGTATGGCAGATTTACGGGTTAACTGGAGAGAGAGAGATCTGTGGACACTACGGGCAGAGATCCAAGCGGATCAGGGCGTCCGCCGTGTATTGGCCAGATTTGGGGTTCTCAAGTTTTTGGAGAACCCTTTGATGAGAGCAGGGGAACCATTATTGGCCCAGATTATCAGTTACTGGGATCCAGATCAGGAGGTATTTGTAGTGCAGGGGCACAGGATCGAACTGACGGTCCAAGACGTGTATTTTCTGACTGGTCTCCCGCCACTGGGGATGGTGGGAAACACACAGCCAGTATTGCCGCGGGGGCGGCATATCATGGAGTTTGTGGAGTGTCATTGTCGACTGGGTCTCCAAGTCAAGGGGACTCGAATACCGATCGGGGATCTAGAGAGGCTAGAAACCCGTGCAGTGGCTGCAGCTGTGCTGCGTATCTTGGGCAACCAGGTGCTCCATCACATCACTGGGGGGCAGATGATGATAGTGGAGATTGTGCTAGGTGGGACCTACTATGGGTGGGCCCAAATGATGTTGGTGTCGCTAAAGCGACAATTGTCGCTATGCAGGCGGCAGGTGAACCATGATTTCTCATATGGGACTTTGTTGTGCGCCTTCTTCTTTGAGAAGATCCCAACCTTGAGGCCTCGTGTACAACTTCCAAATGGGGGCCCGAGAGAGCCCAGGATGCGCCGTTGGGGACGGCTACTGTGCAGAGGAGGAGGGGGGGCGGTCGGGTGAGTGTTTCGACCTGAGTTTTTTTCCCATTGGGATTAGATGCCATTGTACATAGACGACTATCCCTATAGTGGGATGAGCTACTATGGAGATTCGGACCTGCCACTTCCGCCTGGTCGAGTCTGGGGGCCCGATGGTAAGTGACAGATTGCTATTCTTATGTGGGCATGTTAAAGTTTTTTGAATAGTAATTTAGGGTACTGATTCATGTACTTTTGGTATGCAGATATAGCACCAGTAAAACCGGCCGGATATATGGGACGACCGGCAGCATCTGGAGCTACAGGTCCGAGTGGGTCGAGGGCAGTGCATAATGAGGATGCAGCCGCCCTGGTAGAAAATGGCAGAAAATGGCAGAAAATGGTGACCAAGTGTATAGATCCAGAGTGATCTAATAGGCAACAAAAGGTGAAGAATGGTAGGAAAAACCCTCCTATTTATAACAAAATATTGGGTCATTCTAGATCTTGGTGCATGGGTTAACCAGATCTAGATCCACTTTTATGGAATATTTTATTATATTTGTTGGAGGGAAAAGGTATTTGACTTGGGTCAAATCTCTTAATTTGTCAAAAATAAATAAATAAATGATTTATTTATCTTTTTAAGGAAGCGGTTAGAAGATAATCAAATAAATAATGATTTATTTAATTATTTAAGTGGTTGAAAGATAATTAAATAAATAATGATTTATTTAATTATTTGTGGGTGATTTGGTCATATTTAACAAGGAATATTATCTAAATAAGATTTAAATAATTATTCCTAGAAAATAATAAGATAAATAAAGGCTTATCTAATTAATTTCTTTGTTTTTGGGTTAAACATGACTGGGAATAATAATTAAATTATGGTTTAATTAATTATTCCATGAGGAAAATCAAACAAATATAGGTTTGTTTAATATTTCCTTTGGGGTTTCCTATTTTAACACAGTGAAGGCAATTTTACTTAGGGTAAAATTGGTCTTACATGTTGTACTTGGGTCCATCTAATGATGATAGGTTAGATGACCAAAAATGGTGTAACATACCACATCCTTGGTGACTGTTTTAACCCATACAAAGACTTCTTCAACCTGCATACTAGTTCTTTCTTACCCTTCACCATAAAGCCTTCAGGTTGCTTCATATAGATCTCCTCTTCTAGATCCCCATGAAGAAATGTTGTCTTCACATCCATCTATTCTATCTCAAAATCAAATGCAGCAGCAACAGATAAAAGTAATCTAATAGAAGTAATCTAATAGAAGTAACCTTGGTAACAGGAGAAAAAATATCACCAAAATCAATTCCCAGCACCTGGGAATAACCTTTTGCTACCAACCGAGATTTTTATTTCTCCACCTTGCCTTCTACATTCATCTTATTTTTAAACACCCATTTTCTCCCGATGGGCTTCCTTCCAGCCGGCAACTCCACCAGATCCCATGCCTCATTTTTGTGCAAGGATGCCATTTCATCAACCATGACCTCCTTCCAGAGTTGTCCATCCTTTGAATCTACTGCGTCCCTGACAGTTATGGGATCATCATCAGTTATATTTAAGGCAAAATTTGAACAGAAAGCAAATGGACTATACCTTTTTGGTTGTCTTCTTTCTCGAGCTGATCTTCTCAAAGCTGGAGTTTGTGGCTCTTCCTCTTCTGAGTCTTCTTGTGTTGTAGAGTCTGATTCATCCTCTAGCTAAAACTCTATCTTCTCAGGTTCATTTGGTAGGACTTCATGTGTAACAACATCTTTCACCTCTCTAAACACCACATCTCGCCTGTACACAACCTTCCTTGTTTCTGGGTTCCAAAGCTTGTAACCCTTTAAACCATCCTTATACCCAATAAAAATGCACCTTTTAGATTTATTATCCAACTTGGTCCTTTTCTCCTTTGGAACATGTACATATGCATCACATCCAAATACCCTTAGATGTGAAAGAAAGGGTTTCTTACCAGTCCATACCTCATGTGGAGTCTTATCCTCCAACACTGATGAAGGTGATCTGTTAACTAAGTAACATGCAGTCTCCACTGCCTCTGCCCAGAATTCTTGTCCTAACCCGGTACCACTGAGCATGCTTCTTACCTTTTCCATCAGTGTTCTGTTCATTCTTTCTGCAACTCCATTTTGTTGAGGTGTGTATGGAGTAGTCTTCTGTCGTGCTATACCACACTTCTTACAGAACTCTTCAAATTCCTTCTTGCAGAACTCCCCACCATTATCTATCCTCAACGCCTTTATCTTCTTCTCTGTCTAGTTTTCCACCAGAGCCTTAAATTCTTTAAATTTGTCAAAGACTTTAGATTTCTTCCTCAAGAAATATATCCATGTATTCCTTGAGAAGTCATCTATGAATGAAACATAGTGCACAGACTTTCCCAGTGATGGAACTGACACAGGCCCAAACACATCACTGTGCACAAGTTCTAATATCTTGTTTGCCCTCTTAGCACCAGAAGGAAAACTCACCCGATTCTGCTTCCCATATACATAATGTTCACAGAAATCGAAATCCAGAGAACAATTAGACATACCTTCTACCATACCATCTCTATGCAGTATCCGAAGGCCCTTCTCTCCAATATGTCCAAGCCTTTGATGCCATAGCATGGTCTTTTCTCCAGAGACAGCTAGGCTTTCCGCTCCTCTTTCAAGAACCACAGAACTGTTACACCCATCAATAACAGTGCTACCTTGTAGCTTGTACAGAGTTCCAGTCCGAACTCCCCGCATTAATACCAGTGCTCCCCGAACCATCTTGTAGGCATCTTTCTCGAACACTGTTTTTACACCTGCATCATCCATCTTGCTTACAGAAATCAGATTTCTGGCCAATGCAGGAATATGCAGAACACCAGGAAGTGTTCTAATCCTTCCACCTTGCGGCTTCAGCTTGACCTTTCCACGTCCAATGATTCTGGCCCTCCTATCATCCCCTAGGAAGACATCACCACCATCATATTTCTCATACTCGCAGAACCACTCCCTATGGGGAGTGAAGTGAAAGGATGCACCTGAGTCAATCAACCATGACTCACGATCTACATGTGTATTTGAAGAAGAAGCCAAATACACATCCCCACCTTCATCCGAGGTGGTTTTTGCCTCTGCAGAAGGAGCTTCATCAGATCCCTTTCCTTTCTCAGGAGCTTTAGATCTGCATTCCTTTTTGTAGTGTCCTTCCTTTCCACATTTCCAGCACACCTTTACAAACTTTCCAGAAGATTTAGATCTCCCTCTAGATTTAGATCTCCCACTCGAAACCTTATTCTTGTTTCTGTTTTGGGACCTTCCTCGTACAGATAAGGCATCTCCATTTTGACCCTCCATATTTCTCCGTCTCATTTCCTCCGACAGCAAAGCTGAGACACTGTCATCAAAATTCAAGGTAGTTGTATTGCTACCTATTGCAATAACCAGACTGTCCCACGAGTCTGGTAGAGATTACAACAAATTGATGCACTTATCTTCATCTAAGATTTTAATATCAACAAATGACAGCTGACTTACCACAGTATTGAAGGCGTTCAGATGCTCTGTCACCGAGTCTCCATCCTTCATCCTCAGGTTATACAGCTTTTTTCGTAGGAACAAATTATTCACCAGAGACTTAGATTGGTACAAAGTCCCAAGTTTTTCCCACAAATTCTTCACCGTGGCTTCCCCAGATACATTAAACAATACTGAATCTAAGACACATAATCGTATTGTGCTCTTAGCCTTCCAATCCAGTTTCTTCCGGTCTTCATCTGACATTGTTGTTGGTTTAGTACCTATATCTACCACGATCCACTGATCTTTATCCACCAGTAGATCCTCCTTCTTGAGCTTCCACAACTCAAAACTCTGACCATTAAATTTATCGATCTCTCTCTTTCCGCCACTCTCCATCTTCTTTCACAGCAAGAATCGATCCCGCAGATCTCCCACTGAACAGGGTCTACCTCAGGCCCAAACAAAAAACCCTCAGCAGCAAAGGCATCCCCTTGAAGCCGAAACAACTCTGATACCAAATGTAGGTTTTAACCCCGAACAGAAATTATCTACACACGAATCTTATAACAGAAAATAAACAATAGCGAGAGCATAAAACATAAAACAGATAAACACAGAGATTTTCCCCTGGATCCCAAATCGGGATGACCAACTTGATTTTTCATTATATTCCTTTTAGTGTTACAACACATATATATACATGCCGAAGCATACATAAACCCCAATCCATTAACCCTGGATTAGAACATAACCGTAGTTCCTTTGACTGGATCTACAAAATACCAGGGGTCGAAAACCATCGTACCCCAAAACCATGTGCAAAATCATGCACAAAACATGGGTGGGTCCGCCTATGAGTGGGACCACATACCAAAAAAAAAAATTCCAGGGTGTTGTCGCCCCCTCTGTGACCCCCCTGTTGTGCCCGGCGCAACGTACAACACGTGGGGCTAGTCGTGGAAAGAATATAACACATACCCAACAATCAAAAGAGTAGAGATCTTGGTTTTATATAGTTACTTCTAGACCTAGTTCATCCATGAATACCTTGAGCATTAAATTATGTGAGGCTCCAAAGTCCATTAGGAAATTATGCAAGATATTATCTTGAAAATTCAGAGATAGATAGAAGAGAGAGGTAGAGTCATCTCTGTTTTCTACCAATGGACCTAAAATAACAATGAGCTTGTCATCTTGAAGGTTAAAAAAATTAGAGGCTAATTAGAGGCTACTTCGGTAGGTGGAGGATGAAGATATTTCATAAAAGTATTTTTGAAATCATCATTTTTCATGAGTTCTACAAGAGGAATATGAATCTTTATATTTTGTATCTCATTCTCAAAAAAACAAGGGGTATTTTGTGAGAAATTTTTACCTCAAGTGAAGGAGGGTTAACTGCTACTAGAATGTTCGGTCTTCTTGGTTTAGCCACTTGCTTTTCTACTGGAATTTTAACTGCATCATTATTCTTCTTTGGTTGTGCAACAGGCTTTGAATTATCATTAATCTTCTTTGATCTGAAATTGTATCTACTTTGATGATCAGTTGCAATCATGGAATGATCATAACTCACTTCATTATTCTAAGTATATGACATGAAATATTCATACTTTGCTGGTGTAAGATGAATAATCCCTTCTTTATCTCTTAGACAATTGATATCAACACCTTTATCCAAACCTTCAACTTCCTCTTCATCTTTAAATAATATAACATTATGCAAAGGGGGCTGCACTTTTTGATCATCATCATCTCTTATTTCTCACTACAAAATTTGAGGAGCATTAGGTATTCTAAACTACTGCCTATTAGGGTAATCAGATGAAAAATTTCTATTAGTAGTTGGTCTTGCTTCCATCTTGAGCTTGGACATCTTAGTGGTCAATGACTTGACCATCTTGGTCAGCTCATCTAAATTAGGATCTATATCAGAAGTTCCCGAAGATGAAACTTCAGCTTTCTGCTTCCTTTTTTCTTTGTCAATCCCTCCTCTGAGCCTATCAACTACTAATACATTAGATTCTACCTCCAATGCATTGTACTGCATTTTTTTTAGTGTTTTATATCTCCTTTCTCTCAATAATAAACAAAAATTAGGATCAAAGGCACCATCATATGTGATTTTGGTTGAAGCTTTAGTAGGCTTGATTTCAGTAGGTATTTTTCTATACATCTTATTGAATCTCTTAGAAAAATCAGAAATTGATTCTCCTTCTTTTCTTTTTATTGCACCAAATTCAGTGATATAATACAGAAAATCTTTCTTATCACCCCATTTCCTTAAAAATGTATCATATAGTTTTTCAATTCTAGTGATGCTACTAGCTGTCAAAAATCTGAACCATATCCTAACATCACCCTCAAGGCTCTGAACAAAAACTTTCATCCAAACATCTTCATGCTCAATATTCAGATTGTCAGCATAGGAATAAAAATCAACAAGGTGTTCTTCAGAAGTTACCTCTCCTTCACCACTAAATTTAGGCATGTACTTGAGATAGACTCCTGCAAGTAATGCATTCATAGGTTGAGGTAAAACTAAAGAAGCATACCTTGCAACAAAAATTGCATCCATTCGGTTAGGGGATGGGTTTGGACCTGCCATCGTATGAGTTTTTGGGATTTTTGGAACAAAAATTGGTGGATTGTGAATAGAAGATGATGAAGCACCAAATTTTGATGTAGAGACTGTTTGTTGGCTGGAAAAAAATAGCAGAGGAAACAAAATTTAGTTTACTCTTTTCTTGATTAGCTTCTTAGGGTCAAGGACTGGGATTGTTAAAGGATAATATGGGTTAGACCTGGTTCTAGCCCTTCTAGGAGCCAGAACTTCAAAAATGGAGTCATCAGGTGTAAACAGTCTAAAAATAAAGCTGGAACTATACACCTCATAACCATAATTATTACTTTGTCATTCACCCAGGGAAAAACTTCACTTCGCCTCCCCGACAACAACGCCAAATATTTTAGCGCAAAGAGTCACTCATTGAATGCAAAAGGAGTAAGCCTTACCCATCATATTTCATTTCAAAGTAAAAAGATTTTGAATCCTGGGATGGCCTCTTAAAGAGTTTAAAATGATTTTTTTCTCTTTTAGACTTTCATGCATTTGGCAAGATGTGGATAGTATAAATTGTATGCGTAGATCGGTAGTATAGGGGAGTAGATTGTAACAAATGAAATATTACATATAGCTGGTACTCAATCTAAGGAATATGCATATCCTACATCGGTCACACAGCTGTAAGAGTATCCTTTTACACAAACTCAGTTTTATGTAAAGGAAATAACATTTAGAAAGAAAAGTACATGTATAAAATATTTCATAAATCTTTCATGAAACCTTCACTAACATGCTCTACACAACATATATATGATTTGCATGAAACTAAACAACAAATAATTAACTATTATATCCTCTAACAGTTCTCTTACTCACACCTTCCTAACTGTTGCAACTCATAAATAGGAATAATTAAACAATGAGAGAAACACACCATACATTAGATATTGCTTGAATAAAAAATTCCTCTAGCATGAAGTGTAAAAAGGAGTTTTATTTATTATAATAAGTCTTCAAGTATACCAAAATCCAACCCTGAAATTGTTAAGTCCCTATATTACTAGTATAGTCCCTTATTTTTGTTAGTGTAACCCCCTTATTATTATTGTTGTACCCCTCTAACCCCAATATTGTTATTATTGTGCCCTTACATTATTATTGTTAGGTCGACTAGGATTATATTGTGATCCCATCGAATCCTATATATAGAAGGACGTTTTGTCATTTATATCATCCAAGAATTGTTCATTTATGTAATGTATTGGAGGTTCCCCCCTCAAAGTGGTTGATTTCTAAGACATTGATCTCTCTTTTCTTCTATTTTTGGAGTTGGTTTCATAACATTTGGTATCATAGCCTACTTCTTCGCGAGTGCATTCAGGTTTCCATATTTCATGCTTAAAGAAGGTTATAGGTGACAAACTTCCAGTTCAAACAATATTGCCAGAACTTGATGAGGAAGGAAGAATCATATTGGAACCTGAAGTAGTCACGTAAACAAGAACTCGATAGCTACGAAATCGATAAATTTCAGAGTAACTCATCAAGTAGAACAACTTACCCATTGAATATTCTACATGGGAGGATGATAATTTTATACAAAAGCATCCGGAGCTACTCAGGCATTGAGGACAACACTTTTTTGAAGGAGAGGGGCATGTTAGGTCCCTATATTACTAGTATAGTCCCTTATTGTTGTTATTGTAACCCCCTTATTGTTATTGTTGTACCCCTGTAACCCCAATATTGTTGTTATTGTGCCCCTACATTATTATTGTTAGGTCAACTAAGACTATATTGTGATCTCATGGACTCCTATATATAGAAGGAAGTTTTTTCATTTGTATCATCCAAGAATTGTTCATTTATGTAATGTATTGGAGGTTTCCCCCTCAAAGTGGTTGATTTCTAAGGCGTTTATCTCTCTTTCTACTATTTTTGGAGCTAGTTTCATAACAGAAATGGTATTTACAAATGACATTTATAGAGAGAGAGACACCAACTCCATCTCTCCTAAAAATAAGGAACCAATTTTTCTCACATTGGATAGGTGTTATAGGACATTAAAGATATATCCTATCAAAATCTAACTAACAAAACAAATGTATATGAGAGAAGAGAAGACATCTTGGACTGTATTGTTGAGTGTGATGACATGTTGCCCCTTTTTCTGCTGATTTGTCTCTCCATGAATTTGGTTCTTTAAAAACCATGTGTCTTCATTAAATGTGACCTTCAAGAACCTCATAACCACTTATCAACCATCACTTGACATATCCATATCATTATGAGTCCTTATCATTCCTGAACTAGCTCAGAAATTTTGCTCACAGCTGTCAAAAATCATTTAAAACAGGCGCTACCGGAAATTTCGGTAAAAACCTGTAATTGTGCAAAAACTGTAATACTACCGGAATTTCTAGTAGCACTATATATCTTTTTCAAAAATTAACAGAAAATACTTGAAAAACCTATGCAGACTTATACACTCTGAAACTTGAGCTGTTGTTCAAAAATGTACTTAGTAATAAAAAATTATTTTATTAGGAAACCATTTTACCTTTCTTCCATATGGGTTGCAACTTTTGCAAGCTTGTCTAAGTCTTATTTTTTGTCAACAACTTATTTTGATCATGTGGTCTTGGTGGTTGTTTCTCTAGTAGTGGTCGTTTTCTCTTTTGAACCCTTTTGAATTTTTCTTCTTTTCGAGGATTATGTTTGTTGGTCTAAAGGGTTTACCCTTATCTTTATTTTTCGGCTCATTAGTCTCTGAAATTGAAGGAGTTACAATCTATAACCATTCATATTTCTTCTCTATATCTAAAGGGACTTTACCCTTATCTTTATTTTTCCTTCTCTTGCCACTAATATCATACCCTACATCTTTTAGGATCTCCTCATCAGACTTATTGGGATGATATTCCTTTTGAATTTGCTGTTGAATTTCTGCTTATGAAACTTCTAGTAGCACCTATGTTTTGGATTTTACTACAGTTGAATACTTTTCTCTCTGAACTCTGTTATAAACTTTGTGAAAAGAAGAAATGGGAGGCACCATATTCATTGATTTAGGATTGTTGGTTGATGAACCTTATCCTTTCTCCAACTTCTTCTAAACCTTGGTTTAAGGAGCCTTTTCTTTTCTACCTTTAACCTTTTCATGAATGTTCTTCTTAGCTTTTCTCTTAGTTCTCTTTCCAACTGATGAAGTAGTTGGTTTCTGATTTTTCTCTTTCTGCTTGGTAGGTTGAGGATGTTTCTATGAGGCTGGAGATAACTGAGCTAGAATATTTGGTGTAGGTGCGGGTTGGCCTGCCCTGTAAAATAGAAAATGGTCCCATGACTGGTTTCTTTTCCTGGGTTCTTCCTCAACCAATTATTTGATAAGAGCTTGATGATATAAGCGGTACTCTAATGCAAATGAATGAGTTTATATCCTAGCTGACATTTTTTTCAAGTTCGCCAGTAGAAAGAATGGTAAGTTGAGGGTCTTCATACCTACAATATGAAACAAAAATATCACATGATAAAGACAAACCACAATATACCTCCTCTCATAGGTGAGGTAAATTTTGATGAGCTTGATAGTCTCAACCCATTCATTCTTGAGGTAACTGTTGGTAATTCCTTTAGCCCAGTTATTTGTATTTATTTATTTGTTTATGTAAATTTTCTCAATAAATTCACATAAAAACACATAAAAACTCATGGTTAACTTGTAATTTACCTCATAATTTTGAATTGGAATTTAGCACAACAAACACTAATTTTCCCATTCAGATCAATTTGGTATCAGATCACTAGGTTTACTTATGCAAAGAGAATTTAATTTTTTTTGCAAGTGTTTAAATGCTTAAAATATTGAAGCTCGAGAGAGGAGAAGGAAAGCCTGTGGGTGTAAGATCTCAAGTTGGGACAAGGAGAAGGAGGGAAAATTTACCACAATCTCCACCAAAAGATTCACATCTTGTTGTACCTAAGGCTTCAGTAAGCATGTTCCATGAAGGAGGAAATGATAACATGACAGAGTATGAGAAGGCTTTTAGGAAGGATTTCTTTGACATGACAAAGATGGTGAAATTCCTCTACGAAGAGAGGAATACAAGGTTGCAGGGTGAAAGATCCAGGCCTGTAAGAGGAGAGGGTTCTCCAAGAGGAAGAGGTAATGGAAATGGTGATAAACCTCCATCTACTCCATGATCATCCTCACCACCATATTCACCTTCATATTCATCCTTTTCCACTACTACAACCCTTACTCATACTCATGAACATACCTCAAAAGGAATTGGTAAAACACCCTTGTTAAAACTTGATATTAAATTTGAGCTTCCTATGTATAATGGTGAAGTGAATGTAGAGAAGCTTGAAAATAGGTTTTTTCATTTAGAGGTCTACTGCGGCATTCAAAACCTTCAAGATGATGACACAAAGATTCAGCTAGCTTCCTTGAGACTGGAGGGTGCAAAACTAATATGATGGAAATCCAAGACACAATAAGAGATGAAAAACCATGGTATGATTTAAATCTCTTGGTTTGATTTTATTGTTGCAATTAAAATACAAGTTTACCCTCTAGCTTATACAAAAAAAGATATTATGGACTGGAATAATTTTATACAACTAAAGGGAAAAAGTGTTCAAAATTATACTCAAGGGTTTAGGAGAAGAGCACTAGTTTTAGGTGTCAATTTATCTTCTCGAGACACTTTGTTAAAGTATAATTGGGGTTTGCATAACTACCTTAGACATACATTCTCATGTTCAATCCCACAAAATTAGATGAGGTCAAGCCACACATCTAGAAGCAAGAGGGAAACATAGTGCAGATGAGAAAGTGATAGTTCCCTTGAGTATGAACGAAACAGAAAGGGTATGTTTAAGGGAGAAGGAAAGAAAAATGGTTCTATTAAATTAGAGAAATAGAAACTCACATGAAAACGTTGTTTGAAAAATGGCCATAATGAATACCATTGTTGACAACTCCATCCAGAGTTGAAGCCCAACAAACTTAAAACCAAAGAGAAGGAGAAAACAACTGCAATCATTGAACATGACTTAGGCTTAGATTTAGGAGAAAACAAGATTACAACAATAGGTTTTAAAGGTAAGAACATAGAAAGAACTTGTTATTCAAGTTTTTCTAATGGAACTCAAGATAATGATACAATAATTGAACTCTTTCATATTAGAGTTGTTTCAAAGCATACCAAAATAGACACACTATTTGATAGCGGTTCTCAAACCAATTTGATTTTCGAGACCTTATCCTTTAGTTTGGATACACAAGAATGAAAACTTGTAGGTAACAAGGAAGTGCATCCTAAGGTTTGCAATCAATTCGAACTTTCTTGATGAAGTTGAACTTGATGTAGTTCCGCTTAAGATTTTAGGTATTGTTTTGGGAAGTCCTTATCTTTATGATAGGAGGGCATTATTTCATCGCCATGAGAATAAGTACCACTTGTTCAAGAATGGAATTGATTACATAGTTAGAGTGCATAAGAAGAAGATGTGTTTGTCTCTTATGCATGCATGACAAATGAAGAGAATAATGAATGCAAGTCAAAAAAAATATTTGTTAATGTTCAAGCATAATGATGTTTTGAGTGCGACATTTCAATAAGATGCATAAAATTACCAAGATGATTTAATTAAAGTTGCTAATGGATGTAATAAGATGTTTCATGGCTTTAACATGTTTCCTTTGAAAAGAGGTACACAAGATGTGAAAGATTTGCATCAGTCCACATCATTTTTGAGCAGTGATGGGAACAAGATTTCGGTGTTGAATGGTGAAAAAATCAAAGAACAAGCGCCAAAGAAAAATGACAAAGAAGGCATAGGTTCCACAAGTACTCTTTTTGGTTTCAAAATGGTACATGGAAATGGTGAAAACACTTGGTGTTGGGTGTGGAGCCTGATTATCTTGTTTATTTTGCATCACAACGTTGGACCCCTGTAACTTAATGGGGGTGGCAATGCCGCCCGTAATTAAACGCTGCCTGGGGGGTCCAAGGGGGGGCGGCTGCGACTTTATGGAGCCCTCCCTTGGCAGGGGGTTTCAGGGGCAGCGCCCCCAAAGCTAAAAATAGATGTAAAATTGCCTTGTAAAAGTATATTAATTTCTAGTCAATCTGGGCCATTCATTAAGCAGATGATCTGACGGTAGAAGTTATGTTTAGTTTAGGGTATTTTTCCCTAGAAGGCAACCCCTAACTTGTATGAGGGTATTTTATTGTGGTTGTGTATTGTATGTGGATTCTTGGAGCGAGAAAAAGATAGGGAGACTGTGAGAGAGAACAGAAGATATTACAGTGGATCTGCTATAGGTTGTGTCTCTTCATTTTGCTAGATAATAGAAAGGAAGGACTAGTTGTTCGTGGTGGACGTAGCCCAAACTGGGTGAACCACGTATATCTGTATCTCTCTGGTTTTATGTGTTTTGTGTGCTTTTGTTTTCACATAATTTATGTGTTTCATTGCTCTGTAATATTTAGTTTTCTAACAACTCGTATCAGAGTTGAAGGTCTATTTGTTTGATAAAATCGCAGGAAAGAAGGGTTCCTAGTTCGAGTGGGAGCAATGGCGGAAGATGGTAAGTTTAGGGTCGAGAAATTTAATGGAAAAAGATTCCCACTGTGGAAGATGCAGATGGAAGATTATCTGTATCAGAAAGATCTGTACCTAACATTGAGCGGAAAAACAAAGAAGCCGACAGCTATGACAAACAAAGAATGGGAGATTCTCGATAGAAAGGCACTCGAAACAGGACGGTTGTGCCTCGCAGAGTTGGTAGCCTTCGATATTATGAAGGAAACAACAATAGAGGGTTTGATTAAGGCGTTGGTGAAATTATATGAAAAACCTCGGCCTCAAACAAGGTATTTCTTATGAAACGTTTATTTAATATGAAGATGTCGGAAGGTGGATCTATTGCAGACCATTTAAATGATTTTAATATAGTTACCAGTCAGTTAAGTTCTGTAGGGGTAAACTTTGATGATGAAGTTAGGGCTCTTTTATTTCTGTGCTCATTGTCAGTAATATAGAATGGTTTAGTTATGGCTATTAGTAACTCTGTCTCTGGATCTAGTACTTTAAATTTTGATGATATTGTTGGTGCTATCCTTAGCGAGGAAATGCGACGGAAAATCTCCGGTGAGACATCGGGTAATTCTTTGAGTGCAGAGTCTAGGGGAAGAAAAATGGAAAGAGGAAAGAGCTCAGGATATCGCAGTAAATCAAGGAAAGGCAGATCCAAGTCCAGATTGGGGATAGTGTGCTGGAAATGCGGAAAGAAAGGACACCTGAAGAAATATTGTAGATATCAGAAGGGACAAGAAGGAGACAGATAGAAAGAAAACAATCATGAAGCAAATGTGACAGGTGATGTGTTACAAGATGCCTTGATTCTTTCTTTCAAAAATGTTATTGATTCCTGGGTAGTAGATTCAGGGGCTTCATTCCATGCCACACCTGATAAGAAATATTTTCATAACTATGTTCAAGGAGATTTTGGACAAGTCTGTTTGGGTGATGATAAACCCTGTAAAATTGTCGGAATGGGTAAGGTTCTTGTAAAATAGCAGAATGGAAACCAATGGCTATTAAAGGAGGTAAGGCATGTTCCAAATCTAAAGAAAAATCTGATTTCAACAGGGCAGTTAGGCGGTGAAGGTTGTGTGACAACTTTCACAAATAAAACCTGGAAGGTCACCAAAGGAGCCCTGGTAATAGCAAAAGGCGAAAAGGTTGGTATATTGTATTTATGCAATGGTATTTCTAACTCTGTTAATTCTTTAAATTCCAAAGGAGCAAATGCAACATTATGGCATCATAGGCTTGGACACATGAATGAGAAGGGGATGAAGATTCTTCACTCAAGAAATTTGTTGCCAGGTTTGAAGAATGTTGATTTGGATTTTTGTGAGAATTGCATTTATGGAAAATAGAAGAGAGTCATATTTCTCAGAGTTGGGAAAGAAAAAAAGAGTGAAAAAATAGAGCTTGTGCATACAAATGTATGGGGACCTGCTCAGGTATCATCTCTCAATGGCTCTCGTTATTATGTTACTTTTATTGATTATGCAACTAGAAAAACTTGGATTTATTATATTCAGAATAAATCTGATGTATTTGATACTTTCAAGAAATAGAAATCTTTGGTTGAGATTGAGACATGAAAGAAGTTGAAGTGTCTCAGATAAGACAATGGAGGTGAATATTGCAGCAAAGAGTTTGATAGGTACTGTTCAGAGCATCAAATTCACAGAGAGAAGACAGTTCCAAGAACACCACAAGAAAATGGTGTGTCAAAAAGGATGAACAGAACAATCATGGAGCGTGCAAGGTGCATGAGATTGCATGCAGGATTGCCTTTACAATTTTGGACAGATGCTGTAGATACTGTTGTTTATCTAATAAACAGAGGACCATCAAGTTCCTTGGATGGTGGTATTCCAGAGGAAGCACGGAAAGGTAAAAAGGTAAACTACTCTTTTTTAAAGCCTTTTGGTTTTGAGGCCTTTGTCCATATTAACAAAGAAAATAGAACAAATCTTGAGGGAAAATCATAGAAATGTACCTTTATTGGATATGGTGTTAATGATTTTGGTTATCACTTATATGATTATGAAAATCACAAAATAATTAGGAGAAGAGATGTAATATTCAATGAAAAGGTATTGTATAAGAATCAGTTGCAGGAAAAGAAACAGGAAAAATAAAACAAATAATACACAATCCTTGATGAGATCATAGAAAAGGTAAAGGTGCCTGAAAATAATAATAATCAAGAGCCACAATAACAACAACCACCTCAACAGCAACATGCACCTCAAACACCTGAAAGTGGTGTTAGAAGATCTACCAGGATAAGTAGACCCCCTGAACGATACTCTCCTTCATTATATTATTTATTGTTGAATGATTCTGGTGAACCTGAATGTTATGAAGAAGCAATGCAGGTTGACAACAAGAAGAAGTGGGAGCTAGCCATGGAAGAAGAGATGGACTCCTTAATGCATAACCAGACTTGGGACTTAGTTAGGTTGCTTGATGGTAAAACTACATTGCAGAATAAATGGGTTTATAGGCTGAAGGAAGAAGATGGAGCAAAAAAGAGGTACAAAGCTAGACTTGTGGTGAAGGGGTTTGCACAGAAGAAAGGTATTGATTTTGATGAAATATTTTCTCCTATTGTTAATATGACTTCAATCATAACTATTTTAATTCTTGTAGCAGCGAAATATTTACATCTTGAACAGTTAGATGTAAAGACAACATTTCTTCATGGAGATTTGGAGGAAGAGATCTATCTGCAGCAACCAGAAGGATATGAGGTCAAAGGGAAAGAAAAATTAGTGTGCAGGTTAAAGAAGAGCTTGTATGGCTTAAAACATGCTCCAAGGCAATGGTATCTAAAATTTGATAGGTTTATGTCTGAACAAGGTTATACTAGATGTCACTCTGATCATTGTGTTTATCTGAAAAAGCAAAATGGCAGCTATATTATATTGTTATTATATGTAGATGACATGCTTGTTGCAGGGTCTCACATGCAGGAAATAAATGTACTCAAAAGAAAATTGGAAAATTCCTTTGCAATGAAGGATTTGGGAGGTGCAAAACAAATCCTTGGTTTGAGAATAACTAGAGATAGGAAAAATCGCAAATTAACACTATCTCAGAATGAGTACATACAAAAGGTGTTGAAAAGATTTAATATGCAGAATGCAAAACCAGTTAGTACACCTTTTGCTAGCCATTTCAAAATTAGTAAGGAGATGTTCCCCAAGACCCAAGAAGAAATGGACTATATGTCTAAAGTTCCATATGCATCAGCAGTTGGAAGCTTAATGTATGCAATGGTCTACACAAGGCCTGATATTGCACATGTAGTAGGAGTTGTAAGAAAGTACATGAACAATCCAGGAAAAGAACATTGGATGGCAGTGAAATGGATTCTCAGATATTTGAGAGGTACCACAAATCAAGAATTATGTTTTGGTGGTTCAAACATTGCTCTGTAGGGATATGTTGATGCAGATATGACAGGTGACAGAGATAAAAGGAGGAGCACTACAGGATATGTATTTACTGTAGGTGGAATAGTTGTCAGTTGGGTTTCAAAAATCCAAAGTGTTGTTGCACTTTCAACAATAGAAGTAGAGTATGCTGCTACAAAGGCTAGTAAAGAAATGATTTGGTTACAAAGGTTTATGGATGAACTGGGTAAGAAGCATGATATGGGCAGGTTATACAGTGATAGCCAAAGTGCCATTAATCTTGCAAAGAAATCAGCATTTCATTCCAAGACTAAACACATGCAGCTCATGTACCATTTCATACGGTCAGTATTCGAAGATGGACAGTTGAAGCTGCAAAAGATACACACTAGCCATAATCCTGCAGATATGCTAACAAAAGTTGTAACCAGGGAGAAACTGAGAATATGCTCAGTTTCAATTGGTCTTCAAGGATGACGATGAAGATGAGAAACAGCCAGGTCAAAAGAGAAGTCATTGTCCAACAAATGAAGCAGCGGTGGAGTTGCTACAATTAGCCTCCAAGTGGTATTTTGTTGGGTGTGGAGCCTGATTATCTTGTTTATTTTGTATCACATCGTTCAACCCCTGTACCTTAATGGGGCGACAACGCCACCCGTAATTAAACTTTTCCTGGGGGGTGCAGGGGGGCGTCTGAGACTTTATGGAGCCCCCCCTGGCAGGGGGTTTCGGGGGAATTGCCCTCGAAACTAAAAACAGATGTAAAATTGCCTTGTAAAAGTATATTAATTTCTAGTCAATCTGGGATGTTTATTAGGTGGATGATCTGACAGTAGAAGTTATGTTTAGTTTAGGGTTTTTTTTCCCTAGAAGGCAACCCCTCGCATGTATGAGGGTATTGTATTGTGGCTGTGTATTGTATGTGTATTCTTGGAGTGAGAAACAGATAGGGAGACTGTGAGAGAGAACAGAGGATATTACAGCAGATCTGTTGTAGGTTGTGTCTCTTCATTTTGCTGGATAATATAAAGGAAGGAATGGTTGTTCGAGGTGGACGTAGCCCAAACTGGGTGAACCACGTATATCTATATCTCTCTGGTTTTATGTGTTTTGTGTGCTTGTGTTTTCGCATATTTTATGTGTTTCATTGCTCTGTAATATTTAATTTTCTAACACTTGGTCAAAATTCGACACAAGTACAAGGCAAGACAAGCTAAAAATTGCCATCACAACAATGTTCAAGGTGAGAACATTTTCAAGTTATTCATTTGTTCTTTGATTGAAAACCTAGGAAGGAACATGTTTGCTTCTTATAGGATAGTTTGTTGTTTTGAAAATTCTGGAAAAATTGCAGCATGATGGTATCTATAACATCAAGACGGCGTCTTCAAAATCAAGGAAAAATATCGGTTTTCAGGAAAATCTCAAGTTGATGAGATCAGAAAAATTCGAGTGGATTAAGACTAGAAGGGTGAGGGGGTTGCACCCCCATCCAATTTTTTGTTAATAAAAGAGCTTCTGGGGTCCAAAAGCTTCAAGTGGGGAGGTGTGATCGGGTGCTCAAAATTATGCTAAAAAAATGCATAATGGTGTAGAACCTGAACGACCACATAAATCTCGTCGTTTTGAATATGGCGCAATGCGTTTCACCGAAAACTGACACTGTATTCTCCCATAAACGTGTTATGTCCACTTTTTCAAATAGGCAATTTTTTGAAAAAAACTAGAGGGACAGTCTAGTCAATAGTCCGTACTGCGGATTGGGCATGACCATGTGGCAGGTTAACTGGTTAAAGGGTATCTTCCTCGGAAAATTATGTTGTTCCAAGTGGCACATTTTCATTGGTCTGAGGTGGAGGATATGTATTGGCTCATTAGGTTTTATGGAAGCTAATCACAAGTTGCCACATGGCCCAACCAGGGGCTGCCACGTGGCAGCCCGAGGGCCACCAAAATGTTGTCAAGGTTTGAGTGGAGTGGGCAGGGGTTGAACCCGCGACCTCCAAGAAACTGGCACAAAGACTTTACCACCACGCCATCACAATGAATCTCAATATATAATGGTGTCAGCATAGTTTTATTATGACATGGTTTTCGCAATGGGGGAGGGGGCTGAGGTCTAGCCCCAACCCTGGTCACCACGCCTGGGGGAGGGACCATGGGTAGGAGGCTAGCCCCGCGCACCCACTAACCATGACATCACATGCCACCATCGCCACGACATGTGATCGCCAACAACGCCGCCTACCGAGACCACCACGGGACTGTCGGTTGGGTGGCTTCTAGCATTAACGGCCTTGCAAGTCGTGACATGTGTCCACCCTCAGTAGTTAACACCCACGATTAGAGAAAATCCTGTAGTCTTTTATTATAACTTTTTTTTATTTAACCATATACATTATGGTTGTTAATTTAGGTTTAAGGCATCATTAGGCATTTAAGTGCTCTGACAATTTCGCCCGGAAATTGAGCAATCTGGCGCTCCGTTAGCGAATTTTGGGGCGAAATTGTAGGATGGTGTCGGATTTGGAGTAATTTTTGGAGCGATTAGTACAAAAACTTGGGTAAGCCATAACTTACTCAATTTTTGACCAAATTTGAAGCAGAAAGAGGCTATACGAGAATTTTTGGGCAGTTTGGAGCCATTGGAACAACTTTCAGTGCTGGTTGAGCATTACAATTGTATGTAATCACAATTTTGAACATAATAAAATAGGGCCAAGCCATTGGAAGCTGGACCAAGGAGACATATCTCAAGCAGGGTGAACTCCTTCATCATGTGTTGTTGTGTTACTATTTATGGTGATGTTCATGTTTGTTAGATATAGTTTTTTAGTGTTTTTTTAATGTTATTTTGCTCAATAAATTCACATAAAAACACATAAAAACTCACGTTTAACTTTAAATTTACCTCAAAATCCTCAAGCACTATGTTTATATTCTGAATTGGAATTTAGCACAACAAACACAATTTTCCCATTCAGATTAGAAACCCTAAAGAATGTTAAATTCAAGAAAGAAAACCTAATCTTCTTTGCATTTGATAAATCATCCTTTTAATAAATATGTTCAAAGAAAATTAGCTTTAGTGTCAGTTTCCATGTGCATTTCATAATAAAATAATCATTTCTATGAAAATTTATATATCTATCCTCTAACCTTAATTGCAGAATTGTGTTGCAGAGAAGAAAAGGTGGGTCTAAAGTGGTCTTTAGTCCTCCTCAATCATGGGTTCAAAGCATAGCAGTCATTATCCAAGACTAAGAGACAAAAATCAAACTTTTGGAGAAAATATTTCCAAGTTTACATGGTGTTGCATGATGTTGCAGGATTTCTATAGGACACTACAGGATTTCCCTGTTTTGCTACAGGATTGGAATATATGTGAGCGTCCTAAGGGTGGAAAATGTGCTCTAAAGGTGGGAAAGGGTAGATTAAGGTGTATTAAGTTTTTTTGAAGCTTTTACCAAGCCTAGCACCTCTCATAGGTCAATCTTTCATATAATAAAATGCACACGGTATACTTCAATGGCCCAGAAATGTAGTTTCGGTGGTAGAATTTTGAGGGAAATGTGAGATGAAGAGGAAGAGGTTGATGATGACAGGAGAAATTTAGAATGAGTGTGCCAACCCTGCAAGCCACTATTAGTACCTACAAACCCAACAAGCAATCATTTTTTTCACTTAAAAATAATGTCAAGATAATGATCAAATTACAACAAAATGAACTAAACAAGAAAGGGCGAGTTGAAATTTATTACATCAAAATATAATCTAACTTGCAACATGCATCTAACCTATGTCCATGAAAGTTTAAATAAGAATGTGATTTAACTCCTAAATATGCAAAAACATAGTATGTAAAAGAGCATTGATCTAAGCTCTAACAGTATGCAAAGGAAAATAACCACATATTTTTGGCTTGCTATTGCATGCTCTTCAACCACACTTCCCACAAGAGAGGTGGTATATCAACCTGCAACAAAAAATTTTGCAAGTAAACTTCTACTAAGAAAGAAATAAATGCTCCTACAAAAAGTAATGCATAGATAAGGTGCACAAAAAGAGACTAGTGCCTTTTGGTTGGGCCCTCACCCAAGGGGACTCAGCCCTTTGAAACAAATTCAAATGTGAGAAAACAGTAAAAAACTCATTGAAATAATATAAATTTCAACTACATCATGCAAAGGAAATCAAAATGACAGTCTCAAACTCCTAGCTCTTAGTAGCTCTTCCCTACTCAAAAATTTGAATCCTATCGATCCCTTAGGCTTGCTTATTAATAGAAATACGATTGAGGGGAAAACTCCTTGGAAAGAGGATTTCTTTTGTTAGGCTAGGAGGTAACTCCACAAAAATACTGAATGAATTGATTAAGGATGCCTATAAATATATACATGCAGGTGAGACTCTTGGGATTCATTTCTCAGTGGCTCTTCAACTTCCTTATTTCCTATTTACATTAATGTACAATTTCGCCTAATCCCTAGGATTGAGTGTCAACATCTCCTCCACCACCCCCCCCCCCCAATTTGAAGGGATGTTGGTGAGGCCAAGCATCGTTATGAATTTTTCAAAATTTTCTCTTCCAAACGTTTTGGTGAAGATGTTTTCAATCTTCTCATTTGTGGAACAATAACGAAGATGGATTGTTTTGGCCTCAACATGATGTCGAATCAGATGGTATTTTGTATTGATTTTCTTCGTTCGATCATGAAACTTTGGGTTCTTGGAAAAATTTACTACAAAAGTGTTATCGATCATGGGTGGAGTTGAATGCATTTGTTTCATCTGCAAATCTTCGAATATTTTCTTGAGCCACACAATTTCCTTTGTCATTTCAGCTGCTGCCACATATTTTTCCTCAGCTATGGAATCTTCTAGAACTGACTATTTGTGTGATCTCTAGGAGATAGCTCCTGATCCAAGATTCATAGTATAACCTGAAGTCGATACCCCATTTTCTTTGTTTCCATAAAAGTCGGATTCAGAGTATCCAATCAAAATGAAGTCGCCCACCTGTTTATATTGGAGTCCAAATTCTCGAGTCCCTTTCAATAACTTTAGAACTCTTTTTGCAGCAGACCAATGTCCTTCACAAGGTTTTTGCATAAACCTAGAGAGGATTCCAACAATAGATGAGATGTCTAGTCTGGTAGTAGTTAGGTAAATGAGACTTCCTACAAGTTTTATATACTTTGTTGCATCCTGAAATGATTTCCTTTCAATGGATGTGAGCTTCAAGTTTTATTCCATTGGAGTGGCCAAAGGATTGCACTCATCCATGCCAAACGTGTTCAATATATCTCCAATGTACTTCTTCCGAGAGAGGAATATAAATTTAGGATGTTGAGTCACTTAAATACCAAGATAGTAGTGAACATAGCCCAAATTAGTCATTTCAAAACCTTTCTTCAGTTCCTTCTTTATGGATGCAATATAGCTCTCATTTTTCCCTGTCATCAAAAGATCATCGAAATACACCACAAGATATACAACTATTTTTCCAACTTTCTTGACAAACAAAGTTGCACCATCAAGATCATAATGTTTTAAGTTAAGTTTCAGAAGAAGCTCTGTTAACTTTTCATACTAGTGTCACAGTGCTTTCTTGAGGCCATACAAGGATTTTATAAGCTTGCATACTTTGTGTTCTTGGCCCTTCACTACAAATCCTTCTGGATGGACATAAAAACATTCTCCTTTAGATCTCCATTAAGGAAATCAATTTTTACATCCATCTGAAACATTATGGGTTGTTAAGGAAAAGATTGACCGGGCGGTAGCCCATTTTGCAGTGGGGGAAAAATTCTCCCTATAATCGATCCCTTCTTTCTGTGCAAAGCCTTTTGCCACAAGCCTGGATTTTTTCTTTTCAAGTGAGCCATTAGCTTTGTACTTGTTCATGTAGACCCACTTCCAGCCAATTGGTTTAGTTCCCAATGGAGGATCAACTAGCTTCCAAGTGCCATTCTTTATCAAGGCGTCATACTCCTTTTTCAACGCTTCATTCCATTCATCATAAGAAGCTACTTCTTTGAAGGAAGTTGGTTCAATATCTTTAGACAAATTCAATTCACAATTATAAGAAACATCCATATTAAGAGGTGAATCTGAATCATCTACATCACCTCCATTTTTCCTCGTGGAACTTCTTGTTCCCATCTTTCCAACCTCATCACGATGAACATTTTCCAGTGTCTTTGTTAACCATTTTGGAGGACATTTCTGAGATGGCCCAAGTTGCTCATCTGACTGAGTTGGGATTGAATCAATATTCAATGTCCCAATTCTGTCAATCACATCATTCAAAATGTCATATGTAGTTGGTTCTTCATGTGGGGGAGAGAGTGCTTTGGAAGATGATTCCACAGATTGATTTAGTATAGGAATCACCCCTTCAAGATGTGGAATCTGATTATCAAATTCTTGAGATGACTTTGCATGTACAAATCTATCCAAACGATCAAGCTGTCGCTCAACAACATTGTCATTCTTGGAAGATTCAAGGAATATGACATCTCTATATACTACAAACTTCTTATTAACTTCATCATAGAGCCGATATCCTTTGGAGGTATTGGAACACCCCAAGAAGATACATTTTTGACTTCTTGCAGCAATTTTATTTCTTTTTTCCTTAGGTATCAAAGCATAACAGGTGGAACCAAAGACCCTAAGATGCTTTACCGAAGGAATGTGGGCATGTCACATTTCATAAGGAGTTTTATTTCTAATTGCATTAGAAGGACACATACTCTTTATGTGCACAACACATAGAATTGCATTAGCCCAAAACATCAATTTTACATTCTTGAAAAACATCATGGAGTGAACCATATTTAAAATTGTCATGTTCAATCTCTTAGCTACACCATTCTGTTGGGTATTATAAGGCACGGTTTTTGATGTTTGATCCCATGTTGGTGAAGATAGTTTTCAAATTCATTTGAAGTGTATTATTTTCCATTATTAGTGTGTAAAGATCCAATATGAGTTTGTGCATCATTTTCAATCCATGCATGAAAACTTTTAAATGTTTGAAAAGCATCATATTTTTTCTTCAATAAGTAAACCCAACACATTTTGATGTAGTCATCAATAAATGTCATCATATATTTATTTCCATTTGCAAAAGGAAAATGCATGGGGCCACAGAAATCTAAATGAATAAGCTCAAGTTTTCTATGTGCTATGGAATGTGAATCGTGAAAGGATTGTTTGCTATGCTTTCCTAGAATACAATAATACATTGCTTAAGTTTCCTAGGAAATGTAGACAATCCAATAACACCATTTTTCTTCAACAATCAAATGTTTTCATAGTTCAAGTGTCCAAATCTAAAATTTCATAAAAGACTTGATGGGAATGTAATTCCTCATAGTGAGAACTAAATGCAAAGTTTTATGCATGAGTAGAGGTACCTTGCAACTTTAGGAGTCTTCCCTCTTCTATCCCTCTCATGACAAGTGAGCGATATGATGCTTTTCTAACCTCAACCTTGCCATCAAACATGCGAATGGAATGTCCTTGTTGGTAGATGTGCACCAAGGACAAAATTTTTCTCCTTAACTATTGGTGGTATAGAACCTCATGTAGAAGAATTTATGGATGACCAGGAAACTTAAGCCTGATTGTGCCAAGCCCTAATGGATTGAGTTTAGATTTTTCTGCAAAATATATTGCTCCATCAACCTTGTCAATAAATTCTTAAAAAAATAAAATCTAAAAGTCATGTGACATGTTTCTCCTGAATCTAACAACCAATCATTTCTCCACGAAGCAAGTGAAGCATTAAAAAAGTCTTCAGTTACTCCATTATTACAATGTGCTACAAAATAATGAATGGATTCATGGGCTTTACCTTTGTCTTTGTCACGAGTTTTGCCTTTGGCTTCATTTCTTTATTGCTCAATTATGTCCCAAGGCAACTTACATGTAGATGCATCATGTCAATCTCTATTGCAACATATGCAATGAAGATCATATTTTTCACTTTGAGCTTGTCTACCCCCCCTGCCTCTGAAATTTATTCTTCCTCGTCCTTTCCGGCCACCTGTCCCTCTGGAATAATCTTGAGCATGATTTTTTTCTATCTATGAAAAATATAAAGCTTCTTCATAAGACTGAGGGGTTGTCTTCTTTCCAAAAACTCTCTCTTTCTACAAATTTTTTCTCAAGGGAGTCCAAGGTGATATCATTGAGGTTTACACTTGCTTGCAATGATTCAAGAGAGTGTGAGTAAGTGGGATACAATGCCTTGACATAATCCATGAGAGATATGTCAATTTCTACACTAGTGATTTTAATGTCATGCATGATAGATCTTACTTTTGATGCTAAATAAAGAGGGTCATCATTTTTTAATTCAGGGCTAAATATCTTAATGATTAACTGAACAAATTCAAGATGTGAATGTGAGTCATAGAGTTCTTTCAATTTCGTCAAGGCTTCATATGCATTTGAAAATGGTGTAATATGGAGACTCACCTCTTCATTTACAGATGATGCAATCAAGCATAGGCCTTGATGTTTTGGTTGTCCCAAATGGCGATCTCCTTTTCTGTTGTAGGCTTTGCAGATGGATTTTTTGCATATTCTTCACAAATTCCTTTCCACAACTCATTAAAAATGAGTGTGTGTTTAATCTTCCTTGACCATTCAGGACAATTCTATTTTCCTAAGAGAACGACTCCGACAATGGATATGAGTGAATGCGTTTTATAAAAAAAAGAACGTTTTTGCCTAAAAGAGAATTCTCCCATAAATAAATAAATAATCTGTTAAAAAATTTGGTTAAAAAAACAGAGGTAATATCTAGGGGAGGTATTATTTTGGGGAGGGTTTAACTGGGGGAGTTGACAATTGGGGAAGGTATTATTTTGGGGAGGCTTTAACTGGAGGAGTTGACAATTGAGGGAGGTATTATTTTGGGGAGGGTTTAACTGGGGCAGTTCGGGCTTGGGGAGGGGGGGGGGGGGGGGGGGGGGGGGACTTGGGAGAGGTGACAAATAAGGAGGTACCAACTGTTAGGTTTGAGCAGAGGGGAGTGTGAAGCAGCCGACAGAGTGGAAGGGGCCGGTGGGAGGTGGTGGGGGTCGACAGAGGTGGTGGCATGGAGGCTGGTGGAAGTTGTAAGCATGGAGGGAGGTCGATGCAGTGGGCAGGAAGTGGTGCCACAACAAGGAGGGAGGCATAGACGGAGTGACTGAGAGTTGGGTTTAGAGTGTGGGGGAACGCACAGGAGGGATAGGATTGTTCTGTGATGGCATATGCAGGTGCGAAAACCACAAGAGAGAGGTGCCTCCACCACAACAACACCGAGAGTGCCATAGGCCAATGCACCACCGAATTTTCAGGTCGGAAAACGCAGCAAAGAAGAGTTGAAGGAGAGTGCAGGAGAGGGAATTTCTTGAGAAAAAAAGTTACATATCGTCTACGCATGGGAGATAAGACAACGTGGACTATATTACAGAGGAGAAGTTAGGTATTACAGATAGAGAGCAGTAGAATTTGTAGCGACAATTCTGCCAGGTGCAACCATAAAGGAAAAGAGGGAGTTACAAGGATATTAATGCTAGAAACAGAATTGGCTCTGATACCATGTCAGGCCAATAGGTAACTCCACAAAAAGATTGAATGAATTGATTAAGGATGCCTATCAATATATACATGGAGGTGAGACTCTTGGGATTCATTTCCCATTATCTCTTCAACTTCCTTATTTCCTATTTAAACTAATGTACAATTTCTCCCAATCCCTTAGGATTAGGTGTCAACAACTTTCCTCCAAAATCTAAAAAAGAAGAAGATCTAGCTCCCTTAGATCCTTACAATTACTTGAATGTATGGACTGCTAGTAGACCTCAAGTTGTAGGTGACTGATTTTAGGGATCAAGCCAAGTTGAAGGAGAGTAAATGCAGTGGACAATTCTCTTACATCTCCTCTATCTACCTCCAACGTTCCTCTGCATTGTAAATGCACTCAAAAATTCTCTTTTTCCTACACATTAACCACATTAGGCCACAAAGTATGACAAACATCCTTTAGTCTCCCTATTAAGCACATTGTAGCATAAAAAATGTTAATCAATGTAATAAAAGTGGAAATTATAGGTTAGAGGATATCAAAATGGGCCTTATAATATACCTATTGATGGGGCCCATCACAAACTCCAAAAATAAGACTAAAATTTAAAAAATGAAGTAGGTGGGTGAGTTCATAAAGTGGTTAGTTAGGTTATCTACAAAAATGAGTGATAAAACTGTTGTGTAACCAGCTCCAAAAAGAGAAGAAAAGAGATATCAACGCATTAGAAATGAGCCTCTTCGAGGGGGCAACCTCCAATACATTACATAAATGAACAATTCTTGGATGATACAATTTACAAAACCTCCTTTCTATATATAGGAGTCCATGGGGCCATAATGTAATCCTAGTGGGCCACAATGTAATCCTAGCTGACCTAACAATAATAATTGAAGGGCACAATAATGACAAAATGGGGGTTACAAGGGTACAATAATAACAATAAGGGGGTTACACTAACAACAATAAGGGACTATACTAGTAATATAGGGACCTAACATGCCCCTCTCCTTCAAAAAGTGTTGTCCTCAATGCTTGAGTAGCTCTGGGTGCTTCTGTATAAAATTCTCATCCTCCCATGTAGAATCTTCAGTGGGTAAGTTCTTCCACTTGATGAGATACTCTGGAATTGATCGATTCCGTAGTTGTCGAGTTCTTGTTTCCGTGACCGATTCAGGTTCCAATATGATTTTTCCTTCCTCATCAAGTTCTGGCAATATTGTTTGAACTGGAATATTTTCACCTATAACCTTCTTTAAGCATGAAACATGGAAAACTGGATGTACTCGCGAAGAAGCAGGAAGCTCCAATTTGTATGCCATAGAACCACTCTTTTGCAACACCTTGTAAGGACCATAGTACTTTGGTGATAATTTATTATCCTTCTTAGCTTGCTTGAGGGACATTTGTTTGTATGGTTGTAGCCGTAAAAATACCCAATCTCCTACATCAAAACTTCTCTCGCCGCGATGTTGATCTGCCTGTTGTTTCATTCGATTTTGTGCCAAATTCAGGTTATCCTTTAAGAGTTGGAGAACTTCTTGCTGATGCTCGATGTGATCTTCCACTGCTTGAACCTTCGAATTTTCCCTTAAAGATGATGTGATGGATGGTGGATGATATCCATAAAGTGCCATAAATGGGGTCATTTTTGCCGCAATATGGAAGGAAGTGTTATACCACCATTCAGCGAGAGGTAACCACTTGACCCATTGTGTTTGTTTATCAGATACAAAACAACGAAGATATCCTTCCAAACATTTATTTACTATCTCCGTTTGACCATCAGATTGAGGATGATAAGATGAGCTATGAGCTAATTGAGTACCCAAACAAGAAAATAACTCCGTCCAAAAATTTCTCGTAAAAATGGGATCTCTGTCGCTCACAATAACCCTTGGGCTTCCATGTAGCTTTTGAATTCTATCCACAAATGTAGTAGCAACTATACTTACTTTAAATGGATGAGATAATGCACAAAAGTGTGCATACTTGGTAAGTCTATCAACTACCACCATGATGACATTCTTGCCTTCGGACTTCGGTAAACCTGTGATAAAATCCATTGAAATATCCTCCCAACGTTGACATGGAATGGATAAAGGTTGTAGAAGTCACGGGGTCTTAATTGTCTCCACTTTATTCTGCTGGCAAACCAAACATTCCGCCACAAACTTTTGAATATCAGATTTAAGGCCATCCCAAAAAAAATCTTTCTTCACCCTGTGGTAAGTTTTTAAAAATCCTGAGTGTCCTCCTAAAGGAGAATTGTGCAATTCCAGAAGAATCTTTTGTTTTAGTTGGGAATTCTTCCAAAGATATAAGTGATCTTTGTACCATAAGGAATCATTTTTCCAACTAAATGTATCAGATGTACTAGGATCTTGCTGCAACTTTTGAATGAGTGTCCATACATCTTTGTCCTTCTTCCATTCATCTTTTTCTTCGGTTATCCAATCTGGTTGGATAATAGAAATGGCACAAAGCAATGCTTCCACCTCTTCATTCTTTCTTGAGAGTGCATCCGCAACAACATTAAGCTTTCCTTTTTTGTAGATTATTTCAAAGTCATAACCCAACATCTTTGTGACCCATTTTTGCTGCTCTTATGAAGATAGTCTTTGTTCCAAAAAGTGTTTAAGACTATCATGATCAGTTTTTTCCTTGAAGTGTCTTCCCATTAGGTAAGTTCTCCATTTCTTTAGTGCATGCAGTATTGTTAACATTTCCTTCTCATAAATAGGTTTCTGTAAATACTTTCCTTTGATTGGACGACTTTCAAAAGAAATGGGTCTTCCTTCCTGCATTAAAACAACACCAATTCCATTGCTTGAGGCATCACATTCCACAATAAAGGTTTTGTGAAGTCCGGCGTAGCTAAGACCGGTGCTAGGCACATTGCCTCTTTAAGATGTTCAAAGGCCTTAGTTTCTTCAGGAGTCCATGAAAATGCATCTTTCTTCAATAATGTTGTTAGAGGTGCTGCTATTCTCCCATAATTCTTAACAAACTTGCTATAATAGCCTGTTAACCCAAGAAATCCGCACAACTGCTTTATGGTTATGGGGACTTTCCATTCCTTAATGGCTTTAATTTTGTTAGGGTCTACCTTAACACCCTCGTGAGATACAATATGACCCAGATATTCCACCTCTTGTACTCCAAAGAAACATTTGGATGTTTTTGCATATAATTGTTTCTCCCGCAATAGTTTGAGCACCCTGTCAACATGTTCAACATGATCCTTCCAAGACCTGCTGTAGATTAGTATATCATCAAAAAATACTAGCACAAATTTTTTAAGGAAGGGTTTGAAAATGGAATTCATCAACCCTTGAAATGTAGAAGGTGCATTGGTAAGGCCAAAAGGCATGACCAAAAATTCATAATGACCCTCATGAGTTCGAAATGCTGTTTTTGGAATATCTTCAGTCTTCATTCTAATTTGATGATATCCCGAACGAATATCCAACTTGGTAAAATAAATTGCTCCATGTAATTCATCCAATAATTCATCAATCACAGGAATGGGAAATTTGTCTTTAATGGTGAGCTTATTGAGCTCCCTATAATCCGGACACATTCGCCATGATCCATCCTTCTCGTGTACCAATACTACAGGAGCAGAGAAAGAACTTTGACTAGGTTGAATTATACCCGCCTCTAACATTTCTGCAATCATACGTTCAATTTCGCTCTTTTGGAAGTAAGGATATCTATAAGGCCCGATGTTTGGAGGAACACTTCCTGGAATCAAATGAATAGCATGATCATGATCACGAATAGGTGGGAGTCCTTTGGGAGTTTCAAACACCCTGGAATGATTGTCCAAGACTTGTTGGAGATCTGCAGAAATAGATGATTTTGATGTTGGAACTTCTAGTGAGCATAATTGTGCAATTACGCCTCGTTGTTCTTTCTTTAGAAGCTTTGTCATGCCATTAGAGCTTATTATCCTTCCTGGCTTCCCTTCAATACCCCGTAATTCGACTTCCTTTCCTTCTGAAAAAAAATTCAAGAAAAGTTCTTGAAAATTAAAAGCTACCGTCCCCAAAGATTGTAACCATTGTACTCCTAGTACAACATCAGCACCTCCCATAGGAATGGAAAGCATTGGACTAGTCAATACATATTCCCCCATGGTTAACTTGATATTATGGCATTTTCCAGAGCAATTTATAGTTCCTCCATTTGCAACCATCACTTGACATTCTGGTGCTGGGTATAGGAAACAATTTAATTCCTTGGCTACCTTACAATGAATAAAATTATGGGTGCTACCAGAATCAATCAACACTATTACCCTTTTCTTCTTGATCTGTCCTACTATCTTGAGAGTTTGAGGAGTGGTAATTCCGGCCAGTGCATTACATGATATGGTCGGATTCATTTCTTCCTCTTCTATGGCTGGTTCCTGGTGTATATCCTCTTCTTTTTCATTTTCTTCTTCTTCTTCTTCACAATCTATGTAAAATAATTTCTTTTCAGCACACTTATGACCTTTAGTGTATTTGCTATCACAACTGTAGCAAAGCCCTTTTTCTCTTTTTTCTTCTAATTGTTGTGGTGTCAACCTTGTAGGTTGTGGAAATCTAGGCGTAGCAACACTTCCTTCTTTATAGAATTGAGTGGTAGGCTTCCTTGCCGCCATAATTTTACATTCAAATTTTCTTGCCAACCTGAATGCCTTCTCCAATGAATCAGGTTCCAAAATGCGAACTTCATGTTGGATGTTATCCTTTAAAGTGCCTATGAAGAGATCAATCCTTTGTTCCTCTGGAATATCAGTTACCCTTATATTAAATTTTTGGAAGTCCTCAATGTGCTGCCCCACTAAACCCTTTTGTTTGAGATTTATCAATTGGCTAAAGAAGGTGTTGCTCTTTGTATCCTCATAATGTGCTATCATTTCCTCCATAAAAATTGACCAAGTGACAATTTTTTACGGGAGCAAAGCCATTGATACCATACAAATGTATTTTGTTCTAAATGTAAAGTTGCAATGCGTACCTTTTGTGTGTTTTGTACGTTATGGAGATCAAAATATTGCTCCATCCGTAGTATCCATGTTACAGGATCCTTTCCATCAAACTTCCTCATATCCATCTTTGGAATATGGTGGTTCTTCCCGCCAACATTAGAGTTTATGAAATCACAATTAACATTTATTTTGTTCTCATCATGAGGTTCTTCTACTATCTTTCACCATTAGGAAACCTTTCTTGTATCAACTTTGTCAAACCTTCCATGTCTGCTTTTAGAAAATTCTTCATGTTTTCCATTTTCTCATCGATCTTAGCTTCCATTTCATCCATCTTAGATTCCATGCCAGCCTCCATGCCATCCATCTTAGCTTCCATGCCTTTCTTCAAACCGTCCATCTTCACTTCCACGCCTTTCTTCAAAACTTTCATTTCATTTTTTGCTGCTTTTTGTGAGAGTGAAATTTGTTGCACTTGCTCTTGTAATTTTGATAGATCATGTTGCAATTCTTCATTTTCATGAGTCATGGTAGAGCCTTATGAAGGCTTAATTGGTGTTGAATTCTTTTTAGGCGCCATTTTAGAATCCAATATTGATACCTTTTACTTGCTTTGAGGAGCTCGATATTGAAATTGAATTATCTCTGTAATTGAAACTCTTAAATACTTGAAATTCAGCCCTGTAGTATCCCTCTTAAGCTTCTTTCAAATGCCACAGTTCTGATCTAATTTGGATTCCCCAAGACAAAGTTGTGTCCAATCTCCCACAATGACCTAATTTTGGACTGGTTCAGTAGAGAAAACTTGTAGGACTTGCCACGTGTCACTGTTTCATCCTTTGTCTCTGAAATTGATAGCCAAGAAACTCCAGTCTGTTTGCTTGCGACCACTTTTTACGGCACTCAAATCCACTGCCCAGAGAGAGATTTATTGAACTTTTCCCACGATCACCTCTTTGCGATGCAATTCAGGAGCCTGAAAAAGCACTACCTTCCACAGATCATATCTCAAAAAATATTGCGAACCAAGCTCTGAAATTTTTTGAAGAATTTCCTCAGTATTTCAGCTTCGCACCATATGAATTTCAGATTCTAAACCTTCGTAGAAACAATTTTATAGCGAAAATTCCACGATGACCTGTTTAGGAGCTTGAAAAAAGACCTAACTTCCACAGATGATATCTCCGAAAATATTGTGAACCAAGATCTGAAATTTTTAGAAAATCTTCCTGAGGATTTCAGCTTCGCACCCTAAAAATTTCAGCTTTTGAAACTTCATAGAAAAAAAGGTATAGCGAAAATGCCACGATGACCTGTTTGGAGCAGTGAAACCCTAGAATCGCAAGCTCTGATACCAAATGTTGTGTAACCAGCTCCAAAAAGAGAAGAAAAGAGATATCAACGCATTAGAAATGAGCCTCTTCGAGGGGGCAACCTCCAATACATTACATAAATGAACAATTCTTGGATGATACAATTTACAAAACCTCCTTTCTATATATAGGAGTCCATGGGGCCATAATGTAATCCTAGTGGGCCACAATGTAATCCTAGCCGACCTAACAATAATAATTTAAGGGCACAATAATAACAAAATGGGGGTTACAAGGGTACAATAATAACGATAAGGGGGTTACACTAACAACAATAAGGGACTATACTAGTAATATAGGGATATCAAAATGGGCCTTATAATATACCTATTGATGGGGCCCATCACAAACTTCAAAAATAAGACTAAAATTTAAAAAATGAAGTAGGTGGGTGAGTTCATAAAGTGGTTAGTTAGGTTATCTACAAAAATGAATGATAAAACTCATCTTAAACCTTAGAAATAAGGAAATGTGCAATAATAGACTGGAAATAGCCATTTCATAACCGAGTTAGTGCCTAGTCATCATCACATATCAACATAGGTCTCATCAACTACTAAAAATAGTAATAAAAAAAAGAAAAATATAAAAAGAGGTGATAATACCAAATGGAAGGGAATACTTAGTTGTCAATAAAAAGTGGTCATATATACACCTAAAGAAGTAAGAAAGAGGTTCAAATCATGGCCTAAGTGAGATATTGATAAACTCATGAGTGCAATGCATACAAACCTTAATAACACTTTGACTAAAACCTGGTTGTTTTCAAAAAGATGCCACACGTAACCTTATTCTCCTTTAATTCCTTCCTAGAATTATATTGCTTCAAACAATGTTCCCACCTTTTCAAAAATTCTTTAAAATTCTTACTCAAGTTTGGCACGAGATTATGTTATTTATGCTTCATATTTTCATGAATTTAGCTTTAAAGGTTCAAATTTGGACAAAAACATGCAATAATGGATTAAATCTAAAAATGTTGAGATATGTAAAAGACTCCCTAGAATTAGGTTAATTTGCCTGGTTAAAGGGAATGGATTGTCTATATTTGGTTTTAATGACACCAATACAATTTTTTTTTCCTTAAAAGATGCTCCACAATATTTTTACAATATCTATAATTAGATTCAATTCGTACAATCAACATAAAATCTGTCTTAATTGATTATGAGATTCTAATTCAATTCTGACTTCACAATGAAGATAGCTTATAACTCTTGAGTTATATGTGATTATGTTCCTCTCCAATGTGGATTTGACACATGTCCCTTTCAAAATAAAAATTAAATCTATTGTAAATAAAAAATAAGAAAGTGAGCTATAATAAAAGTAGAAATGAATATACATATTTAGTTATTTTTAATTAAAAAACATCACAAAACATCAATAATCTCACTCTCACTCTTACTATACTCACTATGTTCATTGTCAATATTACATATATAAATGAATATACATATTTAGTTTATTTTAATTAAAAACATTATAAAACGTCAATAATCTCACTCCCACTTTGATTATGCTCAATAGGTTCATTATCAATATTACAACCCATAATGAAGGAGAGGGAGTAATTAATATTACAACTAAGTATGGAGGAGATATGGTAAAAATATTTCACTTTCACGCATTCTAACTTATAGATAAAATGACATTTTCATAGTAATTTATTGATCCAATTTCAATCAAGATTGTGATTCTTTGTTGTTTAAAATACATTTTTGAATACACAAATGGAATCAACACCTACAAAACCCCTAGGGCACTCAAATTACATAGATTAAACAACATAAGTTCAAGTTTACAAAAAACTGTAGAGAGAGAGAGAGAGAGAGAGTATTAAATTATTATGGTTAAAAAATTTTAAGTAGTCTTATTAGTTTACATTTTGGTCATTTTAAAAGTATACTTAAAGGTCATTTTAGTCTAGAATATAGAAAAGATTCTTTGAAATTGCAAATTTAAGTTGTCTAGTCTACAACATCCAAGTGTCCAAGGAAACTTTCAAGGTATTTGATCCATTTATGCATTCAAAATGTAATTTAAATAATGTAAAATTAGACATTGTGTGTGTGTGTGTGTATCACAACCACTAGATGAAATAAATCTCTAGAGGTGTAAATTTTTTACAAGGTTTTCACTCAAAAAACTTGGAATTAATGTTTACAGGTAGGATTAGCTTGTTGAATGAATTGAGTTGTTGAGATATTTTCTCAACAACAATCCCTCAATCTAGAATTTGTTGGATCTCATAAAATCGATATATACGTGATGTAAATGAATGATTTTGAGGTTGCAATAGAAAAATATTTTGGTTGTGTGTATAATAGTAGTTTCTTTCTTGGTATCAGAGTTGGTCGCTCTAGGTTAACACCTTTCTGGAGAGACCAAGAAAATGTGAGATAAATTTTTCATTTGGTTCGTGATCGCGGAAACAATTTCATTGATGGAGGAGTGGGTGAGTTCGTGTAACCGTTGTGTTAGAGCAAAACCCGTGTGAATAGTCTTTGTACGACATTAATGATTCAGGAGCAATAATTTTGAAGACTGCTTCAGGTTGGAAAGTCTTTTGAGTTGTGCAACAACTACATGATCAACATATGATGTGTAACATTGATCGACCGAACATATCACTTAGATCGTGTTATGTGGCATGATGCTTGACATGGTTTCAGCTGTTGTAGATTGGTGACCTTTGGCTCTTGGGACACTAATTATTTTATCAATGACTATCAACACCCACGATCCATGTTGACACCTCTGCGATTGATCCACTTGGATGCTACCAAAGTTATGAAAAATATTATTAATCTCTTAAATTATTAATTTCCTAAGGGCTTGCGCTGCTCCTATTTATTAAGTGATTTGCATGAAGGTTGCTTCTTTCACTGCGAGATTAAACGAGTCCAACTACTGCCTCCATCTATACTCTAGTTGCCTTTGTAAAAAAAAAAAAATTCGGCACTCCATTCTACTGCGAACCTCCAGGTATTTTCTTGCATCTCATCTTCATCTACATTTTTCAAGTCTATTTGAAAGGGAGAAATCCATCCCATTATTAGTTTTTTATTATGGAACAAATAGTTCTTGAGAAATTTAATGGATCAAACTTCAATACTTGGAAGTTGAAGGTCCAAATTCATCTTATGCATAGAAATTTATGGAGCTTAGTAAAAGGAGAAGAACAAACACCTCAAGACCCTAAACTATTAATTGATTAGATGAAAAAAGAAGAAAATGCTAAATCCATTATATGACTCTCTTTGTCAGACTCGCAACTTCATCTTATAGACTTAGACAAATCTTCTGCACAAATATGGGAAGAGTTAAGAAAAATATTTGGGGAAAAGGTTGTGAACGCAAAATTCTCCCTAAAACTACAAGTATTCAAACTTAAAATGCATGAAGGGGTATCATTGTCTACACATATAAATGAGTTAAAATCTCTCATAAGGAAGTTGAAGGAAACTTGGGCGAAAATAGAAGATGAAGATGCTAAAGCTATTTTATTGAATTGTTTATCTTCCAATTATGATAATACAAATTTCACCTTAAATCAATTTTCTTCTAAATCACTAGATGAAATTCTAGCAACTCTTAGCGAAAGAAAAAAGGATGAAAACAAGTGACGTATAGAACAACTCACACCTTGAGATGGCACTATTTTCTAAGGGAATGATTAATAAAAATAAGAATTCAATGGAACACTTTTATTGCAAAATACACGGACTTACAACATTCAATTGTAAAACTTGTGCTAGAGATCTCTTAAATGGAAAAGTAAAGGAATCAGCTAACATGGTCACTTTAAAATATTCACTAAAGGATAACTTTGAGGACATCTCAGATTGTGACAATGATGATGAGTATAATGTAGAACCTCTCATACTTTTCAGAAATAGCTATCAGTTATTATGAGATCCATGTTTGTGAGACACGCTATTGTTGTGTTTTTTGTGAAAATAATTGGTGCTTATACAGATGGAAGCCCCAGCTTCAATAGCATCAACTTTTTTTTGTTTTAAAGGTCAAGTTGTTTGATCAAATTTTGAACACATTCAGTATCCAAATTGTATTCCTAACAACTGATGGATAACCAAAAGAGAAATATCTGACAAATGGTGATTGGTCCATAGGATGGTTCATTACTTGAAAACTCTTATCGTGGAAGCCTTGACGAGTCAAGATGTCAATATTGTTGATCTTGCAAAGTTCATCAAAGATGGTCATAGGCGGTCACATTTTAAATTGAGGTCAAGTGATAACTTGAAGGTGTGGTGATGAAGAAAGAGCGGTGTTTACGAGATTCCGGAGTGGATGTAGTTGTTGATGAAGATCATATCAAACATTTGTGATTTATATGTAATTTATGATTTATGTAATAATGTAAGCATTAAAGGGGGGAATTGGAATTAACACTTAAATGTAGGATTAGTTTGTTGAGGTACTTTCTCAACAACAATCCCTTACTTTAGAAGTTGTTGGATCTCATAAACTCCACATATATGTGATGTAATTGAATTATTTTGACTGTGTAATGAAATATATTTTGGTTGTGTGTGTGATACTTGTTTCTTTCTTAAAAGGGGTTAGCATATCAAGGGATTAGATCCCTCTGGTGCATGATAGATACGTGGTTAAGATGGATCTAAATTGGTTTTATGCATCATAAGCTTATTTTTCCTTATCACTTCAACTTTTCCATTGACCTTTTGAAAGAGCACAATAGCAATTAAACATTTTATATGTTTGCCTATTTTGTTATGAATAATAGCATATAAAGTTAAAGTGTTATTTTTGATAATTTTGTATTAAATGAAATTAAAAACAAAGTCTAACTTATAGATGAAATAACTAACTTATAAATGAAATGATTTTTTCACTTAAGGAATACAATTTAAAGAAAATAAAAAATATGTTTTAAAATATGTTTTAAATACATAACTAAATTTAACCTCTTAAAAAAAACTTATGAAATACTATAATTAAACAAGCAACTTAAATTTAAAGTGTTTAAAAATCTCTATCTACCTATAAGTGAGCCAAACCAGAAATTAAAAATTAAATATTTAAATGGAAATGGACAAATAAAAAAAGGAATTAACTATCGAAATGGACAAATAAAAAGGAGAAATTAACCCTTTGAAACTAGCCCTTTGTTGCTAGTATGGTGAAATTATGTAAAGAAAGTTTAACAAAAATTATCGTAAACCCTATTGAAAGTAAATCATATTTTCCATGTTCCTATGCTATGATCTAAAATGCGAGGTGGTTTGGTTACTTCCACACCACACATATTTGAACTATGAAGCTCATCTGCTGAAACTTCCACACCACACATACCTGAACTATGAAGCTCATTTGTTGAAATATACTGTTGGAAATTTAATCCCAACTGCAAATAGATAGAAGGAGGACAAGAGTTCAATTTTTTGATGGGAGAAGGACCCAGCAGCAACAGCAGTTTTATTTTGGTTTGATTTGCACCCAATTATGCATTTATTTGTAGTTTTAAAACACCTGCAAAACCCATATTGTTTGGTTAATGGCCGTAGCCCTTCGCTACAAAGAAATTCGTGGTTTGACAACGCAACCCCGAGCTTATATCCATTCACCTACCGCCATAAACTCCACGCACCAACCATTTCTTTTACCGCCATTTCATTTGAATTTAAACAGTCCATGTCACGATTGTGTGGAGCCCATGACTCCACATCACCATCCTCACAGCCAATCGCGTACCGTTTGCAAGCCTAGAGGCCTACGTCATCACACCCTCCAAACCATGCGATAAACGTCGTCCCACCACTGCCAAGACAACACGCCCGTAGCCAATCAGACGCATATCGCAAATTTTGTTGTCGACGTCAGCAGCCCTCAAAATGGACGCGATAAACTTTTAAAATGATTTGAATTAATTTTTGAAGTCCGCCAGCGTGTCATGGCTCGACCAATGGGGAGCGTATCGCATGTTTTGAGATCCAGTCAGCCACCGCCCGGAATGGATGCGAGAAAGTCTTTAAACCATTTTTCATAAAGACGTTTGGAATCCGTGAAATGCATATTTTTTGTAAGGTGTAAAACATTCCGTTAAAAGGTTTAATGTCTTATTTTATGCACACAATATATGTTTATTTTGTTTAAGTTTAGAACTTGGTTATTATATATATATATATATATATAGTAAATATGAAATATTTACAATATATATAACAAATGTATGCAGTAAGTGTTAAGTGCACAAGAAGCCGGAAAGCAATACCGTGAGAGTTGACTGTGTAATATGCCTAAAGGAAGAATAGAAATAGAGAGACAGTGAAGCAGAGTTTTTAAAGCGCTGCATGTGTAGCAGCTAGAAATTTTATTTTTTTTTCCGAAAGAAAGTCTTATTTTGTAATAATGCATCAGTTTGATGAAATAATATTTTTGTTTCACATCTCTGTTCATATTATTTGTGTCAAATCTGTGTGTTTGAAGAGAGATTTGTTTTCTCTCAGTTGTTTGGAATAACCAAAAATTTCAACATCTACCAGGCCACGATCTTCCATTAGTCTATTCAGTTGTGAAGGCTTTTTGCGTTGACTTGAGTTTGATGAACGCGCTTCTGTAAGCATAGGTAGGTTCCTCTCAACGACTCTTCAGTCCTGGGCCACTCACCCACGTGGATTTTTCTTTGTAAGGTTGTGGGACAGCATTTAACCGGTAGGAAAGAAAAAAAAAATTATACCCAAATGGGCCAGGACCCAGACAAATGCAGAGAACCAGATATTTTGAATCTTCCATACCCAAATCAGCGGCCGCCGGGAAATACCCAAAGAACCAGATGTTTTGATTCTTCCATACCCAAATGTGTCGGGGCCCGTGTTGGAAAGGCAGGGGATTCAATCACATAATAACACAAAGATTTCACACATAAACAATGAGCTGCGGCTCTTCTATTAATCTGAAACTCTCTTACTGTCTTTCTCTCTTAAAACAATGAACCCGTGAAGGGTATTTAATCCAATTCACATGCACACACTGTCACTCATAACTGAACTTAATCAACTCACTTAACTCGCTGTCTAACTCGTTCACCAAATCTAACTGTAACTCAACTCAACTCATTCAGTTAACTATCTGTCTAACTTCTGCATGAGGAAGTAATTATATATTTTAACACTCCCCCTTAATTATGACCTCTAAACTAAAACATAACTCATGACAACTCAAACATGCCTGCTGGTCTATGTCTCAGCTAGGCTTACAACACCCAAGTTTCTTTTATGAAACTGAAACAAATCTACTGCTAATGGCTTCGTAAAGATATCAGCCAATTGATCACTCGTTCTACAAGGCTGCAAGTGAACTTCTCCATTGTTCACTAGTTCTCGAATAAAATGATATCTAGTATCAATATGCTTGCTCTTTTGATGAAACACACTATTCTTGGATAGTGCAATCGCTGATGTGTTGTCACAGTATATCACTGTTGATCCTTGCTGTTTCTACTTGAGTCCATCCAATACTCTTCTTAACCATACTGCTTGACATGCTGCTGAAGTTGCTGCTACATATTCTGCTTCTGCTGATGATAGTGTAACAATAGGCTGCTTCTTAGATGCCCATGCTATCACTCCTGAACCGAGATGGAACACATAACCGGATGTGCTCTTCCGATCATCCAAACTTCCTGCAAAATCACTATGTGTATATCCAATCAACTCTTTCTTTTCTGTACTTGCATACATTATGCCATAATCTTTGGTTCCTGCTATGTATCTCAGAATTCTTTTTCCAACACTCCAATGTGTGTCTTTTGGAGTCTCCATGAATCTGGAAATCAGACTCACTCCCTGCATAATATCTGGTCTTGTCGCTATGAGATACATGAGGTTGCCAACCAATCTTTTGAATAGAGTTGGATTGACATCTGCCCCTTCATCATCCTTACTCAACTTTGTACCTGTTGCAACTGGTGTAGGTACAGGTTTGGAATTATCCATCCTGAATCTTTTCAGCAAATCTGTTGCATACTTATTTTGACAAATAAAAATGCCTTTTTCAGATTGCTCAACTTCAATGCCAATAAAATATTTCATGAGACCTAGATCTGTCATCTCAAATTCTTTCATCATGGCTGCTTTAAATTCATCTATTTCAAGATCACCTGTAAAAATCATATCATCAACATATAAGAAAAATATCAAAATCTGTCCATGCTCATTTACCTTTGTGTATAAGGTAGGCTCAATGCTGCTTCTGCAAAATCCATTCTTGATCATATAACTGTCGATTCTGCTATACCATGCTCTAGGTGCTTGCTTCAGTCCATAGAGCGCTTTCTTCAATCTGTAAAATTTATCTTCTTGTCCTTCAACTTCATAACCTAGAGGCTGCTGCACATAAATTTCTTCTTCTAAAATTCCATTCAAGAAGGCTGATTTGACATCCATCTGATACACTTTCCACTTGTTCTGAGCTGCTGTTGCTAGTACTGCTCTTACAATATCCAATCTGGCGACCGGAGAAAATGTTTCTCCAAAGTCTATTCCCGGTTGCTGCGAGAATCCTTTTGCGACAAGTCTTGCTTTAAATCTGTCAATCTCACCTTTCTCATTCACTTTGGTCTTGTACACCCACTTCACACCAATGAGATTTTTATCGTTTGGTAAATCAACCAAATCCCATGTATCATTCTTTTCAATTGAATTCATCTCTTCATCCATGGCTTGCACCCAATTGTCATCTTTGATTGCTTCTTCAAACGAAGAAGGTTGGAATGCCAACAATGCAAAATTTGAACTAACATCCAAATCATCATAAATATCCTTCAAACTTCTCATCTTTTTCTTACCTGATTCGCTGCTTGGAGAATTCTGATCTGTGGATCTGCTTGAAGATCCATGCTGCTTTGAAAATCTTGGAGTCCTTGCTGGTGTGATTTTGTTTGGTGTCTGCTCTTTTGGTTCTTGCTGTTCCTCTTCGTCTACAACATCTTCCTCCATCAATGGTGTTTGAGCATCGGTTAGTGTGTCTACAGTCCCATTCCATGACTCTTGCTCTTTGAACACAACATCTCTGCTAATGATTATCTTCTTTGTGACAGGGTTATACAGTTTGTAAGCTTTTGACTGCTCACTATAACCAGTAAATATACATTTTTCACTTTGATCATCTAATTTGCCTCTTATCTGCTTAGGCACATGTGCATAGGCTACACATCCAAAAACTCTGAAATGAGATACACTGCAAGACATACCTGACCATGCTTCTTCTGGAACTCTGTTCATCACGCTCTTTGTAGGAGATCTGTTTATCACATAAATAGCACATGCAACTGCTTCTGCCCAATACTCGTTAGACAGGTGTCTTGCTTTCAACATGCTTCTTGTCATGTTCATGATTTTTCGGTTCTTCCTCTCTGCTACACCATTCTGCTGTGGTGTGTATCTCGTCGTAAACTGTCTTCTGATTCCATGCTGTTTGCAGTACTCATGGAATGCCTTCGAATCGTATTCTCCACCACGATCCGATCTCAACACCTTGATCTGTCGATCACTTTGGTTCTCCACCAAAGCTTTGAACTCTTTGAACTTTGCAAAATTTTCAGACTTCTGCTTCAAAAGGTAAACCCAAGTCTTCCTACTATAATCATCAATAAAGGTGAGGAAGTAACAACTTCCACCAATCGACTGTGTCCTCATAGGTCCACACAAGTCGGTATGCACCAATTCAAGTGGTTTCTTTGCTCTGTAAGAAAATCCTTTCGGAAAACTTTCACAGTGTTGCTTTCCCAAGATGCAACACTCACACGTGCTAGCAGGTTCTTTGATGGGAGGTAAACCTCTCACCATCTGTTTCTGATGCAACAATCTTAACTCGGAAAAATGCAAGTGTCCAAACCGAAAGTGCCATAACCAGTATGCATCAGAACATGCAGTTGTAAAAGAACTAACCTGATCATTGTAGTTCATAATGAGAGGAAAGAGTCTGTTCCTCGTCATCTGCACCTTTGCAATCAGCTGCTTGCTTGGGGATTTGTCGTAAATAACACACTGTTGCCCCTGAAAGATAACTTTGTATCCTTTCTGCATCAATTGACCAACACTAATCAGATTGTGTTTGAGTCCAGGGACATAGTATACCTCTGATATGGTCTTTGGCTCCCCTTGCTTGGTCACAATGTTGAGCACTCCTTTGCCATCTACAGCCACAGTCTTCTCTGTTCCCAACTTGACCTCTGTCTGCACTGTGACATCCAAATTAGCAACCAAATCCTTGTTGCCTGTCATGTGGTTACTGCAACCACTGTCTAATAGCCAGACCTTATCAGACGGTGCATGCATGGTGTTGCATGCTAGAAACATAGAGTCAGTACTTTTTGTACTAACATTAGCTCTCTGATTGCCTTGATCTGTAATCTACTTCCTACAATCACGAACATAATGACCAAATCTATTGCAGTAAAAGCACTTTACCTTAGATTTGTCGGACCTTTGATTGTTATGAAAGCTTCTGCTGCTGCTGCTTCCATGTTGATGCTCATGATCGTCTCGGCCATCTCTATGACCTCCATAGTTGCTGCCTCGTCCTCTGCTTCTCGATCGACTTTTGCCTCGACCTCTTGAAATATAGACTTGACTTTGGAAAGCATTTCCAAAGTGGAATCCTTATTTCTGTCTATCCTTGCCTCATGTGATAGAAGGGATCCCATCAACTCATCAATTGTGAGTTTTTCCAAGTCCTTTTCTTCTTCTATGGCTGCTATCACAACATCAAATTTGGTAGACAGGGATCGAAGAACCTTCTCGATCACTGTTCGATCTTGAATATCTTCGCCATAGATTTTTAACTGATTGACGACAGACATGACCCTATTCATGAAGGAATCAATGTCCTCTGTCTCCTTCATCTGCAAAACTTCGAAATCTCTCCTAGTATTCTGTAATTTAACAATATTAACTTTTGCCATACCTTGATAGCTTGTCGCCAAGGTGTCCCATGCCTCCTTTGCTGACGAGGTTATCATGATCTTCTGGAACACGGCTCGATCTACTCCTTGCTGGATCAGAAGCAACGCTTGCGCATTCTTCCGCTTATCTTTCTTCCACTGTTCCCTCTCTGCATTACTGAGGGCTCGTTCTGCTGCCTCATCTTGAGGTTCTGCAAACCCATACTTGACATGATCCCAAACATCATGCGCTTTTAGCATAATCTCCATCTTAATGGCCCACACATCATAATCCTTCCCATTGAAAGAAGGAATTTGTGGCTGAAAGTTGCTTGTAGCCATCTTTCTTCAAACAAAAATTCACTGCTAAAACCCTTAAAAAAAAAATAAAATTGATATGCTTTTCAAAGCTCCAAAAACCAATCCTTATAATAAAACCTTAGGTTTTATTATTTGTTTTTTTTTTTTTTTTTTTTAATTTATATAAAAATTTCTTTATATAAAAAAATCTTTATATATATAAAAAAAATCCTTTTAAAATAAAACTTATTATAAAAAAAAATCCACCTCTTAAAGCCTTTTTATAATCTTCTTATGGAACGTCCCTTTTTAAAAACCTACTTTTAAAAATCCTTCACGTGCTTTTATGAGAAGCACCTTGTTAACTCTTAATGAAAAACCCTTTTCACATGCGTTTTAAAAAAATCGTAAGTATTCAAAACACCTTACGTTGACTTTAAAGTGAATAACGCGACCAACGCTCAAAAGAAGTGCGTGCTAACGCACTGCCCGACACCGTGTGATGCGTTAGTGCCTTAACGCACTGAAAAATATAAAGATCATGGAGGGTCATTTTTTCCGGTGACCGTTTATGAAATAATATTATGTAGATTTTCTTTCTTTATATTGATAAATTTCCTAAAGTGGTCGCGTTGGCTCAGGCTGTGGACTATTTCCCTCTTCAAGGGCTTTAACCACGTTAAATACTGGTGTACTAAACTGTGATTTATTTGTGAGCGGTGACCTATGGTGTTTGATCTAAGGAACTGACCCTGTAAATTCCTACAATCTTCTTCTCTATCTAATTTTCCAATAAAGCCTTAAATTATTTAAACCTTTTAAAGACTTCAGATTTCTTCCCAGCAAAATATATCCATCTATTCCTTGAGAATTCATATATAAATGAGACACAGTACGCATACTTACCCAATGATGGAACCAACACATGTCCAAACACATCACTTTGCACAAGCTCTAATATACTTTTCGCCCTCTTAGCACAAGAAGGGAAACTCACCCGACTTTGTTTCCCATATACACAATGTGCACAAAATTTTAATTCAAGAGAGAAATTAGACATAACTTCTACCATACCATTACCATGAAGTATTCAAAGGCCCTTCTCTCCATTGTAACATTTTTTTGAACTGTGATTTAGAAATTCATCATTAATGTAAATAAAATCATAAAAAAGGTAACGTAACACAAAATTTTAAATTTAAGAAATAAAACCAAAATTTCAAAAATTTTAAAGAAAAAAAAGAAACAATAAAAAAACATAATTTACAACAAAATATTTTATACAAAATTTATTAAAAAAAAAAATCAATTTCCAAAAAAAAAATCCAATAATTAAAATATATATATTAAAAAAAAAACTAAAATAATATATATATATATGAAACAATTATGTATTGCATTAAAATAGTCTGGCTTGAAGTCCAAAACCTTGTACATCATAAACTAAAATTTCTTCTTCTAATATCCAAAAACTCTAAGAAGGATTGTCACTATTTACACCTAAACTGCATATACTAATTCTAAAGTGATTTTCTCCATACACTCTCCAAAACATGCCTACAAACACCACATATTTGCAAAACTCATAAAAAAAAGGCTAACAACAAACTAAATTATTACATATCCTCCATAACAGAAGCAACCTAGGCTTCATTTCCTATTGGATCAAGGTAATAAGGTGGGGAGTTGTGGCCATCGACGAAGACAAAGCTACCTTATTTGAGCTTCACTAAAATTCATTGTTTCTCATAGATAGCTTAATATGCTCCATGACAATCCTCATTCATGTCTGACATTCGCCTCCAGAGCCAAATTATCTAGGAGAACAAACAAAATTTCATTTTCCAATTGCAAGAATTCAAGATTAACCTCCAAAGTTCCCATTTTCTGATTTAACAACTCGAATTGGTCCCAAGATTCAAATAGAATAAAATTTATATGCCTTGAGAACAAAGCAATGAGAAATTCAAAAGCACACACCATTTTCTCTAAATAGATACCAAGCTCTTCCTCTCTAATTCTAGAATCACGATCCATAAACTTGAAATTGAACCAGTCCTACTCACAAACTTGACATATTATGATTCTAATCCCTAAATATATGCTTCCAAATTCACCCCTACATTCTATATATACTAACGGACTCACTTTCCATGATTTTAGGCTTCTGACATTTCCATTAATCTCGCCTCGAACCATAGAGGCCAAATGATAAAAAAAAATCAACAACCATAATGGAAAGATTGCAGACTGAAGAAAATTCCAATAACGAAAGAGAAATAACACATGCAAACTGCATCTCAAATGCATGAAAAATAGGCTCCTTCATATGAAGAAATTTATTAATCAATACTTTTCCTCTCTAGTTTTTCTTTATCTAATGTAGTGTCATGAACACCGCCCAGGTGGCCACACAATTTCATCCCTCCATGTTAGAAGTTAACTCCCACACTATTGTAGGAATTAATATTATTTGAAAGTGATGAAAGTTGGAATTGTAGTGTTGGCATTGATTTCAACAAGCTCTTGGTGTTGCTCGTCATATGCATGAGTGATGAATGTGTGGTGATGTATGGTTGGCTTGATGGTCTTGAGAGTGGACATGATGTTGTGGTTGTTGAATTGGAGATGTTGCTGCTGCGAGCGGATGGAGAGTTTCTCATGGTGTAGCGTTGGAGATTTTTTCGTTGCATGTGGTTGGAGTGTTTCTCTAGATGTTGCATATGTCTCTACATGTCTTCGATACATTGCATGTGTTGTTGCATGTGTGAGATGTGGTTGATTTTGTTGGAGGTGCTTCTACCAGCTATGGAGGCAGTTGTATGACTTGAGGTTGCTACTATAGGGGTCAGAGATGCTGCCACAGTTGTTGGAGGTGTTAGATATGTTGAGGTTTATTCTTGAGGAGCTGGATGTGTTGGTCTTGATCCTAAATTTGGAAGAATAGGTCTATCATGTCATGGACTTGTTCTTACACTATTTCATCAGTTGTAGACCTGTTGCAGAGGCTTGGAGGAGTGTTCAAGTGCTGGAGAAGATGATGGCATAGGTTTCAGAGGTTCAGAGCTGAGAGGATGATGTTTTTACTGAGCTTTATCCATAGTCACATGCAAAGAGTCCTGTGGGAGTAGCTGAGATGCCATAGTGGCATGGAGGTAGGCTTCAGGGAGCGGTTATAACTCCAAGAGTCCAAATTCATATGCAGAACAATGATAAGTGATAAACTGTGGGTTTTGACGATATTTTCCCCGCATTCCTCACATTGTTGATCTCATTTTTGTGTTTTGGAAACATCATTGATCAAAACTTTTCATTTTATGGTTGGAAAAGTTCACAGGACCACCAGAAGTTGATCAAAGTTGAAAATTTCAAAAGGCAAGTGGAGTTAGTGGGTTGATAGAGTCAATGAGTTGAATCAATATTAGGTCAAGCATATGAACATAGTTTTGATGCTTAGTAGTTCTGAGTAATTATTGAGTTGATCACTTAATTTCATCTTTATATTGAAGATAACTCGTTGTGAGATGGCTGATTGTTGAGTTCATTACACTAGTCTATGGGGCAAGTGTGAGTTGGAGAAGACCCTGTGAGTTGTGTGAGTTTCAATATGTAGAATATCTTAAGCAACTTTTTCAGTTGTAGAAGCAATACGCTAAATTTTATTTCAACCACATATTCATGCAATGAATGAAGTCTTGAGGTGTTTATTGGAGAAGTGTTTGGAGAGATGGTATTGTTGCATGTGTAGTATTTGGAGTTGGCGATTTAGATGTTTGATTGAGCTTTGATGCTATGTTGTTACAGTGCTCATGTTGAGCAAGTTTTCAGAGTCTAATATGAAAATATATGAAATGAGGCTCGCATGGAGATAATGAAGGCAAGGAGGCTTTGAGCATACAGTGACTTGGAGGATTTAGTAGATGGAAGATATTTCTCCATCCAATGGTGGTTGGATAGTTCGGTAGAAACTTGGTGAGGCTCATTGGTCATGTTGGTGACCGACATATCATAATCTATAGAGGGTTTTTTATTTTAGGAGTAACCAGGCGAGGACCATTGATTGTGGTGGCTTTCAATGGATGGTAGTCTATAGATCCAAGAGAGAAATAGTTTCATGTCTGATAGTTCCAGCATAATGTGAAAGAATTCAAGTTTTCAAGGCTCATGGGAGTGATTTCATCCATGTATAATTTTCTTGACTATTTATTAAAGAATTGAGCAGCGCAACAACAGCAGGGTGGTTTTTTTCCTGGGATGTGTTTTCCACCAGAAACACTTGTGTCTATGTGTTGATTGATTTTATGTTTGCATGTTTATTTGTGTTGCACTAATATTTGATTTTATGTTTCAAATTATGCATGCTTAAATATTAAATAATTGGATAAAATTTTTAATAGTGCCACACTACTGATTCAACCCCCCCCCCCCCTCTCCCCTTAGTGTTGATCTAGTTTCCAACAATACCATCTTGGAAGGATTGATGAGACCCAAAGTTGTATTTCAAATTTAATGCCAAGAAAATTTTGTGATATAAAACTTTCTAGTCTAGTCTTCATGGAATTGTTTTGATATGAAAACCCCCTTCATCAATATTTATCACACCTTATTCCAATAGAGCTCCTTATTTGGTCGAAGAGTTTTCCACTTTGTTAAGGATTCTCTTAACATGGAAGAGTTAAATCAATTCAAATTTATCCATTAAGAGCTTAATTCATTTCAAAATAGAAGCTAAGCTCTGTTACTCATTTTCTTTAACCTTATTCACCTACTGGATCACATTCATTAAGTCATTGAATACCAAAAATTTGTGAATTCCCTTTAAGTAAGACAGTTCAAAGCCCTACTAGACAGTCAACCTAGTTATTTGTTGAAATCTCTAATCCCCAAGAAAATTGAATCTCCCTTTCTTTGTCGGGACAAGAGATAACCATTCCCACTCTTTCCTCCCCCTATATATATAAAAATACAAACATGTGGGACCATGTTGAGGGAATAGATGTGAAAGGGGAATTAGGGGAAATTCTTGTCATTTCCCCTCATGTCATATGATTTATTTTTGCGTAACTATATTTAGTTTTGTAAATTACTGTATCGCTTCAGAATGTCCTAAAAACCCCAATACAATGTTGTTTCTTCATATCATGTGGGGGAATTATCATTTCCTCCACAGAAACTAGGAGAATTTTCCAACTATCCTTCTCAAATAAACCCAAAAAGAATCCAAATAAACAAAACCAAACATTCTAGTAACAACCAAAGAAGAGAAGACATAATAGGTGACCTAATATCCTAGCAGATTTGTAGACCATTAAGAGTCAGAAGAAGAAATAAGAGTTGGGTCATTTGCACTCGGCCCAAGAAGAGTACGAGTATCATAGTCACATTGAATATGCCTTTGTATATGGGCTAGCCTTGCTTTGATCCTAACCATCGAAAAAATTTATTCCTAAACATTCTTTTAATATCCTCCAAAGAAGAAAACACATCATACCTCTTCACTCGCTTATCCTTAAGCACCATGAAAAGCAGGGTCTTCATTTTCCAATGTAACACAATTGAGTTGAGGTACTACTTTCTCCATCCTCTGGTATAACCAGGGTCAAGAACCCAATAGGAAACCTTCTCTAATATCTCCGAGTATGAATAATATTTCCTCTCATCAACCACCATGGTTTACAAATTGTTAATTTCTTGCCAATTCTTTGGAGGAACAATGTTGAAATAAGCCTCCACTTGGTCCTCGGAAATACACAAACCAAGTGTTGAACCTATGAGATGTTTCTGCCACCACCCCTCTTATAGCCTGTGCATTTCCTAGGAGGCATGGTTCACAGGAGTGACTGGATCCTCAATTTTCCACCAAAACACCAACAACTAGCTGTCCAGTGAGTGTACCAACTTGTAACATGAACACTTGCAATACATTGATTAGTATTACAAGAAATAAAAAATCTATGCAATTGACAACAATTTAGACCAAGGGATGGACCACATCTATAAAGCGCATAGAGGGAGCGTTCACCTCAACCCTTAAAACACATTGTTCTTTGAGCGAAGATACAGGGCCACAAACATACCAAAATAAAAGGCATGTTGAAATGGAAACAAGAAATGGCTTCTAATTTAATTTTACCTTAATTAAATTAGAAGGAAATTGAAATTCCACATTTTATGACAGCTTGTACGAGCTAACTGATTTAGGAAGACTTATTTAACTCAATCAATTCAAGTTGAGGGTCAAATTAGAGGCATGTATATTTCTCCCTAAGTTTTAGGGGGTCATGTTGTAGTTTATTTTAAGTTGTAATTAGTTAACTCAATTATTTGAGTTAAAATCAGTTTAACTAGTTCTAACTAAGATGTGATTTAGTGAGAGGTCCACTGAATTAAATCTGATTTAATTCACATGCAGTGATCAATCAGATAATGAATAATTCTGGTAATGTCGTGGCATGTAGAATGAAGCCTTGCCGGGAAGATTTCCATTGCAACAATGAATATGGTTACATTTGGACTGAAGTTTGAAAAGAACAAGGTTAAGAAATAAAGTACAATGAAGTTTGTATGTTGTGTTCACCAAGGGCGGTATGAAATACCAATCACAAACATGAAGACTCTCATGAAGAATAATCCCATCAACTGAATTGATTTTCTTCCGATGTGATCAACGAAGGAAACTGTGAACCAATAACTCAGGACTGTCGATGCCAGAGAAACAATTGACTCTGCTCTTACTCATCTAAACAAGGTTCAAATAATATATGACATCAATAAAAGTATAAAGTCTTTGTAGCCCCTTTGAGGTATTAGAGAAGGTGGAAGATATAAAATACAAACTCAGTTTACCCCCATGTGCATTTACTCAATCCTAAAGGTAGAGAATTTGAAACTTTGTTAGCATTCGATGTTGGTTCAAGAGGAGAAACATGTTTTACCTACCATAGAGGACTTAACACCATATTCTCAAGGAGAGTTGGAAAAATACGTAATTTTTCAGAAGGAGACCAAAACTAAAAGAAATAACCAACATGAAATTTGGTGGATTGGATTGAAAGGGCAACCCGGCTCTATGTAAAACAAAATGGTACCTTTCAGAAAAGTTAGAGAAAAAAATTTCCTCAACTCATTTAATAAATATTTTAGGGACCATTGAAATCCTCCCTAAATGGGGATTTATGATCCAAATTGAATCATTATATAATTTATCATCTATCTTGGTTCTTTCTAGGTCAAAAATTTGAAGGAATTAGCATGCAAGGCCCATGTTCGTGAATAGTCCCAGCTTGGAAAATTGGGGTCTACAAATTTTTTGGAGCTATTTTGAGGCATGAAATGACATTATTTTGGATTGCAATGTATATAACTTATGCATAAAACTTGAATGTTTATAGACATGCCAATACCTTTCCAATGGTGTGAAAATCACCTCAATAGAATCTTGTATATGAAATTTATGCCTCCTACAAGTTGACTTACCTTGTTTATCATCATCACACATGTGGATGCCATGTCAACCCCCCATTACTCACACATGTGAGACTAGTCATATGCGTAATTTTGAGAAGATTCTATAAGGCTCCATACCTTGTCATAGTGAGGATTAAGGATTTCAAAACCCAACCTCTAGATGGTTATCATGATACGTTAAATACCAAACCATTAGGAGGAGAAGGGGTTTCCATTCACAAGCATTATATTGTGTTCCAATATTGAGAAAACAAAAATTAAGAGTGCTATTTTATGAGCATAACAAACGAGGAAGATGATTTTGTAGTAGTTGTTTATGTCATAGCATTGAAAGGTAACTCCATAGTGAGTTTTCATTCATTTGTATTTGTGTTTTTATAATAAGAGAAAATAGAGAAGAGGATAGGGCTCAAACTGTAGTTGGAATTTCTCCTGAATTAGATTTCTCGTGATTATTATGGTGTTGATTTATGTAGATAGTTTTTTGTGTGCTTGTTATTTTTGTTTATTATTTTAGCGATTTTATAAATTTGAGACAAACAACAATTAATTAATATGAGATTTAAGGAAAAATAATTTTCATAGTCTAAGATTTCATAATAATATAAGGTCTGTTGTAATGAATTATTCTAGTAGAATATCCATGGAAATTTAAAAATCACTATAGAACCACTTATAATAATAGCCTACTAACTAATTTGAGTATTATTAAAAAAAAAGGACAATTTTTACAATGAGTGAGTATTATTCCATCGAGAGGCACTCTCCATCCCAATATGGGGGAGATGTGTAGGAGTTAGGTGTAATGTAAGAAAGATTGTATGTAAAAAAATTTTAAATATTTTAATCCAATTTAATTTTATAATTTTTTTTTTAAATTAAATATAGAAGAAAAAAATAATGGGGGAGACATAGTGGTTTGAAATAATTTAGCACTAAAAAGTTATTAGTTACAATAAATTTACAATATAGTAAGACTCTTAACGATGGATATTCATCTACATTTTACTATGTATATTATTAAATTGTAAATATAATTTTTTACAATACCATGGGTTATCAATATCACATGCCCAAAAACCATAAGTAATTTCAAAATCAAAATATTTTGTATATATATATATTTTAAATCAACGTTTTATATTAATTCACATTCAAGTTACATCGTTAGAATCCCCATATACCAAAACTAAAGGCCTCATTCCTACCAGACTTGTTGACACAAATATAAAAAAAAAAAACCACATCACAAACAAGCTAATAACACTAGAAAGCCATAGAGAAATAACGAAAAAATTCCAAGTACCTTAAAACAATTGATTTTCATCATTGTTTGGGATGGAAAGATAGAACTGGGTCACCTTGCTCACTAACCAAAAGTGGAGGATGATGAAAAGCCTCATGGTCATGAGATTCCATGTTCTCCAGTCTACCTTCTAAGCTTGTTAATCTGTCATGGAGACTTTTTTGACCTCTCCTCGGTGACACCATCCTATCCATAATATGATATTGGTTATGTTGGGGATCGTTCATAAACTATATATCTTCGTTCCTATCCTCATGTTTGTCCTGAGCTAGCTGCTCCAAAATAACTATAATTTGTTGAAGACACTCGTCCAATGTATCAAAGGGAAAAGGCATCTCAACTCGCTAAGGAGAAAGATCTGCTATTTGGTCCACTACTTCCCACAAGTCATGATTATCTTCATGGTGAATGGCTTCCATGCCCCATGGGTCCCCTTAGTGGTGAGCCCGACCCTACTACCTTAGCATAGTGCCCCACCAGACCAATTGCCTTGGTTGCCCCACAAGCAGGCAACATAGTAAACCTCCCAAACCCTGCTAGCTATCACTACCTATTGACTTATCCCACTAAGCATCCACGGAGGCAATTATGCACCCTAGAGTCATAGTACACTAAGAATGGCATGATAACCCCCCCAACAAACAGTCTACACTACAGGCCCCGCAATGATATTCCAACTTCCCAATGTTATCAGTGCACCAACTGATGGGCCTCTAAATTATACATAAAATAAGGCCCATCTAACCTTTTTTAGGCCCATCTACCTTCCCTATGCACATAAAAGGATACTAAATCTCTCCTTCTGCACTTAATAATTTTTTCTTATGCTTCAATATTTTCTAGGAAGGTTTAAAGGTGATTGCATATTTTTGCCTAATATAGGTTATCTTTGTAAAAAATTGTGAGAATATTTGGGAGATTATATAGATTTAGAGAAGGCGATGATATAGGGACTTGCTCCCTGCCACTGGAAGATCAAGGTTGAAGAATAAATGAGCAAAATATCAAGAAATTATGGAGAAATCTTGGAGAGATTCAAGGGGGTTGTCCACCCTCCTTAACTCTCAAAGGCAACCAAGCAACTCAAGACCAAGTGCACTCAAGCCATACTTCACTTGGAGTCTCTAGCAATTCTAATTCCAAGAGGAAGCTAAGCAACTAAATACGAAGAGCACTCAATCTATGTTTACTAAAAGTTAAGTTGAATCAATCACCATTTCCAAGGGAGCTGTTGGTAGCTTCCCTATAGAATAAATAAATCAGAGCTATAGCTAGGAAGGAGTTAGGGAGTTAGCGAGTGAGTTGATTTTGGTCGACTTCCATTCCATTCCATTGGATTTGAATTTTTGATGTAAAGCCATTAGGCTCTATTAAAACTTTTATGGATGTAACATACTGTTCTTTTTTATGTAATGAGTAGAGAGATGCCATTATATTGAACTAGTTCTAGAGAGCTGGGCTCATGGATTAGGGCCCAACCCATGTGCCTCATCTTCTCTGTTGTTTTCATTATTTCCTTTTTGTCATTTAGCTAGTTTTGTTTCTGCCATTTATTTAGTTTATTCTTGAACAGTTAGCTAGTTTCTAATAGTTTCATTACTGCTTAGTTTTTTCTTTCAGTATGCTGTTGTAGTTTTAATTTGCTTGTGAGTGATAGAATAGTGGATAAAAACCAAGAAAAGTTGTGGATCAAGACCCCATTCTCATCTCTTTCAATAGAGCTTGAGGAGGGCGAAGCTTCCCACGCCCAAAAACTAGTTTCTGTTCACTTTTTCTAAGATTAGAAGTAGAGTTCCATTACCATTTTGCAGTCTTCCTTTGCATGGTATTTTTCACGCATTTTTTGGTTTCTCATGCATAATGTCGACAGAGTTCTCTAACTGTAAGAACCCGCGGTATAATGCTCTGTTTTTCATTAACAGCAGCGTTATAGTGTAAAAACGGGGAAAAAAATTTCCTTCTCGCACACGGATGATTGCTAATCCGTTTTTCTTCTGTTCTCTGTGACCTAGCTCCGATACCAATTTGTTGGAAAGGCAGGGGATTCAATCACATAATAACACGAAGATTTCACACATAAACAATGAGTTGCGGCTCTTCTATTTATCTGAAACTCTCTTACTGTCTTTCTCTCTTAAAACAATGAACCCGTGAAGGGTATTTAATCTAATTCACATGCACACACTGTCACTCATAACTGAACTTAATCAACTCACTTAACTCGTTGTCTAACTCGTTCACCAAATCTAACTGTAACTCAACTCAACTCATTCAGTTAACTATCTGTCTAACTTCTGCATGAGGAAGTAATTATATATTTTAACAGCCCGGACATATCCAGAGAGCTAGATATTTTACGTGGAGAAGTAGGCCAAATGTAATTGAGTCATTGTTAGTCTGGCTCTGAGTAGTATAATTAATAAAAGTGCGTGCCCAAGATAATAATTTGCAGTGTTCACGCCTATAATTAATGAATACTGAATTACCAATTTTATTTTGTTGGGGAAATCTCACTCACCAAGATAATAATTTGGGAGTTGTCTACCGGGGCTGCGTTTTGGCCCGGACGGTAGAAAACTGCCGGAATCTGGCTAGCGAAAATTCAAAAAATCAGGTGGTTTGAGTGTTTGGAATCCATTTTTGATGCTGGAAATGGATTCAGCACTATGAAAAACCCTTAGGGCACCCGAAATACTAAAGTTTAAGAACTGTAAACAAGATTCTGGGCAAATCATTGCCGGATTTTCTGAAAATCATTGCCCGATTCTGAACCAAAACGCGACCTTTTTAGACTACGCGAATAATTTGCAGTGCTCACACTTATAATTAATGAATACCGAATTACCCATTTGCTTTCGTTGGGGTGTCAAATCTCACTACCAACTTCGACAAGCATAAGATGAGACCAGAAAATAAGTATGGGCGAAAGGAGTTGTCAATTCTGTTTATTTCTGGTCCTTGTCTATCGAGAATCAAATTCTACAGTGATATGATAATATGAATGACATTATTTTTATAGCTTTGTGTATATAAATATTGTTATATTAGCTTTGTGTCTTACTAACTCTCAAGTACACTGATGAGCTAACTTGAAACAATCTCACTATAACCCTTATGCCCAAAGAAAAGCGCTTGTGCCCAAAGAAAAGCGGGTTTCTTTCTTACTTAAAAAATGAATAAGTAAAAATAACACCACTTTATTATTTGGATCTCTCATACTTGCACAGTTCACCAAAGTTAAATGGGAATAATAGTTGAGGAGAGTAATTCAATATAGTACGATTAATCCCTTCATGGGGCATTCCACTTATCTTCTTTTTCTCCATTCTGCGTTCTTATTGTTATCAATCTGGGAGAGATTGAAATTTAAACATGCTAATCAACCAGCAACTCTATCATTCATTAATTGTGACATGAAAGTTGCAATTTCTTGCCCTAGGCGACAATGTCACTTTTAATCAGTGGCAGACTATCAGTGGCTCAATATTTGGTCCACTGTACTGTATAAAATATGTCGTTCTCGATATGTTGGATGTCATTTGGATTGAAATGTGGAATCTTTTCAATACGTACTCTACAAGGGAAACGATAGTACTCATATGGAAGCTGCATGCTTACGGAAGAAAAAGTTTTTAATGCCAAGCCAAATGGAAGATCGTGACCTTAGAAATCTCCACAGATTACTTTCGCTGTTCACTTTAAACATATATGTGGAAGCTCTAAAACCTGTAGGATAACGGAAAGTGTGCTTTGCTTTCCATGGATTGAAATGTGATTTCGACAGATAACGTTCACTGTTCACTTCAAACATATGTGTTGAAGCGATAAAACCTACGGGTGCTTATATGATAGCATAGGATAACGAAAAATGCGATCTCCCTTTCATCCGTTGAAATGAGATTTCGACAGATCAGGTTCACTATTCACATCCACTTCCTTGAGCTCGTTGAGGAGCCTACCAATTTTGTTTTCTAAATCTGAAAATGGTAACATAAAACTCGGATAAAAATCACTGAAATTGTGAACGAACTATTTCTATGCCTTCCCTTTGTCAATATGACAGGTACAAGTATAAATACTCATTAGTTGCTATTGGATACGAGTCCGGAGGGTCCCACTTCTTCTGCCACAAGTTCACATGGCACCCTTTAATTGGTTATGGCAACATGTGAGGTCCATGGCTATGGCAACATGTGGGGTCCATTCCTCACCTTTTTTCGTGGCCACCTTACTTGCACACCCTAGATATGATAGTTGAATTTTTTATATATAAATTAATAGTTCACTATCCAATTGCAAAGTGTGCAACAATGTACACTAGCTTAAAATTCCAATAGATCTAAGTGGCATGATGACTTATGTAGAAATGGAGATCCATTTTGGGTTTGGAAGAATCCCATTATTCATAAATATGTGAATTTTAATGTGATTTCTAATAGATCATGTAACATATCTAATTCTCTCAATGACTTGTAGAGGTCACGGGTATCTAAAATTTTCTTTTTCATTTGATTGATCTTACTATAAGCTCTAATACCACTTTGTAACACTCCCTCTCACCCCCTTGTACTATCTCAAACTACGAGAGGTGTTACTTATTGAATTGACTTGGCCTCCAAGGTCTATTATGAAGATGGGGTAAAAACAAATCCTTTTTTTACAACTTCTTCAAATCTCAACACAAATGCCACCATCGCTTTTAGCCTGTCAAGAGCTTTATGGCCATATCAGTGTTATCTCAATCTAGCTCATAGATTGAAAGTTATGCCATTTTGAAGTTTGACCAATTAGAATAGGCCACATCAACATTGGGCGACACATGGTATCCACATGTGGCCCTTATTGGACAACCGCGTCAACTTGACATGGGTTCCTACTTGGCATCTTCATGGCCACTACCACGTCATCTTAGGTGTGCAGCCCATAGGGCTGATTCCTAGTGTTTTGTAGGGATTTCCCCATTATAAGCATTCTAGGCCCATTTCTTGATTATGGCGAGGTCTGTAGACCCATGTGCCGACAAACCAACCATCACCCCATCGATTCGTATTTCATCGTTTAACTAGAGCAAAGTGTTTGACGAAAGGAGGTGGGTAGTTGACGAATTTCTACACTGGAATCACAGTTGGGTTGGTCCCTTCCTATTGCCACCTCTCAATGGACTCAGATCTCCAAGCACTCGGTAGTGGGCAATGAGCAGTGGTCTAAGTTCCACAAAGGAACCATGATGACCGGGTTGGGTGACCCATATCGGTAGGTATATTTTAAATAATATGTTGCACAAGTGTGTAGTGGCGTGCAATGAGTGAGGTCAAAGGTCTAGATTCACATTGAGCTTTCTACATGAGCAATTGTTAATGTAGGAATCCCACCTAATGTGATAACCGGTATGATGTGGTAGCACACATGGTCCTAGGTGGCAATGTCGTGGCTCAAGGATTGACATAGAAACCTTGGTGTAGTGACAAGTGGTAGGTGGATTCGACACATTTGGGTGGCTAAGTAGCCCCTTATTGAGTGACATGTGGCACTACCATATCATCACAGTGAAGATCTAGATCATATCACTCAGGGTTGTCACTATCCACATCATTCCATGTTAAACCAAGGAGAAGGGGGCAGTAGGTGGCGAGTAGCAGTAAGGTCCCACAATGGAACCATGGCTAGGTCAATGAACACTTGTCAGCATGTATGTCACATAATGCAGCTATGTAGAGGTCTTTGCGACGAGCGGTGGGTGGTGGCAAGGTTTGGCGTCAGAACCTCCACTGGGTCGTTCAATTTCATTTGACACCCATTATAAAGTATGCATTACACAGCTTGTAGTAGTGAGCACTGAGCACCTTACCCATACTTGGCTAATCAATTTATAATATGGCCCAAGGTCTAAAGTGTTGATCCCTATATCTTTATGCTAGTGTTGTAAGAGTGAGACAACCACATACCACCGACTTATAGGAGCTATGGCCCCAAGTGTTTAATCCTCAAATCTTCAGTTTAACCATGAAACTAAACACAACGAACCAATTAAGCTATACATATATTTATCCACAAGCTTTTGAATTCAATCTAAGTGAATGTAAACATAGTGTTTCTCACATCCAACATGATACTAGAAATGAACATACTCTATGAATACATTAAAATTCACAAGTAAGATGGCTTGTAATCATGAACATATCAAATAACATAAAACTTATAAGATAATAGTTTCATCCTAAGTTATTATTGGACCACCAGTGATAAGCATATTAGACAACTAGAATTCATTAAAATGAAAGTAACCACATAGTTCAAGTGTTCATTAACAATACAAATAGATAAGTTACATTGTCAACCATGAATATATAGTGATCTAGGCATTCTTCCATGAATGAAACGGGACCATACATCAACCAACAACATAAATAATGCAATTATCATCCATAATTCAAATGTGTTTAAACCATTTTATTTATCTCAATTATGAGGATAGTTGGCAAAGGGCTATACCTTCCTTCCAGGTTCCCAAACACTGAGATAAAACACTGTTTAAGTGCCCTAATATCCTAGACACTGGAAAAACACTGTTGGAATTCAATTGAAACCCTCCAGTTGTAGGTTTTAACCCTATACATAAATTACTTGCAAATGAATTCTTAAAACAAAAAATAAACAATGGTGAGAACATAAACATAAAACAAATATACACATATTTTCCCCTAGATCCCAAAACCGGGACTACCAGATCGATTTGTCATTATATTCTTTTCATTATTACAATATATATATATATATTTTCCAAAGCATTCATAAACCTAAATCCATTAACCCTGGATTAGAACATAACCATAGTTCCCTTGATCGGATCTACAAAACCATGGGTAGGTCCGCCCAACTATTATTGGGTCTACAAAAAAAAATTCCTGGGGCGTTGCACCGAATCCCATGCAGGGGAACTACCACCCCCCGACAAGGGGGGTTTCCGCTCCCCTTGTGACCACCCTACCGTGCCCAGCACAACGAATAGGAGTCATTGTCTCCCACTGCATATTGGCCCAGTCGTGGAAAGAATATAACACACACCCAAAATTCGCCCACTTGTTTTTTTATTTTCCACATAGGAGAGATTAACCATTCGTCTAGCCCTACAATGACCATTGTTTCTCTACACCAAGCAAAATTCTTAGTGCTCACAGACTTCATCAATGCATTTGCAACATTCTTCAAAGTGTCCACATTTACGAGCAACACCTTTTTTTCCTCAACCATATCCCTCTCAAAGTGATATTGAACATCAATTTGCTTTGTCTTTGAATAATAGGCAAGGTTATTTGTCAAGAAAATTTCACTTTGGTTGTCATATTCTATCCTTATAGTTCGTTGTACCAACCCCATACTTGAACACATTCTCTGCAACCAAATTTCTTCCTTACTTGCTTGAGTGGTTTCCATGTATTCAACCTTTGTAGTTGAAAGAGCCACTATAGATTGTCTTTTGCTCATCCAATTGACTATTCCTCCAAATAGCTTAAACACATACCTACTTGTAGATTTTCTTTGATCTAGATCTTTAGCCCTGTCTGCATCAACAAGGTCAAGGATGTCCAAAACTCTTTTGAATCCTGGTTTTCCTTGGTAGCACAAACCATAATCATTAGTGCCACGTAAATACCTGAAAACCTGCTTCACTATTGTCCAATGCTCCTTCCCTAGTTTTGACATAAACTCGCTCAATACTCCCTATGCATGTGCAATATCTGGTTTATTACAGACCATTGCATACATCAGATTACCGACTACACTTGCATATGGAACATGGGACATGTCCTTTTCATCTTCTTGTTCCTTGGGACACTGTTCAACAGATAACCTTACACCTATAGGAATAGGAACCTTCACTAGTTTAATATTGTTCATATTAAACCTTTGTAATATTTTCTCGGCATTCTTCCTCTGGTTTAACTAGAGATTCATCTTTTACTGATCTCATTTAATTTCCATGCCCAAAATATAGTTTTCATCGCAAATATCCTTCATGTCAAATTTGGAGGACAATTCGGTCTTCAAATCCTAGATAATTTATTTGTCATTTCCAATCAGCAACATATCATCCACATACAAGACCAAATAAATAACATTATCACCAATTAATTTAAAATACACATAGTGATCCACTTTTCTTATGGTGAAGCCAAGTCCCGTATATATGTACCAATTTCTGATACCACCTCCTTTGTGATTGTTTTAACCCATACAAAGACTTTTTTAATTTTCATACCAGTTCTTTCTTACCCTTCTCCACAAAGCCTTCAGGTTTCTTAATGTAGATCTCTTCTTCCAAATCCCCATGAAGAAATGTTGTCTTCACATCCATCTATTCTACCTCAAAATCAAAAGCAATAACAACAAATAAAAATAATCTAATATAAGCTAACTTGGTAACATGAGAAAAAAAATATCACCAAAATAAATTCTCGGCACCTGGGAATAACATTTTTCTACCAAACGATCTTTTTATTTCACCACCTTGCCTTATGCATTCATCTTATTCTTAAACACCCATTTGTTACCAATGGGTTTCCTTCCAGTCGGAAACTCCACTAGATCCAAAGCCTCAATTTTGTCCAAAGATGTCATTTCATCAACCATGGCCTCCTTCCAAATTTTTCCATCCTATGAATCCACTACCTCTCTAAAAATTCTGGGATTATCATCAGTAATGGATAGAGAGAAATTTGAATAGAAATCATATGGACTATACCTTTCTAGCTGCCTTCTCTTTCGAATTGATCTTCTCAAAATTAGAGTTTCTTGTTCTTCCTCTTTTGATTCTTTTTCTGTTGTAGAATTTGATTCTTCCTCCTTTAGATCAAACTCTATCTTCTTAGGTTCCTTTTGTAGGACTTCATGTTTAATAACATATTTTATCTCTCTAAACACCACATATCGACTATACACAACCTTCCTTGTTTCTAAGTTTCAAAGATTATAACATTTTAAACCATATTTATAGCCAATAAAGATACACCTTTCAGATTTACTATCCAACTTAGTTATTTTCTCCTTTAGAACATGTATATATGCATCATAGCCAAATACCCTCATATGTGAAAGAGATGGTTTCTTACCAGTCCATACCTCATGTGGAGTCTTATTCTCTAACGCTGATGAAGGTGATCTATTAAACAGGTAACATGCAGTATCCACTGCCTCTGCCCAAAATTCTTGTCCTAACCCAACACCACTGAGCATGCTTCTTTCCTTTTCCATCAACGTCCTATTAATTCTTTTTGCAACTCTATTTTTTTGAGGTATGTATGGAGTAGTCTTTTGTTGTGCTATACCACACTTCTTATAGAACTCTTCAAATTTCTTCTTGAAGAACTCTCCACCATTATTTATCCTTAACACCATAATCTTTGATAGGATATTCCGACACATATGAAACAATTAAGTATAACTTGGTCTAGCGTAGAGTTAGGTAAAGTGTGTTTCTTTAATATGTACTTTTGTAACTTATAATATAACGGTCATGATATGTAGTGATCTGACGATTCATTCTCTCCTCGGTATTACTGACACTTGATTCGTGGCTTAACACCCGATCGATCCATGATCTCTATTTAAATAGCATGGAAGGTCATTTTTCTGATGACCGTTTATGAGAAAAGCTTATTTAAATTTTCTTTCTTTATATTAATAAATTTCTTGAAGTGGTTGTGTTAACTCAGGTTTTGGATTGTTTCCCTCTTCGAAGGTTTTAACCATGTCAAATACTGGTGTATTGATCTATGATCTATTTGTGAGCGGTGACCTCTGGTGTTTGATCTAAAGAACTGGCCCTATAAATTCATACATGGTGTTAAAGTTGCTTTGAGGGTCGCATCCGTTGTTGATCCAAATCTAAAGCCGATTTGACTGCATACGATTGCCATTTTCCATATCTACAATTTCTGACCACTTTTGGGCCAGGAGAACTACTTTGTTGTGTTCGGAGCCTCTATTCCAGTGAGGAACCCCTTTCGTTTCATGCGAAAAGGTTTCTGGTTGCTTAAGCTATGCCATTTTAGATCTGGAGGTATAAAGTTTTTTTGCAGTTATATTTATTTATCTCTCTGTTTTATTTCGATTTATAACCATTTTTTTCTATTACCAGATATATACCCTATTCTTTTCATATGCTCTTTTCTTTGTGCTCTGTGTGATCTAGCAAACCAGAAACAAGAAGATGGGATTTTTCTTCTATGTATGCTCTTTCCTCGCAACTTTGTGCGATCTCGGGAAATCAGAAATAGTGAGAAAAAATATTTAGTTTCCAGGCGGACTAACCAGAAATTTAACATTCTGCCAGAAGGTTTGTATATATTTTTGTTGTTGTTTGTGTGGGTGTTTTTTTTGCAAGAAAAGACACACACCTCAAAAAAATCAATAAATAAATAAAGAATAAAATAAAAAACCCTTCCCCCTTTCCAACAATTACTAAATCTTTTTACTTGCTTACTTGGTTTAAAGTTACTTTATGAGAATAGAGGTCTTAGGTTCAAGTCTTTTTTTCAAGTTAGTTTTTCTAAAAAGCTTTTTATCAAGTTACATTTTTTGAAAAAACAGTTTTCTGTAAAACTATTTAAAAAAAAATACATGTAACTTATGTTTTAAAGTTACTTTGTGTAATAGTGTTTCTCACCCATTATAAAAAGTGACTCACTTACACTCAAAAGTCACTTTATCTTTTATTTAAGTTACATTTTACTTGGTCATTAATTCATAAAATACCATTGTAAAAGTGACTCTCACTTATTTATAAAAGTGGGTCACATAGAGTAGTATTTAAAAAAAAAAAAAGTGAGCTTATTATATTAAGTTTGGAAATAGGGAGATTTTTTTTAAGTACAAATTTGTCATCAACTTTCAAACTATCATGTGACTACTTGGCATCTACTACAATTTTTTTTCAAAAAGACATAACTTCTTCATCTGGAAGCTGTTTTCAGAGTTGTTTTTTTAACTGTCTTAATTTTTCGAGATCTTTCCATTGGAGCAGTTAGTTTCTACCTTTATAGCTTCATTTTTTAAAAATAGAAAGTGCATGTTCGATTATTCTTAACAACACCAATTATTTCCAATAGCTATCCTACATGGTAGACTTACTTAGAAGTAAAGGGATTTATAGAATAGCCTCAATACCAGAAATTAAACATATCGATGAAGATAAACAGGATAAATGAGAAAATAAAAAAGATCAAAAACGATGGTTGATAGGAATGTCCATTGCTCAATATCTTTGATTTCATATGCAAGAAATTGACTCCCTCGATGACGCTATGAAAAAACTAAATATTTTTTTTGACATTAAAAATGAAATCAAAACCCACTAGCTTGAAAATGAGTTGCTTACTTTGGACCCCAATAATTTCTCCTCTATTGAATATGTTTTATCCAAATTCAAGACCCTTAGACTTATTTTAGAAGGTTGTAAGGTCAAAAAGGAAGATTGTAGTCATATCTATTCCATTCTTGCTAAGATAGGCCATGCATACTCTATATTTGTTTCCACCTTACATTCCACTAGAGAAGCCATCATTTCTCAAGGAACACCCTACAAGTCCCCCTCTTTTGATGCCTTTTTTGATTCTTTGATAAGAGAACAAGAAAAACTCTTACACCTTGGTCTTATTAATTCTGGAAACTCTTTTAAGAAAGCCTTAACAACCCAAAAACAACCAAATCCTAAGAATCCTAAGAAGCAACATCCTAAAAAGTATGGTCCTAAACCAAACAAGGGTCTTAAGAAATCTCAGCCACAAATTGAAAAAGAAATTCAACAAACTGATAAGGAAAATAAAAACAGAGGGAAGAAGACATATAGACATTGCAACTTTTGTAATCGTTATGGCCACGTAGACTCAAAATGTTTTAAGAAGATGGAAGCCTTGGAAGCAGTAATGAAGAAACACAACACCCATTTGGAGAATTATTCAACTTCATCTTCGGTAATACCACTTTCTACATGTGGTTGTCAAGCATCAAGATCTGGTTATGCATTGAATGTATCTTCTTCTTTTCATTCTCATAAGTGAATCATTGATTATGGATCCTCTTACCACATGGAAAAAATATTTGGTGATGATAGATCTCTTAGTGTTGTAGGGTTTGGAACTCTTCATCTAAATAATGGTCAGTTTAATGATGTATTATTTGTTCCTACCTTGTCCTGTAACATTCTATCTATTTATCATACCACTCGTTCAGGTGAAGGGAAAACCGTAGAATTCTCACCTCATGATGGTGTAATTAAGGACCTTAGATATCCTAGACATATTTTAGCTACTGGCATTGCTGATGATTCCACAAGGTTGTATAATTTTGACAAATTTTGGGTCATCATGTCTTCCCTCCATTTTTGTTGCTCATAATGATGAAGTGAGAAAACTTTGGCATGAACGATTTTGTCACTTAAATGATCACCCTCTTTAAACTCTATGTAAAGAAAATATGGTGACATGTCTTCCTATGGTATCTTGCCGAGATGGTGTTTGTTTGGGTTCTATAACCAGATAACATGATCGAGATATTTTTGACAAACGTGCCTCTTGGCATGCTTCAGCCCCTTTGTAGCTTGTGCACAATGATTTATGTGGTCCACTTCTAGTTGCTCTTTTCTCTAGCTACAAGTACTTCTTAAATTTCATTCATGATTTTTCCAAATGCACTTGGGTATACTTCTGAAAACTCAAGTCTGAAGTTTTTAACATGTTCTTGGCCTTTAAGGCCTTTGTTGAGAAACAATCTAGACATCACAATATTAAGTTAAGATCCGACAATGAAGGAGAATATGTTAACAACAAATTTATCAAATTTTGCATGAGCATGGCATTCAATTGCAACATACTTTTCTACATACTCCACAACAAAATGGTGTAGCTGAAAGGAATAATCACACTCTAAAAGAAATGGCTAATTGTATGCTTCAATCTAAAGGACTTAGTAGTAATTTTTTGGCACAAGTAATTAATTGTGAAAATTACATAGTTAATCTCACTCCTACTAAGGTTTTAATCAATATCACTCTAGAAGAAGCTTGAAGCTCCATCAAACCAGATGTAATTCACTTTCTTCTTTTTGGAAGTGAAGCTTGGGCCCATATTCCAGAAGAGAAACATAAAGCCTTAGAACCTAAGAGTGAAAAATGAATTTTTGTTGGATATTCTGAAGATGTCAAAGGATATAGACTTCTTCAAACCAAATCCAAAAATGTAATCATTAGAAGAGATGTAAAATTTGATGAAAGTATATTGGCCTGTGAGCCTAGTTCAGTGAGTGTGCCACCTTTGGCCTGCGAGCCTGATTCGGCATATTTTCCATCTCTCTCTATCTCTTCTAATTCTAACAACATTCCTTCTACTTCAGATGATGACAGTGAGGATGAAAATCCTTCTCCTCCTCCTTAAGATATTCCTTCAGCTCCACAAGTTCCAAAATGGGCCTGCTCTACTCGGGATGCAACAGGTTCTCTTGCCGGTGACCCTACGGATCAGTGTTGTACATGTTCTCAGTTTGAAAAAGCCTCTTCCTTATTGGGTCAAGTTCTAGAAAATCATGATCCAAATACCTTTGAAGAAGCTTCATCTCATCAAGATTTGGATGCAACTATGAATGAAGAATATTTTTCCTTATTGGCAAACGATACTTGGGATCTTGTTCCTCTTCCAAAGGGAAGAAAACTTGTTAAATGCAAATGGGTTTACAGAACAAACCTTTGACTAGATGAAAAAGTGGATAAACATAAAGCTCATCTTGTTGCTAAAGGATTTTCACAAGTTGAAGGCATTGACTATATTGAAACCTTCTCCCCTGTTTCCAAAATGAATTCTATCAACCTTGTTCTTTCCTTTGCTACCTCCTTTAAATGGGAATTCCATCAGATGGATGTTAAATCTTCCTTCTTACATGGATACTTGCATGAAGAAATCTACATGGAACAAACCCCTGGCTTTATCCAAAAATATTCTAGCCTTATTTGTCACCTTAGGAGGTCTCTCTATGGTCTCAAACAAGCCCCTCAGGAGCTTGGTATGTGAAAATGGATAGCTTTATCTTAGATAATGGATTTTCTAGATGTCATTTCGACAACACTATCTACACCAAGAAAGTGGGTAAGTACTTAATCATCCTTGTTCTTTATGTTGATGATATTATCCTTATTGGTAGTGATCCCAACCATATAAACCATGTGAATTCTAGCCTCAAAAATAAGTTTGAAATGACAGACTTAGGACACTTGCATTATTTCCTTAGTCTTCAAGGCTTGCAATCCAAAGAAGGTATTACCCTTTCTTAGTCCAAGTATGCCTGTGATCTTCTACGACACTTTCACATGGAATATTGTAAGCCAACCCCTTCTCCCTTTCAATCTAGAGTCAATCTTTTAGCCACTTTTACTTCCCCTGAATTTGATGCTACCTTATACCATCAACTTGTTGGTAAAATTCTATATCTAACCCATACCCATCATGACCTTTCCTTCGTCGTTGGTCTTGTTGCTCGGTTTATGCACAAACCTCATGAAATTCATTGGAAATCATCTAAAAGAATACTTCGATATATTCAATGTACAATTCAGTTCGGGATTCATTACAGTGCAGGAACATCTCCATTGTTGGTTGGTTTCATTGATTTTGATTTGGCTAGTGACCCTGATGATCAAAAGTCTACTGCAGGTTATGTATTCACTCTTGGTTTAGGACCTATTACATGGTCTTGTAAGAAACAAAGTGCCATCCCTCTTTCTTCGACAGAAGCATAGTATTGTGGTGTTGTTGAAGCCAGCAAGGAAGCCTCGTGGCTTCGTCATATTCTTTCTGAATTTGGTCTTTATCAGCAGTATCAAACTACACTTTGGTGTGATAATCAGAGTGTCATTTAGCTATGCAAAGATCCAGTTCAACATCAGTGCATGAGACAAATTGAAATACACATACACTTCATCAGAAAGCTCATTCATGATCATGTTCTTGAAGTGCATTATTGTTCAACCAATGATCAAGTTGTTGATATATTTACAAAGGCTCTCACAAAAGAGAATTTTACCAAGCTTTGATTAATGCTTCGAGTTCAGGAAAGTTATTATTAAGTGGGGATATGCTCTAATGCCTCCTTCCTTCTCCTGTTGTGTCACCTTTTTAACTCCTTCATTCCTATCTCAATTTGTTCTTAAGGGGGGATGTTAAGATATTATGACACATAGGAAATAGTTAAGTATAACTTGGTCTAGCGTAGAGTTAGGTAAAGTATGTTTCTTTAGTATGTACTTTTGTAACTTATAATCTGATGGTCACGATATGTAGTGATGTGATGGTTCATTCTCTCCTCAGTATTACCGACACTTGATAAGTGGCTTAACACCCGCTTGGTCCATGAAATCTATATAAAGATCATGGAGGGTCATTTTTTCTGGTGACCGTTTATGAAATAATCTTATGTAGGTTTTCTTTCTTTATATTGATAAATTTCCTAAAGTGGTCGCGTTGGCTCAGGCTATGGACTATTTCCCTCTTCAAGGGCTTTAACCACGTTAAATACTGGTGTACTAAACTGTGATTTATTTGTGAGCGGTGACCTATGGTGTTTGATCTAAGGAACTGACCCTGTAAATTCCTACAATCTTCTTCTCTATCTAATTTTCCAATAGAGCCTTAAATTCTTTAAACCTTTTAAAGACTTCAGATTTCTTCCCAGCAAAATATATCCATCTATTCCTTGAGAATTCATATATAAATGAGACACAGTACACATACTTACCCAATGATGGAACCAACACATGTCCAAACACATCACTTTGCACAAGCTCTAATATACTTTTCGCCCTCTTAGCACAAGAAGGGAAACTCACCCGACTTTGTTTCCCATATACACAATGTGCACAAAATTTTAATTCAAGAGAGAAATTAGACATAACTTCTACCATACCATTACCATGAAGTATTCAAAGGCCCTTCTCTCCATTGTAACATTTTTTTGAACTGTGATTTAGAAATTCATCATTAATGTAAATAAAATCATAAAAAAGGTAACGTAACACAAAATTTTAAATTTAAGAAATAAAACCAAAATTTCAAAAATTTTAAAGAAAAAAAGAAACAATAAAAAAACATAATTTACAACAAAATATTTTATACAAAATTTATTAAAAAAAAATCAATTTCCAAAAAAAAAAATCCAATAATTAAAATATATATATTAAAAAATTGTATTATTATATATATATATATATATATATATATATATATATATATATATATATATATATATATATATGAAACAATTATGTATTGCATTAAAATAGTCTGGCTTGAAGTCCAAAACCTTGTACATCATAAACTAAAATTTCTTCTTCTAATATCCAAAAACTCTAAGAAGGATTGTCACTATTTACACCTAAACTGCATATACTAATTCTAAAGTGATTTTCTCCATACACTCTCCAAAACATGCCTAAAAACACCACATATTTGCAAAAATCATCAAAAAAAGGCTAACAACAAACTAAATTATTACATATCCTCCATAACAGAAGCAACCTAGGCTTCATTTCCTACTGGATCAAGGTAATAAGGTGGGGAGTTGTGGCCATCGACGGAGACAAAGCTACCTTATTTGAGCTTCACTAAAATTCATTGTTGCTCCTAGATAGCTTAATATGCTCCATGACAATCCTCATTCATGTCTGACATTCGCCTCCAGAGCCAAATTATCTAGGAGAACAAACAAAATTTCATTTTCCAATTGCAGGAATTCAAGATTAACCTCCAAAGTTCCCATTTTCTGATTTAACAACTCGAATTGGTCCCAAGATTCAAATAGAATAATATTTATATGCCTTGAGAACAAAGCAATGAGAAATTCAAAAGCACACACCATTTTCTCTAAATAGATACCAAGCTCTTCCTCTCTAATTCTAGAATCACGATGCATAAACTTGAAATTGAACTAGTCCTACTCACAAACTTGACATATTATGATTCTAATCCCTAGATATATGCTTCCAAATTCACCCCTACATTCTATATATACTAACGGACTCACTTTCCATGATTTTAGGCTTCTGACATTTCCATTAATCTCGCCTCGAACCATAGAGGCCAAATGATAAAAAAAAATCAACAACCATAATGGAAAGATTGTAGACTGAAGAAAATTCCAATAACGAAAGAGAAATAACACATGCAAACTGCATCTCAACTGCATGAAAAATAGGCTCCTTCATATGAAGAAATTTATTAATCAATACTTTTCCTCTCTAGTTTTTCTTTATCTAATGTAGTGTCATGAACACCGCCTAGGTGGCCACACAATTTCATCCCTCCATGTTAGAAGTTAACTCCCACACTATTGTAGGAATTAATATTATTTGAAAGTGATGAAAGTTGGAATTGTAGTGTTGGCATTGATTTCAACAAGCTCTTGGTGTTGCTCGTCATATGCATGAGTGATGAATGTGTGGTGATGTATGGTTGGCTTGATGGTCTTGAGAGTGGACATGATGTTGTGGTTGTTGAATTGGAGATGTTGCTGCTGCGAGCGGATGGAGAGTTTCTCATGGTGTAGCGTTGGAGATTTTTTCGTTGCATGTGGTTGGAGTGTTTCTCTAGATGTTGCATATGTCTCTACATGTCTTCGATACATTGCATGTGTTGTCATATGTGAGATGTGGTTGATTATGTTGGAGGTGTTTTGCCCATGCGATGTTGTAAAGCTTGTATGACTTGAGGTTGCTACCAGGGCCGCAGATGCCACTTGTTGGAGGTGTTAGATATGTCGAGGTTTATTCTCGAGGAGCGATGTGTTGGTCTTGATCTAAATTCTGAAGAATAGGTCTACTGCGGCCGTGACTTGTTCTTACACTATTTCACCGCTTTAGGAAACGTAGGCTTGGAGGAGTGTTCAAGTGCTGGAGAAGATGATGGCATAGGTTTCAGAGGTTCAGAGCTGAGAGGATGATGTTTTTACTAAGCTTTATCCATAGTCACATGCAAAGAGTCCTGTGGGAGTAGCTGAGATTCCATAGTGGCATGGAGGTAGGCTTCAGGGAGCGGTTATAACTCCAAGAGTCCAAATTCATATGCAGAACAATGATAAGTGATAAAATGTGGGTTTTGACGATATTTTCCCCGCATTCCTCACATTGTTGATCTCATTTTTGTGTTTTGGAAACATCATTGATCAAAACTTTTCATTTTATGGTTGGAAAAGTTCACAGGACCACCAGAAGTTGATCAAAGTTGAAAATTTCAAAAGGCAAGTGGAGTTAGTGGGTTGATAGAGTCAATGAGTTGAAGCAATATTAGGTCAGGCATATGAACATAGTTTTGATGCTTAGTAGTTCTGAGTAATTATTGAGTTGATCACTTAATTTCATCTTTATATTGAAGATAACTCGTTGTGAGATGGCTGATTGTTGAGTTCATTACACTAGTCTATGGGGCGAGTGTGAGTTGGAGAAGATCGTATGAGTTGTGTGAGTTTCAATATGTAGAATATCTTAAGCAACTTTTTCTGTTGTAGAAGCAATACGCTAAATTTTATTTCAACCACATATTCATGCAGTGAATGAAGTCTTGAGGTGTTTATTGGAGAAGTGTCTGGAGAGATGGTATTGTTGCATGTGTAGTATTTGGAGTTGGCGATTTAGATGTTTGATTGAGCTTTGATGCTATGTTGTTACAGTGCTCATGTTGAGCAAGTTTTCAGAGTCTAATATGAAAATATATGAAATGAGGCTCGCATGGAGATAATGAAGGCAAGGAGGCTTTGAGCATACAGTGACTTGGAGGATTTAGTAGATGGAAGATATTTCTCCATCCAATGGTGGTTGGATAGTTCGGTAGAAACTTGGTGAGGCTCATTGGTCATGTTGGTGACCGACATATCATAATCTATAGAGGGTTTTTTATTTTAGGAGTAACCAGGCGAGGACCATTGATTGTGGTGGCTTTCAATGGATGGTTGTCTATAGATCCAAGAGAGAAATAGTTTCATGTCTGATAGTTCCAGCATAATGTGAAAGAATTCAAGTCTTCAAGGCTCATGGGAGTGATTTCATCCATGTATAATTTTCTTGACTATTTATTAAAGAATTGAGCAGCGCAACAACAGCAGGGTGGTTTTTTTCCTGGGATGTGTTTTCCACCAGAAACACTTGTGTCTATGTGTTGATTGATTTTATGTTTGCATGTTTATTTGTGTTGCACTAATATTTGATTTTATGTTTCAAATTATGCATGCTTAAAGATTAAATAATTGGATAAAAAATTTAATAGTGCCACACTACTGATTCAACCCCCCCCCCCTCTCCCCTTAGTGTTGATCTAGTTTCCAACAATACCATCCTGGAAGGATTGATGAGACCCAAAGTTGTATTTCAAATTTAATGCCAAGAAAATTTTGTGATATAAAACTTTCTAGTCTAGTCTTCATGGAATTGTTTTTATATGCAAATCCTCTTCATCAATATTTATCACACCTTATTCCAATAGAGCTCCTTATTTGGTCGAAGAGTTTTCCACATTGTTAAGGATTCTCTTAACATGGAAGAGTTAAATCAATTCAAATTTATCCATTAAGAGCTTAATTCATTTCAAAATAGAAGCTAAGCTCTGTTACTCATTTTCTTTAACCTTATTCACCTACTAGATCACATTCATTAAGTCATTGAATACCAAAAATTTGTGAATTCCCTTTAAGTAAGACAGTTCAAAGCCCTACTAGACATTCAACCTAGTTATTTGTTGAAATCTCTAATCCCCAAGAAAATGGAATCTCCCTTTCTTTGTCGGGACAAGAGATAACCATTCCCACTCTTTCCTCCCCCAATATATATAAAAATAAAAACATGTGGGACCATGTTGAGGGAATAGATGTGAAAGGGGAATTAGGGGAAATTCTTGTCATTTCCCCTCATGTCATATGATTTATTTTTGCGTAACTATATTTAGTTTTGTAAATTACATCGTATTGCTTCGTAACGTCCTACAACCCTAACACAACGTTGTTCTTCCATATCATGGGGAAATTATCATTTACAAGAAACTAGGAGAATTTTCCAACTATCCTTCTCAAATAAACCCAAAAAGAATCCAAATAAACAAAACCAAACATTCTAGTAACAACCAAAGAAGAGAAGACATAATAGGTGACCTAATATCCTATCAGATTTGTAGACCATTAAGAGTCAGAAGAAGAAATAAGAGTTGGGTCATTTGCACTTGGCCCAAGAAGAGTACGAGTATCATAGTCACATTGAATATGCCTTTTTATATGGGCTAGCCTTGCTTTGATCCTAACCATCGAAAAATTTTATTCCTAAACATTCTTTTAATATCCTCCAAAGAAGAAAACACATCATACCTCTTCACTCGCTTATCCTTAAGCACCATGAAAAGCAGGGTCTTCATTTTCCAATGTAACACAATTGAGTTGAGGTACTAATTTCTCCATCCTCTGGTATAACCAGGGTCAAGAACCCAATAGGAAACCTTCTCCAATATCTCCGAGTATGAATAATATTTCCTCTCATCAACCACCATGGTTTACAAATTGTTAATTTCTTGCCAATTCTTTGGAGGAACAATGTTGAAATAAGCCTCCACTTGGTCCTCGGAAATACACAAACCATGTGTTGAACCTATGAGATATTTTTGCCACCACCCCTCTTATAGCCTGTGCATTTCCTGGGAGGCATGGTTCACAGGAGTGACTGGATCCTCAATTTTCCACCAAAACACCAACAACTAGTTGTCCAGTGAGTGTACCAACTTGTAACATGAACACTTGCAATACATTGATTGGTATTACAAGAAATAAAAACTCTATGCAATTGACAACAATTTAGACCAAGGGATGGACCACATCTATAAAGCGCACAGAGGGAGCGTTCACCTCAACCCTTAAAACACATTGTTCTTTGAGCGAATATACAGGGCCACAAACATACCCAAATAAAAGGCATGTTGAAATGGAAACAAGAAATGGCTTCTAATTTAATTTTACCTTAATTAAATTAGAAGGAAATTGAAATTCCACATTTTATGATAGCTTGTACGAGCTAACTGATTTAGGAAGACTTATTTAACTCAATCAATTCAAGTTGAGGGTCAAATTAGAGGCATGTATATTTCTCCCTAAGTTTTAGGGGGTCATGTTGTAGTTTATTTTGAGTTGTAATTAGTTAACTCAATTATTTGAGTTAAAATCAGTTTAACTAGTTCTAACTAAGATGTGATTTAGTGAGAGGTCCACTGAATTAAATCTGATTTAATTCACATGCAGTGATCAATCAGATAATGAATAATTCTGGTAATGTCGTGGCATGTAGAATGAAGCCTTGCCGGGAAGATTTCCATTGCAACAATGAATATGGTTACATTTGGACTGAAGTTTGAAAAGAACAAGGTTAAGAAATAAAGTACAATGAAGTTTGTATGTTGTGTTCACCAAGGGCGGTATGAAATACCAATCACAAACATGAAGACTCTCATGAAGAATAATCCCATCAACTGAATTGATTTTCTTCCGATGTGATCAACGAAGGAAACTGTGAACCAATAACTCAGGACTGTCGATGCCAGAGCAACAATTGACTCTGCTCTTACTCATCTAAACAAGGTTCAAATAATATATGACATCAATAAAAGTATAAAGTCTTTGTAGCCCCTTTGAGGTATTAGAGAAGGTGGAAGATATAAAATACAAACTCAGTTTACCCCCATGTGCATTTACTCAATCCTAAAGGTAGAGAATTTGAAACTTTGTTAGCATTCGATGTTGGTTCAAGAGGAGAAACATGTTTTACCTACCATAGAGGACTTAACACCATATTCTCAAGGAGAGTTGGAAAAATACGTAATTTTTCAGAAGGAGACCAAAACTAAAAGAAATAACCAACATGAAATTTGGTGGATTGGATTGAAAGGGCAACCCAGCTCTATGTAAAACAAAATGGTACCTTTCAGAAAAGTTAGAGAAAAAAATTTCCTCAACTCATTTAATAAATATTTTAGGGACCATTGAAATCCTCCCTAAATGGGGATTTATGATCCAAATTGAATCATTATATAATTTATCATCTATCTTGGTTCTTTCTAGGTCAAAAATTTGAAGGAATTAGCATGCAAGGCCCATGTTCGTGAATAGTCCCAGTTTGGAAAATTGGGGTCTACAAATTTTTTGGAGCTATTTTGAGGCATGAAATGACATTATTTTGGATTGCAATGTATATAACTTATGCATAAAACTTGAATGTTTATAGACATGCCAATACCTTTCCAATGGTGTGAAAATCACCTCAATAGAATCTTGTATATGAAATTTATGCCTCCTACAAGTTGACTTACCTTGTTTATCATCATCACACATGTGGATGCCATGTCAACCCCCCATTACTCACACATGTGAGACTAGTCATATGCGTAATTTTGAGAAGATTCTATAAGGCTCCATACCTTGTCATAGTGAGGATTAAGGATTTCAAAACCCAACCTCTAGATGGTTATCATGATACGTTAAATACCAAACCATTAGGAGGAGAAGGGGTTTCCATTCACAAGCATTATATTGTGTTCCAATATTGAGAAAACAAAAATTAAGAGTGCTATTTTATGAGCATAACAAACGAGGAAGATGATTTTGTAGTAGTTGTTTATGTCATAGCATTGAAAGGTAACTCCATAGTGAGTTTTCATTCATTTGTATTTGTGTTTTTATAATAAGAGAAAATAGAGAAGAGGATAGGGCTCAAACTGTAGTTGGAATTTCTCCTGAATTAGATTTCTCGTGATTATTATGGTGCTGATTTATGTAGATAGTTTTTTGTGTGCTTGTTATTTTTGTTTATTATTTTAGCGATTTTATAAATTTGAGCACAAACAACAATTAATTAATCTGAGATTTAAGGAAAAATAATTTTCATAGTCTAAGATTTCATAATAATATAAGGTCTGTTGTAATGAATTATTCTAGTAGAATATCCATGGAAATTTAAAAATCACTATAGAACCACTTATAATAAGAGCCTACTAACTAATTTGAGTATTATTAAAAAAAAGGACAATTTTTACAATGAGTGAGTATTATTGCATTGAGAGGCACTCTCCATCCCAATATGGGGGAGATGTGTAGGAGTTAGGTGTAATGTAAGAAAGATTGTATGTAAACATTTTTTAAATATTTTAATCCAATTTAATTTTATAATTTTTTTTAAATTAAATATAGAAGAAAAAAATAATGGGGGAGACATAGTGGTTTGAAATAATTTAGCACTAAAAAGTTATTAGTTACAATAAATTTACAATATAGTAAGACTCTTAACGATGGATATTCATCTACATTTTACCATGTATATTATTAAATTGTAAATATAATTTTTTACAATACCATGGGTTATCAATATCACATGCCCAAAAACCATAAGTAATTTCAAAATCAAAATATTTTGTATATATATATATTTTTTAAATCAACGTTTTATATTAATTCACATTCAAGTTACATCGTTAGAATCCCCATATACCAAAACTAAAGGCATCATTCCTACCAGACTTGTTGACACAAATATAAAAAAAAAAACCACATCCCAAACAAGCTAATAACACTAGAAAGCCATAGAGAAATAACGAAAAAATAACGAAAAAATTCCAAGTACCTTAAAACAATTGATTTTCATCATTGTTTGGGATGGAGAGATAGAACTGGGTCACCTTGCTCACTAACCAAAAGTGGAGGATGATGAAAAGCCTCATGGTCATGAGATTCCATGTGCTCCAGTCTACCTTCTAAGCTTGTTAATCTGTCATGGAGACTTTTTTGACCTCTCCTCGCTGACACCATCCTATCCATAATATGATATTGGTTATGTTGGGGATCGTTCATAAACTATATATCTTCGTTCCTATCCTCATGTTTGTCCTGAGCTAGCTGCTCCAAAATAACTATAATTTGTTGAAGACGCTCGTCCAATGTATCAAAGGGAAAAGGCATCTCAACTCGCTAAGGAGAAAGATCTGCTATTTGGTCCACTACTTCCCACAAGTCATGATTATCTTCATGGTGAATGGCTTCCATGCCCCATGGGTCCCCTTAGTGGTGAGCCCGACCCTGCTACCTTAGCATAGTGCCCCACCAGACCCAATTGCCTTGGTTGCCCCACAAGCAGGCCACATAGTAAACCTCCCAAACCCTGCTAGCTATCACTACCTATTGACTTATCCCACTAAGCATCCACGGAGGCAATTATGCACCCTAGAGTCATAGTACACTAAGAATGGCATGATAACCCCCCCAACACCAGTTTCAATCCCACAGCCTGCGTAATGATATGCCAACTTCCTGGTCAAGTATCATGCAGCACCAAACTATTGGCCCTAAATTATTCATAAAATAAGGCCCATCTAACTTTTTTTAGGCCCATCTACCTTCCTGGCAAAATACAGATTACTAAATCTCTCCTTTTCCGTACTAATAATTTTTTCATGCTTCAATATTTTCAGAAGGTTTAAAGGTGATTGCATATTTTACCTAATATAGGTTATTTTGTAAAATCAGAGAATATTTGGGAGATTATATAGATTTAGAGAAGTACATGAGATAGGGACTTGCTCCCCGCCACTAGAAGCTCAAGGTTGAAGAATAAATGAGCACAATATTATGAAATTAGGGAGAAATCTTGGAGAAATTAAAGGGGGTTGTCCACCCTCCTTAACTTCAAAGGAAACCACAACTCAAGACCAAGTGCACTCAAGCTATACTTCACTCTGGAGTTCCCAGAAATTCTAATTCCAAGAGGAAGCAAGCAACCAACACGAAGAGCACTCAATCTATGTTTATTAAAAGTTAAGTTGAATCAATCACCATTTCTGCTGGGAGCTGCGTGGTAGCTTCCCATAGAATAATAAATCCAGCCATAGCTAGGAAGGAGTTAGGGAGTTAGCGAGTGAGTTGATTTTGGTCGACTTCCATTCCATTCCATTGGATTTGAATTTTTGATGTAAAGCCATTAGGCTCTATTAAAACTTTTATGGATGTAACATACTGTTCTTTTTTATGTAATGAGTAGAGAGATGCCATTATATTGAACTAGTTCTAGAGAGCTGGGCTCATGGATTAGGGCCCAACCCATGTGCCTCATCTTCTCTGTTGTTTTCATTCTTTCCTTTTTGTCATTTAGCTAGTTTTGTTTCTGCCATTTATTTAGTTTATTCTTGAACAGTTAGCTAGTTTCTAATAGTTTCATTGCTACTTAGTTTTTTCTTTCAGTATGCTGCTGTAGTTTTAATTTGCTTGTGAGTGATAGAATAGTGGATAAAAACCAAGAAAAGTTGTGGATCAAGACCCCATTCTCATCTCTGTCAATAGAGCTTGAGGAGGGCGAAGCTTCCCACGCCCAAAAACTAGTTTCTGTTCACTTTTTCTAAGATTAGAAGTAGAGTTCCATTACCATTTTCCAGTCTTCCTTTGCATGGTATTTTTCACGCATTTTTTGGTTTCTCATGCATAATGTCGACAGAGTTGTTTGCAAAACTTATTTTTTTAAAACCCAGAGCTTCATGGTGCTTCCCCGTTTCATTTTCCATCATTGTTATGCCCTCCATTCCCTCCTTTTTCTAAGTATTCCAACTACTGCACCCACATTTTATTCCCAAAAACACTTAAACCCTCAACCTGCCTCATTCATTTGTTTTTATTGGTCATGGTTTCCTTACCCTCTTTAGTCACAAAACGCTTGAAAAACCATACAAGGTCGACCTCCGCCTTTGCTCCTCGAGTTCCACGCTACCATACTTCGCAAATCGCACTTCGAGACTTTTCCCTTTTACTTTAATACTTACCGCTCGTTGTAGCCGATTGTGATATTACGATATCGCATATCGCAGATCGCACCTTTCCCCTTTTTTTTTCGAGACTTTCTGCAAATCGCATCACATTTCCTTTTCACTCGACCACAATTGCATCTCCTTTCTACAATTGCAGTTCACAGTATTTTCTAAACAACACTTCCATTATTCCTCCATATTTGCAATATTGTGAGTTGTGATATCACATTTCACACTTCACATCATTTCGCTTGTTTCTGTTCGCACTTACCACTCCAACTGTCGATTGTGATATTGTGATCGTGCTCTACCGACGGTCCCACCACCACGTCAACCATCGCAAATCTCATTTTTCACTTTTTTCCTTTTTCTCCAAGACTTACTGCTTGTTTTTTCCAATTGCGATATTGCGTAATCACAAATCGCAAATTGCATCATTTAGCATGTTCCCTTTAATGCTTACCACTCCAACTTCGCGATATCGCGATTGTGATATCGTTCCCACCTCCACATCGCATCTCCACCATCGCATATTCAAGTTATTCTGCTCCAAAGCATTTTGCGCTATAATAGATTCTTAATCTAGTTCAAACCCCCGCTTTCCACTTCTAAGCCTCATTTCATGCGTTAAGCCCTCCATTAGCCTCTTTAGCCCTTTTATTTCCTCCAAGCTGCAAATCAACACTCTTTTTAACTAGAATTAAGTCATGGATAACTTAGTTGCATGAAAACATGATATATAGACCATAGGATAAATATAGTGCATTTAGTCGATTGGTGAAGTTAAGTGTGTTTTAGAATCAGTTTCCTTGTTGCCATTTCTTTTCAGCAATATAGTTTAGTTTCTTTCCAGTCATTTCCTTTTCTGTAAATTAAATTAGTTTCATTGATGTCATTTCTTTTCAGCGATTTAATTTAGTTTCCTTCTGTCATTTCCTTTCTACAATTTAGTTTAGTTTGATTGAAGTGTGAAAGACTTCACTGAGAACCCTTAGAAATAGCACCCTTTCGTAAAGTGGAAGAGGACAACATGAACATAATGCATTTGCTATGTATATATAACTGTCACCTCCAAGTTTGTATGAACCCCGGGTTGATAAATTATAGGGCAGCCCCTGGGAATTGCGCACTCTTGGTGCAATACCAAGGCTCACCACTTTTTGGCGTTGTTGCTGGGGAGGTGTCTAGTATATTCTTTGATTTTGTTTTTAGAATTCTTTTCTTCTTTCCTTTTTCATGTTGTTTCTAAAATATTGAAAAATACAAAAAATATGATTTTCATGCCTCATATGAGTAGGGATACTCAGATTTTTTTTTTTTTTTAAATACTTCTCCAATACCAACCCCCCCACTTGACCACATGTTGCAGTAAGAACCACATCACCATACACTTTTTAAGGAAGAAGAGATGGATGGATATGATGACAATGAAGAAGATCTTATTGGGTTTCCCATTCAAGATATGGACATTGGTGTACCTATGAAGAACATCCCTCCATATTTCCTTCCCAACTTCCATGGTATGAGGACGGAGGATCTGAAAACATTTCTCTTTGAATTTGAGATAATTTGTAGGTCTTATGGCTACTTATCACACACTCAAAAACTGAGATTTTTTGCTGCAACATTGAAGGATAGAGCTCTTAAATGGTTCATGAGTATTGGTACTAATTCAATAAGATCATGGAATGATATGCAAAATATATTTCTAGAAAAATATAAAGATCATGATCTTAGAGAATAATTTTTTTAGAATGAACCAAGAAGAAGATGAGAGCCTTAAGGATCTAATAGAGAGGTTCATGTATTATTTTAAGAGGGAAAAATTGCATCATCTAGGATTTGACACACTAAAAACCCTCTTACTTAGAACGATTAGGGATGAGTGGATTGATCTCCTTAATCTCATGAGTAGAGGAGATGTATACCAATTGTCCTTTGAAGAAATTTGTGAAACATGCAAGCACATATCAAGAGGAAGGGAAAGAGTAAGTAAGTCAACATCAACATTGGTAAGGCAAGATGAACTTGGAAATTTGCTTAATAACTTTAAAACATGAATTCTTAGAAATCTAAGTGAACAAGTATAAATGTTAAGAATGAAAAATGAGAAAAAAGAAGATGTTTATATTTTTGTTATCTATGCAGAATCATATGCTACTAAATGTTGATCATCATTCCCTAGGTTTAAAGAAGTTTACCAAGAAGACAATGGAGCAAGGAAATCACCAAAGAAGCTATGTTATGTAGCTCCAAGAAGACCCTGGAAGCTTGGTCAACTTGATATGATGCAAGGACCCACTCCACAAATTTAGGCTTATTCACATCCATCTCAAACTTATTTGGACACACTCCCTCCTTAGAAACCTTAGCCATCTCAACCCCAAAACCAATCTTGGCAACATGGTTGGCATGGACCTTATTGGGAAAATCCTCAAAATCCTCAATATTTCCCTCAATATCCTCCATACCCAACTCCATGCTATCCCTACCATCTACCTCCACCATAACCACAACCTCAACCACATCCATCTCATATATCCACCCCCACTCAACTACCTGTACCACCATTTCCGAACCCACACCATGAAGTATCTTAGCCCATTTACAATGCTAAGGTACAACACTACCAAAAATATCCTCTTGATCTAAATGATCTACATCTTAGTTCAAGAAAGGTATTGCAAAGAAGAGATTTTCTTAATGTCATTGAAGGACAACATCAAGAAGAAGAAAATCCAAATGAGGAGATCAAAAGATCGAGGGTTTCACTTGATGAAGATTCGGCATCAGAATCAGATGTTGAGAAAGTTTCCTCATGTTTACGAACATTTCCTCCATGTGTTCAAGAGAAAAATCGACAAAAAGAGGAAGATTTGAATGTCATAATAGAAGAGGACATCCAAGGTGATCCAACTCATCAAGTGGACCAGGGACATCACAACTATATTGACATATGGTTCCAAATAGTCATTAATTTGCAGCAACACACTCTTCTCCAACAATACTTGATACAATCCCAGTCAAAGAAATCCATCTCTCATATTCAGGTACATGTCAAAGCATGTATTCCAAGTGTGCACATCATTTTATTTGTCATCTTGATGTGTAAATGGCTCCATTGGAAGTATTCCTATACTTGAAAAAGGTTTTGTTTTCTTCAAGTAGAGTATGAAAGTGAAAAAAAGAAAAAAAATGGAAAAAAAAAAATCTCAAGTGAAAACCTCTTTTGAGGCATCTGAGATTGGCTCATTGATTGAAAACCTCCATGAGGCAGTCATTGGGTTAAATAAATAAGAGAAAAAATCAAATATCCTAGGTGAAAACCTCCTTTGAGGCGCCTAGGCAGACCTACTAGTTGAAAACCTCATTGGGGCAGCTAGTAGGCCTTACGAAAAATAAAAAAAGAAAAAAAAATTTGCATTTCTCCATGTATCTCTCTCTAATGAATGCAGGTGCTCTCCAACCTTTTCAAGAAGAAAAACAGCAAGTTGGCACAAAAAGAAAATTAGATCAACACTTTAGTCAAAGGTATTCACACTTGGACTTCCTACTCCTGTGCTCAGAAGCTCCAAAAGGACCTCAAGCATATCGCCACATGAAACTTCAAAAATAGCTTCAATATCACCAGAAAAAAAAAATGGTAAGGCTCAGGTATGCAATCATCCAACCCTTTCTTTGAATCTATTTTAGCTTAAGAAAACATTAAAAAGTGTGAGAAGGAAATTTTTTTTTATAGCCAAAATCAGTAGTAGAGCAACCTTAGCCTTATCTAACAACTAGCCTCACATTTTCTGCCATGAAGAGGAACAAGACAAAAGTAAAAAGGACTTAAGAAAGTAGGTAGTAAGCAATTCATTGTAATGGAAGACAACCAAGGGGTGACCAAGGGTGAACTCAGTTCATAGAAAAAAGAACTATGAGTTTATTCTGCATGCAATTAAAAAAAAAAAGAAAAAAGAAAAAAGAAAAAGAATAAACTAAAATAAAGGTGGATCCACCACCTCTTGGCATGCAAAACAAATTTACATAAGGCATCTGAGGACCTCCATGAAGCAACTACAAGAAGAAATGCAAGAATAATAGCAAGAAGATTAGTAGGAGGAGCAATGCATGGGCCAATAAAGAGAAAATGAAATAAGCCAACATGTAGGAAGAACCAGAAGGCAAGGAGGATGAATAGGTTGCTCAGAGGATGAGCAACAGTTTCAGTAGGGGGTTGATGATGGGCATCTAAATTAGACATAAAATAAGGCCCATCTAACCTTTCTTAGGCCCATCTACCTTCCTTATGCACATAAAAGGATATATTAAATCTCTCCTTCTGCACTTAATAATGTTTTCTTACGCTTCAATATTTTCTTAGGAAGTTTTAAAGGTAATTGCATATTTTTTCATAATATTGGTTATTTTTGTAGAATATTGTGAGAATATTTGGCAGATTATACAGATTTGGAGAAAGAGATAATTTAGGGACTTGCTCCCTGCCACTGGAAGATCAATATTGAAGAATAAATGAGCACAATATCAGGAAAATAGGGAGAAATATTGGAGAGATTCAAGGGGGTTGTCCACCTTCCTTAACTCTCAAAGGCAGCCAAGCAACTCAAGACCAAGTGCCCTCAAGCCATACTTCACTTGAGTCTCCAATAATTCCAATTCCAAGAGGCAGCCAAGCAACTGAGGATGAAAATCACTCGATATATGCTTACTGGGAGTCAAGTGGACTCAATAACCATTTCCAAAAGAGTTGTTGGTAGTTTCCGTGTAGAATAAATAAAGCAAAACTGAGCTAGGAAAGAGTTAGTGAGTTAGCCGGTGAGTTGATTCTGGTTGACTTCCATTCCATCACACTTCCATTCCATTCCATTGGATTCGAATTTTCACTGTAAAGCCATTAGGCTCTATTAAAACTTTAATGGATGTAACAGACTGTTCTTTTTTATGAAATGAGTAGAGAGATGCCATTTTATTGATCTAGTTCCAGAGAGATGGGCTCGTGGGTTAGGGCCCAACCAATGTGCCTCAACTTCTCTGTTGTTTTCATTCTTTCCTTTTTGTCATTTAGCTAGGTTTCTTTCTGCCATTTATTTAGTTTTATTCTTGAAAAGTTAGCTAGTTTCTGATTGTTTCATTGCTGCTTAGTTTTTTCTTTCAATGTTTTGTTGTAGTTTTGATTTAGTTGTGAGTGATATAATAGAGGATAAAAACCAAGAAAATCTATGGATCAAGACCCCCTTCTCATCTCTGTCAATATAGCTAGAGGAGGGCGAATCTTCCCACAGACCCAAAAACTGGTTTCTATTCACTTTTTCTGAGATTAGAAGTAGAGTTACATGACCATTTTCCAGTCTTCCTTTGCACGGTATTTTTCACGCATTTTTTGGTTTCTCGTGCATAAGATTGATAGAGTTGTTTGAAGAACTTATTGTTAAAAACCTAGAGCTCTGTGGCGCTTCCCCGCCTCATTTTCCATTGTTGTTACACCCTCCATTCCCTCATTTTTCAGCGTATTCCAACTGATGTACCCACCTTTTATTCCCAAAAACACTTAAACCCTTCAGCCCACCTCATTCCTTTGTTTTTATCGACCACGATTTCCTTGCCCTCTTTAGTCACAAAATGCTTGAAAAACCATCCAAGGTCGACCTTCACCTTTACTCCTCGAGTTCCCCGCTACCATACTTCGCAAATCGCACTTTGCGACTTTTCCCTTTTACTTTAACAGTTACCGCTCATTGTAGCCGATTGCAATATTGTGATATCACATATCACAGATCGCACCTTTCCCCTTTTTCTTTCGAAACTTATCGCAAATCGCATTGCATTTAATTTTCGATCGACCACAATCACATCTCCTTTCCGCAATCATACTTCGCAGTCTTTTCTAAACAACACTTCTGCTATTCCTCCATATTTGCGATATTGCGAATTGCGATATCGCATTTCGCACTTCGCATTATTTCGCATATTCACATTCGCACTTACCACTCCAATTTCCAATTGCGATATTGTGATTGCGCTCCACTGATGGTCCCACCACCACGTCACCCATTGAAATCACATTTCACACCTTTTCCCTTTTTCTCCAAGACTTACCACTTGCTTTCGCTGATTGTGATATTGTGAAATCGCAAATCGCATTGTTTAGCATGTTTCCTTTAGCGCTTACCGCTCCAACTTCGCGATATCGTGATTGCGATATTAGTCACATCTTCGCCATCGCATATTTCAAGTTATTCCGCTCCAAAGCCATTTGCGCTATAGTAGAGTCTTAATCTAGTTTAAACCCTTGCTTTCCAATTCTAAGCCTCATTTCATGTGTTAAGCCCTCCATTAGCCTCTTTAGCCTTTTCTTTCCTCCAAGCTCCAAATCAACACTCTTTTTAATTATAATTAAGTCATGGATAGCTTAGTTGCATGAACAGAAGCATGATAGATAGACCATAGGATAAATATAGTGCATTTAGTCGATTAGCCAAGTTAAGTGTGGTTTAGAATTAGTTTCCTTGTTGCCATTTCTTTTCACCAATATAGTTTAGTTTCTTTTCAGTCATTTCCTTTTCTGCAAATTAAATTAGTTTCATTTCTGTCATTTCTTTTCAACGATTTAATTTAGTTTCCTTCTGTCATTTCCTTTTTTCAATTTAGTTTAGTTTCATTGAAGTGTGACAAACTTCACTAAGAAACCTTATAAATAACACCCTTTCGTAGAGCGGAGGAGGATTACATGAAAATAATGCATCTGTTGTGTATATATCACTGTCACCCCCAAGTTTGTACGAACCCCGAGTTGATAAAGTAAAGTAGGGAAGCCCCTAGGAATTGCAGCACTCTTGGTGGAATACCAGGGCTCACCACCAACCACCCCGACCGACACCTTAAAGGTGAACCTGTGAGCCCACCACCATAGCCCCTACCCTTTACCTGGATATGAACTTCGTAGCTAAGCCCCAACAAAATTCCCAGAGCCTACCCACCAGGGGTGAAATATAACAATTCAAGAAAATAGACCCTATCTTGAATTCACAATACCAAATACTTACCACAATGCAAGAGTGTAGAAGGCAACACCAATTAACCCCCTTATGCAATCTATCCATCCACTTCAAACTCCACGAAATGACTGCACCACTCTCATCATCAGTAGGTTTCCCCTTCTAACTGTGATCCATAACCACTCAGAGATAATCGTTTGATGTTCATATGCAAAAAAACAACATCCCCACCATCTTCAATTCCACTATCCTATGTGACTATTTGGCTCTTAGGGAATGGCACTACCAATGTGTGACCCTACAAAAATAAATTGACGTAAACTTCTACCAGTAACAATACCATACCCCTCATCAACAAACAATGCTTACCACCCCTTTCTCTAACATAATTAATCTTTTGCATCTTCAGAAGCCTTAGAGCTTCAATTCCAAAATAAGTGTGTTTTTCACATTTCATCTCACCTAACCTCACATGTGGGCGGACAACAAGGTCCTGGTCAAATGACTAGATATGCCAATTTTCACCCCCATTGTGGAATTTTATTTTAGTGTTATTTTATATCATTTTTTAAATTAAATCTAAAATAAAAAAGGTATGTGACATGTTGTAATGTCTTGTAAATATTTTGACTCGGTCAAAATAAAATAAAATAAAAAATAAAAAATAAAATAAATAATTATTATAATTATTAATAAAAAATTTTAAAATTTTAAAATTACATTAAAAAATAATAATAATAATCATAATAATAATAATTTTAATTACAATTAAGTATAATTATGACTAATTATAGTTATAATTAATAATAATCAACAATAAAACTAGCCTAGATTACCCTGATGGGGGTGACAGAACATGATATATTGGGGCATGTGGCGAGGGCTTCCCACCCTATGCCTTAGCTTTGAACTAATGTGAGATCTGTGATGGCAGGTGGTTGGCATGCAGCTTCAGCTAAGGACTTAGTACTTCATTTTTGAATACCAATTAATGGCATTAACCTTCGTCACATCATTACTATACCAGACGCAAGGCTGGTGGTCGAAGGGACGATGATTGGGTATCCACACGCATTTAGAGGACAAAATGTCATTTTTTTTTTTCTATGTATCATTTAGTGTGGAGGGCTCAAGGAGCCAATGCTTATGTTTACTTTCTGGGTTGGCAAGGGATACACAGAAGGGCATTGGGCTTGAGACCTTAAGCACACAAGTGGATTTGATAAAACTATAATTCAATAAGGTGTTGATCAAAGGGGGAAAATTGGCGGGCCAATCAAGACAAGGTTCTAGATATGCATAGTTTTTCTCAAATCACTTATGGGTAATTCACATCAGTCTTAAAAATTTTAGCTCTAAATTTTCTTTTTCACTATCTCTTTTCATATGTGGTAATACCTATAATGTCAGGTGCGTTGAATAAATGATCTATTTTGAATAAAACTATTTTAGCTTCCCTTCTCTATTTTCTTTGGTAATGTGGAGGGATCCAATGATCCTCAGTTGGTTGTTTAATTAATCTAGTGGGTGGTTATCCAACAAACATGGGAGGAAACATGACCATATTGGGGAGATTTTCCATCAGCATTGATATGGGTGAGTGAGTTCTTTTAGTAGTTTTGCTTTGCTAATTATAGTGCCCCTCGTTCTCAAATTTGTTGGTTCCTTTTCCCGTGCGAAGTAGTAGGTAGTTTTTTCCTCCCCTCGGATTGAGTTGGAAAATATTGGGTTTGTGAGTTCTTTTAGTAGCTTAGTTTTGCTAATTATCATGCCCCTCATCCTCGAACTTGTTGGTTCCTTTCCTTCTTTGAAGTGGCAGGCAAGTTTTATCTCCTTCGAGGTCACGTTGGCATCTATAGACTAGGTTAGTGGGATTCGCCCCACCTTGCTTTGTTTTGTGGTGTCCGGGGTACCTTGTAGTATTTTTTTATGTGCGTAAAGGGAGCTAGGGGTGTCTGAGGCATTGTTTGGTTTAACAACTCTTGATTATCAAATCATTAATCCCAAGGGTGTATTAAAATAAAGTTTGTGGAGGAAGCAACAAATACAAGAATGAAGGAGAACATGGATGCACATAATGGTAGGGGATGCAGCATCAATGCTCACAATGGCAGGGAACACCATGGGTTGGAGATATGTAGAGTCCAAAGATGCCATCAAAAACATCAACAATAGGGGTAGGGACAAGGTGAAATAGTGGATCCTCCATCCCCCCAATCCCTCCCAATGGTGGAAAACACCCACTCTTTAGTTGATATTATGAAAAACCTTTGACAGATGCATGGATCACTTGACCAACTTAATCAAACTCATTAAGATAACCTTAATGATATATATGACTTCATGAACCACCTCCAATGCAATTTGTGGGAGAATCACAATCGACTTGTTAGTTTATGGCAAGGACAACGACGAATCCAAGAGTAGATGGACATGATGGAATCTTGGTTGGCACACATGGAGGGTCATGTACATTGTGAATTTAAATCCCCACCATCCGTTGGCTCATCTTCAAATCATCCTCTCTCGGTAAACTCTAATGATTTATGATGAGTGTAGGTTGCTTTTTTGTCGTGTTAGTATTTTGGCAATGGTTGTCGGTTAATGTATGTCTATCGCGGTCACTTTCAAAATTCACTATGTATTTGGGAATACACATGTTGGCCAAAAAATCTAGTAAGAGTGAGGCCAACAAGGTTTTGAGATATGCCTTGAAACAATGTAATATGATGTAGTAATAGAAAATTTTGATTTACAAAAAAAGTAAAACTAGCCTAAATTTATGTTAACTCTGAATCTATCAAGCATTGAGAGAGATCAAATCTCTTGAGATGCAAGCCTCTTTTAGAATGAAAATATATTTGATTCCTCTCTACACTTGATAACTCTAGAGTTAAAATAAAAATAGAATGATCTAATTATCTAATTAACCATTTTCAATAAAAATAATTTCGTACATTACTAAAATGTTTAATAAAAAATAAAAAATAAACACTATCCAACAACAAATAAAAACACAAAAAATTTAAAACACTTATATAACATTAAAACAATTAAGTCAAATCATAAACACAAAACCATAAACATCCATACAACCCAATGCAGCGACAGCTAAAACCTTGCCTTAGCTAAATTTATAAGGAACTATGATGTATTCCTAATCCCCATAGTGTGGAGAAGTGGTTCTTGGATACTTGTCCAAATAGATATATGTAGTCTCCCTAAACCTCTTAAAATTTGTTCATCATATTTACTATTCCAAATGTGTTTACATTATTACTAGTTGATAATATGATGTATTCCTTAGTCTCCACATTATGTCTCAAAATAGTTCTTGGGTACCCTCCCAAATCCATATATGTGGTCTCCCTAAACCTCTTAAACTTTATTAATGATATTTAAACTTTGTTAATGATATTTATTATTTCAAATGACTTTACATTATTAATAATGATTAGTACAAATTATTTCTAGCATTTATATTAAAAATGTAAAAACTTTAATATTTGCATATTTTCAATATGCAAATTATAAATTATTTTATAAATTTTATAAATTTTAATTATTTTCAAATCAAAATAATATTATCTTATAAATAAACAATACTATTTCAGTAATTATTTTTAAAAAATATTAACAAATCGCCTTTTTTTTAATTATAAAAAATTAAATTATAAATTAAATTTAAATCTATAAATATTAGCACAGATAAATTTGCAACAACATCACTTCAAATATGCTACGGCCACTTTAGTGCGTGAGAACCAAATCCGTTTGGCAATTGTTGGAAGATGCATGGTAATATTCCAAAATTGCTTTCATCCCTGGTGGAATGAACACGTGTATCCACGAAAGACACAATGCCAAATATGAATAGGGTTTAAGGTTTTAAGATATCCAGGATGTCAGTGGTTGAAATGGTTTCAACGGATTCACCATTACCTCCTGTAGGGCAGGTATAACTTATAACCCTGTGATGAATGAATGGCCTTTGACTTTACAAGGGTAGCTTTCAAAAGTTGTTTTCTGTATATTTCACACATTGAGTTGCTTTTGTTGAATGCCAAGAATGTCGCCATTAATTTTGTTTTGATGATTGATTGTGGGGGACCTTTACCATCTATGAGTGATGATGCGAACAATCAGAATGGACAATGGTTTTCCAATACACGAGTTAAAATATACAAGGGGCAATAATTTTTTCACAAAATAATTTGTTGAGAAATTAATATATATATATATATAGGAATATGAACGTAAGTGTTTGTGAGATTTCGTTAATTTAAAGAACTCAAATATATATAAATACATATGAAAATATATGATCGACTGTATTTTGAGAAATTTAGAGGAACTAACAAATTATATATATACAGATAGATGAGGAAATATATGAATTGTGAGTTTGACTAACTAAAATATATAGAAATACATAGGAAGATATATGTTGCGAAATTTTGAAGAACTAAAATATAAAATATATACAGGTACATGTACATGACGAGATATATCATTTGTGAGATGCTCTTATATGTTGATGAAAGCATGATAATAGACATAGCGGCGTTCATCGGCCATTGAGCTGACTGCCATGTAGGATATTTACAAATGAGTATTCAAATTGTTAATCTCCAGCTAATGGATCAACGTCATCACCGACGGACTGTCATGTGGAATCTTACCAAGTCCCTCGCTAAATGTGTGGTCTTCCTATCAAACACGAGGAACTATCTACGACCATGGAAAATTCAACTTCTTTTTAGTGAATCATAGTTTTGTTGGAGAGGATTATAAATCAGATTTGTTGCATGTAAATATACAGTTACAGTAAAGTAATTTTACACAACTTTTGTCAAGCAGCTATTCAATTGGGGCGGGCCTACGCGACTCTAGTGGGGAGCATCCGAGTTGGACTATTAGTTGTTAGTCATTCTCGCCAGAGAGTTCTTCCAGGGATTTGCTGGTTGTTTTAGGGATGAGGAACGTCAAAGGGAACCCTATGGCCCCTATTGCTGCTAAGAGTAGCAGAGAGGCTCTCACACCAAGTCCCTTCTGGGAGCCTGTGTCCTAATCTTGGTCGCGGCCAGCTGCGTAGAGAAAACCAATGGCTACGATTATGGCTCCTACCTTGCTTGCTGCTCCAGTGACGTAGTTGTTGGAATAAGGTCTCCTAACGCTGCAAATTTTGTCAATTTTTGTATATTTTTTGTATTATTTAGTCTAACGCAGGGATTTTGGGGTGGGTCAAAGCCCCGAAAGCATTGTAATGGGTCAGGGGTAGACCATTGGATGCATAGGCTAAATCGACATAAATAGATGAACCTTTTTGAGTCTTAAGGCAGGAAAGAATTGAGATTGATGTTAAGCACGAATTGCTAGATCTGTTGGGTTGTTTGAGTAAGGACTCTTGTTCGATGTGTGCACGAAGATCCTCAGTCCTGCTGTGTGCGGACCCTGCTAGCTGTGTGCGCACACGGTATTTTGGGATTGTAAGAGGATTTTGGTATTAATATATATGCGAAGTACTGTTGGATATCTGATGTTATCTGGTTCTGTTTTGTTATGATTGATGTGAACTTGGGTTGTATGGTTAAAGTTGCGAAAGTATTTAGTTGATAGCTGCGAAAATATCTTTGTTTCTATTATATGAATCTATGATCTGTTAATTGCTGCAATTATAGTTGCTGTGTTGATAAATTGGTATTACGCCCGTGGATGTGAAGGTAATTACTAGATATGTGCTCTATTATATAAACCTGCGAATAGATCTGTTAAGGACAAGCCCGATAAGTTGGGAACACAGACCTGCTTGATTTACCTGCTCTCTCTCAGGGTGTGGAAACTTGGTTCCAGTACCCTCCCATACTACTTCGGGTGAGACTTTGACTTGCACAAGTAGGTCACTGCCGAAAGGGCCAGTAGTATAGGTGTTTGTTGGCAAACCTTAACCTCTGAACCTGGGTCAGGACTCCTCGAGCCAAAAAATGGTTCCTTTGCCAGGACTGGGAGAATTTTGAGAGAGATCGGGTAATGCCAAGGCCATATTGGAAGCCTGAGAAAAAAGAAATCGATGAGTGGTTTGAAAAGCAAGTTCAAGAATTTGCAGTAAAAGAAAACCGCAGTGCGAAATTGACCGCAAAGAAGTGGAAGAATAAGTACATTTTCACAGAGATCTACGAAATTTTCTTTGTGACATTTGCGACTGAGCTTTATGAGTGGCTCGCAAGGCTTGTAGATTTTCAGAAGTGTTGGAAAGACGAGCGGATCATGTAGTGGACCCCAGAACTGATCCAACAGCTAGAGAAGACTGATAACACCATCACTCGCACGGTAGATCACTGGGTGGACAGTGTGATAGGAGGATTTGTGACAGAATTTGCAATCGACCAATTTGTGTCCCATTCAGAGGCAGAGCGGAGGTTCTTCAAGGGTTTCCGGGGTAAGTTTCTGAAAACTTTGCCATTACTGATTAAGATCTTATTATGCGAAAAAAGAATTTTGTGTAGTCATACAGAGTGAATGAGCTCTGATCAAAGTAAGGGTACAACGCGCAGTGGTAAGTACTACAGAACTAATCAAGAAGGAGATCAATCTGTCTACAGTGCGGAAAGAAATTCTGTTGCGCATAGCCCTTCGTCTACGCCACCTTCGAACCCTCATAGGGGTAAGAACTCACCACCACCACCACCAGAAGACGATATGGCCTCACACATGAAGCTACCCACCTTCAAAGGCGTAGGAGATGAAGATATGGATTGGTTCTGATTTGTCGCAGGATTGGTATGGACTGCGCAGAATGTAGCTAGTGATGCAGTGAAAAGAGCGCAGCTATCTGTTGCCTTTGAAGGAAGAGCCTTGGACTGGTATATGGGATACATCGACCAGCATGCGAATGCAACCATTGAAGAGATTAAGAATGCCTTGAAACAACAGTTCAAGAAGCATGAGTCCTACTCTCAAATAGTGAACGATCTGAAAGATTTCAAGCAAGGATCGTCCAGGTCTATATGGGAGGCTGACCAACGGTTAAAGAATATAATTAGAGAAGGAGGATTCCTGTATGAAGACAGACAGCACATGGAGTGGTTCATTTCTATGCTGCTGCCCCACCTGCGCGTGCCAATGGAACATCAAGCCATTGAATCATAGGAAAAGGCCTTAGAAATTGCGATGAAGCTGGAAGCTACGCTAAGAGATGATACCCAGTTAGGAGTACAACGGATACAAGGCCAGCTAGAAGCAATGCACATGGAGATCCAGAATCTGTGGAAGGAGCGAGGAACAGAGGCTAGCCCTGAAAGATGGTGCATACGATGCAGGGTGAATGGACACACCAAGGATAATTGTCCCCTGCTAGCAGACTACATACACGTCGGGGGACCCAGTCCGTTGCGTCCTAGGAAAGCTGTAGGACCAAGTGGACCGGTGCTTTGGTGTGATGATTGTTGTGTCGTTGGGTTGCGCGATACTAACCACTGCCCCCACCTTCTCGCATATGTCCCAGAAATAAAGCAACAATGGTGCAAGTTTTGTAGATTTGTAGGCCATGTTGAATAGAACTGTCGGACGTATGATCTGATGATAGATTGAGGAAATCTATATAGGGTACAGTCGGATCCGTCCTCGCCAAGATCCCCCTTGAGCATAGGTAGCTCCCTGGCTAGGGGTAGGGGAGGGGGCCGAAGTGGAAGCGGAGGTAGGGGAGAGGACAATTGATTTGCTATAACTGTGGAGAAATAGGGCACTTTGCAAGGGATTGCACGAACCCTGCGAGACAATCCTGCAGATACTGTAGACAGCTGGATCATGTGATTGAAGATTTCCCAATTTTGATAGCCAAGATACAGGAGAAGCAGCAGACATCTACGCAGAATGTACAAAGGGTCAAGGCGGAACTACGAGACGAAGGAGCAAGTGTTAATGTTATAACACGTAGCAGCCTGGCCACCGGAGGAGCTGCAAAGAAAGCTGAGGCGGAGCCTCTTATCCGTAAAGCAGCCATTAAACAAGAAGGTTTGGACTTACAGAAGGAAAAGGAAACCTTTGTTGTAGCTCGCCAAGACTTTGCTAATGCTGAGGCACCTTGATCAAGAGCTTAGGTCCAAGTTAAAAAAATGCTCAAAATTGGAACTACTCAGAATTGGTTGCAACCTGAACGACCATATAGGCCTCGTTGCTGCAATTCTAGTGCCACAAACGGCACTCAAATCCGACGTCATATGTGAAAGTTATGCAGGTTTGAAGTCTTCAGTATCCTTCAAAAATTCAGTTGACCAAAGTTGACTTTTGACTTTGGAAATAATAATAAAAGAATATTCCAAAGAATATTCTGAGAATATTCCCTAGAATATTCCCTGAAATATTCTCTAGAATATTCCCTGCGGGCATATCAAATGTTGACATGTGGAACATTTTGATTGGAGGATTGGTTGACTTTTGTTTTTCAGGCCAATGAAAAACTGCCATGTGGTAGGCCCAGAGGCCGCCATGTGGCCCAAGTCTGGTCTATTAAAATTTTTGGAGGCGACGGGAATCAAACAACGGACTTCTTGCATAGCAATCGCGCGGCTTACCATTCCACCAAACCATTGTGACTTAACTGTAATAGGGAGTGGGTTTGTATTAACATTGAATGTTTTTACATATGGTGGAGCGGAGGGGCCAGCCCCTCCCCACAGGCTCGTGGTCTAGAACCAAGGGCTTAACCCTTCAACCGACGACTACAACAAACCTTCCAACGATTGCGGTGATGAACGAATATGTGACCACGTCAAATGGTTAAGTCCACAAAATTCCGCAGTTGTTTTATCCTGGCGGTTTAAACAACAGTTCCGACGGGTTCACAATGTGACTGCCCCATTTAAGACTAAATGCCACAGTATAATGTCGTGGCTAACGTCCATTCTGCCTGCGGTTAGTGCAAACCATTCACATGTCAACCCTTAAAATTAAATGCAAGACTTAACCGCCCGACGAAAACTGGAGCACGCCACCAAATCCGGCGGGATTTGCCATTTTTTCGAACTTAACTCCAGTTTTTCCACATTTAGTGTAGGTTTTCAAGGGGACATTGGGCAGAAGTTTGTTTTTGTCATAACTTCTTCAATATTGGACCAATTTGGATGAAATGTTGGTCAATTTTGGGTTTCTTCAACATTCTGGAGTGTTTGGGACAGGTTGCAGAGTGAACAGAGATGTTCTACAGCCATTTTGGCTTCAAGGAAGCTTGGAGAGCTACTAGGGCCATCAGGGAAATGGAGTTGTTTTGGACTATATTTCACTGTTTGAGGTGAAACAAAAGCCATTTTTAGCTTATTTCTGTCTTCTGAAGTCAATTTCATAGCTGGTTCTACCTGTTTAGGCATATTTTTCTCTGTATAACCATTTTAAGCAACTTAATAGAGCAAGGACATGCCCATTGGGAGCCTTGGACCCGACAGATGTAGCCCAGGAGGGGTGAAGTGCCTCATCAGTTTGTTTTGTATGTTATGGTAAAGTTTATCTGTTGTGTATTGCTGATATGATATGTTAAACAGTAAATTTAAATAACAAAACCTCACACATAAGACTCAGAAACCTTACCAAAATTACTTTGTTTAACCTACAACTCATGGAGAACATTTTGCACACTTATTAAATGGAATGGATACTTTGCATAGCATTTACAAATACTTCCTTTTTTCAGATCAGATGGTAATAGAACCAAGTTGTTTTGAGCACTAGTAGAGCTAGTGTTTCTCTCTATTTTGTTCTTGTGCAAAAGGATTTGTTTGAAAGATTGCATTAGAACCCTTGTAAGAAATGTTTAGCCATTTTGGTGCAGCATTTGTTGTAGGTTTTTGAGGCTTACTTGGCCGAAGTTTAAGAGATAAGAAGTAGCCATAAACATGTTTTCAAAAAAAGGTGTTTAAACAGTGTAAAAGATTGACTGTTGTATTGTTTGCAAACTATTGTGGTTTGAGTTTGCTTGAGTTTTGGGGATAGCTACTGATTAGCTAAGTCTTGGAGAGAACAAAAAAAAAGGAAGTAAGGGTTGAAGGCTTCTTCCTTACCCCAAAGTACCTTAAGGTCTTCATTGGAAAACAAACTCTCTTGACGATTGTTGTTAAGAAGCTTTTGAAGTTTGTTGTTGTTTGGCTGCTTGAATAAGAGTATGGCTGTAAAGGCATTTGGTTAAAAAAAAAAAAAAAAAATTGTCATTTGTTTTGAAAAGCTTTGAGAACTTTGTTGAAGTTAATTTTTTCATTAACATCATAATGACAACTTCTACAAGTGAAGTTTCCTCCTTCACAAGATTCTTCAATGATGATATGAAACATGACTTTATTATATTGAAGGATATGGTACATACTTTGTTTGAGGACAAAAGAGAAAGTACTGAACTTCGTGAAAATTTGTTTGCCATGAAGGAAGAGAAGGAAGATATTCTTCAAAAATTGCATGATATGGAGAGGAAACTCCATCAAGCCCAAGAGTCTTTGACCAAGAAATTACATGAGAAAGAGGTAATCCATTCTAACTTGTCTTCAGTTTCCTCTTTAGAAAGGTGTGTTGGTTCTTTCGAAAAACATACAAAGGGAATAGGGTCCAAATTAATGATTAAAATGGGCTATGAAGGCAAGGGGTTAGGTAAGCATGCACAAGGCATGGTTGAACTTGTTCTTGTTGAGGAACAACCCAGGAATCTTGGTCTTGGTTATGCGTAGTTTAATGGCGAAGATTCTAAATCTTTGAAGGCATGTGATGCTAATTTAAATAAAACCTTTATTCCAAGTTCTAAGATGCAAATATGTCAAATTTGTTTTAAAGATGATTTCCATTGCTTTAAGCCTTTGTTGCAGCAAGAAGAAGGTAAACATGCAGCTTATGGAATGCATGCAAGTTTAGACAGTTCTCAAGAAAAAAACGGTGATGTTAGTCAGAAAATGAAAGTTGTAGCCTCTACTAGTTCATCTTCTCATGAAGACAAAAAGGATGAACATTCGAAGCAGCACAAGAGGTATAAATCTTTTCATGATCAATTTGATTGTGTTTCTGCAAAGCATGATAATTTTACATGCTTAAATGGAAGAAAGTTTTGTTGTACATTTTGCGGTCAATTTAATCATCATGTTTCGAGATGCTAGATGAAGAAGAAAGCATACAGGAAACAGATGAGACAAAGGTAACTTTCAAGGAAGGTGCATAAGTGTTGCACATATTGCCAAAAGAAGGGACATGATGTCTCCCATTGTTGGACTTTGCATCCAACTGGTTGTCCAAAGCACGGCACGAGGACAGGAAGATTGGCACAAGTGGAACTATGGATTCCATTATCGATGTGAAAGTAGAAGATTCACATGAAGAAGTGTTGCAACCGCAAAAATTGCCATGAAAGTGGCTTGGAAAGAAGTGGATGGACTTCTTAACACAGTAAGAAATACTCCTTTGTACATCTGCACATTTTGGTTGTATGCATGTATTTTTGTTGAAAAGTTTGATGTAAGATTGCATATAAATGCAGTTCAGTTGAAGTAATTTCTTTGTTGTTGCAAAATTTCACCGTGGAGGTGTAAAAGATGAGTATGATACTCACTTATATCGCAACAATATCTTTAGTTCAGCTCTTTAGTCACCCACATGTTTTTCGGATTATGTACTTGTTAGTACTTGAAAGGAAGAGTTGAAGGTGTACATGTGCATGGAAGTTGTATGTGTAAATAGCGAACTGTAAATAGGTTCATTATACATTGATACATGCAAATATGTTTGTCAAGATGTATCATGTTGTTCATCGACTTGTGTCGATTGTGTCGCACATGTTTTGCGACTTATATCGATTGTGTTGCACACTTTTTACATTGATTTTGTGTCAATTGTATAACACATTTTATGATGACTTGTTGTTGATGTCACATGTTGCATGACTTATGTATGAGCGACCTTGGATCATTGATCAAGGCAGCGATGTTCAGATTCCTTCTGTAAATTTCTCGCCAAAAATTTTCTAAGTGAGTGCAAGAAAGGTAGCTCTTAACAGGAGGGTAAGCATCGAGGAAGGGAAGTGTGAATTGCTTTCTAGTTGTGGTTCAAAGTCATTAGCCATGCAGGGCAAGTGTTTTGAGACTGAAGAGAAGAGGGTGTAGTATTCTTAGTTGCTGTACAGATCAGTTTTAGTATTTCAGTGAGCTTTTGGGGTCCAAAAGCTTCCCATTTGGGAGGTGTGATCAAGAGCTCAGGTCCAAGTTAAAAAAAATGATCAAAATTGGAACTGCTCAGAATTGGTTGCAACCTAAACGACCGGATAGGCCTTGTCGTTGCGATTCTGGTGCTGTGAACGACACTCAAATCCGACGTCGTATGTGAAAATTATGCAAGTTTGAAGTCTTCAGTATCCTTCAAAAATCCAGTTGGAAGTTGACTTTTGACTTTGGAAATAATTAAAAAAGAATATTCCAAAGAATATTTTGAGAATATTCCCCAAAATATTCTCTGAAATATTCCCTGTGGGCATATCAGATGTTGACATGTGGCACATTTTGATTGGAGGATAGGTTGATTTTTGTTTTTTGGGCCAATGAAAAACTACCACGTGGCAAGCCCGGAGGCCGCCACGTGGCCCAAGTCTGGTCTATTAAAAATTTTGGAGGCGGCAGGAATCAAACAGCCGACCTCTCGCATAGAAATCACACGGCTTACCATTCCACCAAACCATTTTGACTTAACTATAATAGGGAGCGGGTTTGTATTAGCGTTGAATGTTTTTACATATGGTGGAGAGGAGGGGCCAACCCCTCCCCACAGGGCCATGGTCCAAAACCAAGGGCTTAACCCTTCAACCGAAGACTACAACAAACCTTCCAATGGTTGCGGTGACGAACGAATATGTGACCACGTCAAATGGTTAAGGCCACAAAATTCCGCAATTGTTTTATCCCAGCGGTTGAAACGGCGGTTTCAGTGGGTTCACCATGTGACTGCCCCATTTCAGACTAAATGCCACAGTTTAACGTCATGGCTAACATCCATTCCGCCGGCAGTTAGTGTGGACCATTCACATGTCGACCCTTAACATTAAATGCAAGACTTCACCGCCCGGCTAAAACTGGAGCGGGCCAACAAATCCGGCTGTATTTGCCATTTTGTCGAACTTAACTCCAGTTTCTCCACATTTAGTGGAGGTTTTCAAGGGGACATTGGGCAGAAGTTTGTTTTTGTCATAAATTCTTAAATATTGGTCCAATTTGGATGAAATTTTGGTCAATTTTGGGTTTTTAAAGCATTTTGGAGTGTTTAGGACAGGTTTCAGAGTGAACAGAGGTGTTCTACAACCATTTTTTGCTTCAGGGAAGCTTGGAGAGCCACTAGGGCCATCAGGGAAATGGAGCTGTTTGGACTATACTTCACTGTTTGAGGTGAAACAAAAGCCATTTTGAGCTTATTTCTATCTTTTGAAGTCAATTTCACAGCTGGTTTTTCCTTTTTAGGAATATTTTTCTCTGTATAACCATTTTAAGCAACTTAATAGAGCAAGGACATGTCCATTGGGAGCCTTGGACCTGGCAGATGTAGCCCAGGAGGGGTGAACTGCCTCATCAGTTTTTTGTGTATGTTATGGTGAAGTTTATCTGCTGTGTATTGATTATATGATATGTTAAATAGTAAATTTAAATAACAAAACCTCACACATAAGACTCAGAAACCTTACCAAAATTACTTTGTTTAACCTGCAACTCATGGAGAACATTTTGCACACTTCATTAAATGGAAATGGATACTTTGCATAGCATTTAAAAATACTTCCATTTTCATATCACACCTACTCCTCAAGCCCCTGCGAACCCCAAAGCAGATGATGAGGTCAAACCATTCTCGTAGGCATGTATGAAGCTGTTGCGCAACAAAAGGGCCGTAGAAAACCTCCAAGCCTTGATAGATAGATGCGCAGAAAAGACAACCCCAGATATGGAAATTAAGGATGTTCACAAACTATATAAGCATAAGAGATGCACTGGTAGGGAGATGTGGTTGACAGCGTAGATAGGTGATTATGAGATGGATCAGGTTATTCTGGACTTAGGATCAGATGCAAACGTACTACCTAAATAGACTTGGCATCAAATGGGAGAACCTAAGTTGGAATGGTCCACTATCCAACTGCGCATGGCTAATCATAAGAAGATCATCCCATTGGGAAGACTATCAAATATCTTGGTAGATATTGTAGGATTTAAGGTTCTGGCTGAATTTGAAGTCATTCAGATTATAGAAGATGCGCACCCCTATCCGACACTCCTAGGATTGGATTGAGCCATCGATATGGGCGGTATTATCAATTTGAAGAAGAGAAGCATGGTGTTTGAGAGTGAAGGAACATGGGTGATCGTACCACTAGACCCCACAGAAGGAGAAAGGTATACAGAGCCAGTGCGTGAGGAAGAGGAGGTGGATCACATCTATAAGTTAACTACGACATATGAAGACTGGATCAATCCTACGGACGTTGGTGTGCTTTTCTGGGAAAAATATAGCGAAGGCTCCTCAGACTCTGACAGAGAAATAGAAAAATGGCAAAACCAACTGCATGATGTCTCTGCATTGCGCTGCCTCCGAATCACAAGGGACTTACGCTGCATATCTTCAGAGGTAAGAGAACTGCCCTACTTTGATGGTTCTGGTAGTATAAAAGAATTTTTGCGAACATTCGAAGCTGAGGTTCCTAGAGAAGGAAGGTTATGGGCCCTTAATCTAGCTATGCGTGCAACACTTGCAAGATGGTGGGACACGCATAAGGAGGCATTATAGGACTGGGAGGAATGTTGGAACATGATGATCCTGCGATTTGAGCCTCAGGTTGAGGTGCGCGTCAAGACGTTCCTTGGTCCAGGGGATCCGCGTGAACACTTGTTCACTTGGATGGAGAAGTGGTACGACTGAACTACGAAGGAATGGGTTCAATTTTTTATTCATGCTTTGGGACCAATCCCCACTACATGGCACTTGGATGCAGAGCTACATCAATGCACCCACCACTAGGAAACTTTGAAGGATGAATTCATAGGTACATTTGGACTAACAGGGGGCTCGGAGGCGCTTGACGAAGCTTTGCAGGATATAGATACATACGTGTTTGGTGAATCCAGGTCCTCTGTAGCATTTGGGGTTCCAACGTGGGAAACGTAGATGCAGGATATTGTCAATTTTCACAATATAACTATAGAAGAGTGCAATGAAGATCCACACAATGTCTCTATCTCAGAGTCCTAAGGGGAGCGCGTAGTTGCGAGACCTCCACTGCAGATTGTGGATGTGAAAAAGCCTCTGAAACTGTGGGAAGTCAACATTGGCACGACAAAGAAACCTAAGTTGGCTAAAATTGGGGACTACTAGGATGATGACACTGTATGCAAAGTTGCTGAATTTCTCACAGAATGTCAAGACTTATTTCCAACCAAGTTTTTGGAGCTCAAAGGGATCACAAGGGACCTAGGGGTTATGCACATCACGCTAAAACTAGATGCACGCCCTGTAAAGCAGCGACCTTATTGGCTGAACCCTAAGTATAAGTAGAAGGTTAAGGAAGAAATCGATAAAATTCTCACTGTAGGTATTATCGAGCCGGTCGAGCAGTCGGATTGGGTAAGTCCAATGGTGGTTCATGAAAAGAAAACGAAGGGAGAAATCTGAATATGTGTGGGCTTACGCAAGTTAAATGACGACTGCGTACATGACCCCTTTCCGACACCATTCTCCGATGAGATCTTGGATAGTGTAGGAGGCCAGGAAGCGTACTCATTCAATGACGGGTTCTCAAGATACCATCAGATCAGAATTGCACCAGAAGATCACAACAAAACTACGTTTGCCACTAAATGGGGATCCTTCCAGTATACAGTCATGTTGTTTAGATTCAAGAATGCCCCTTGTCGTAGTGTTCAAGGAATTCGTCCACAAATTTCTAGAGGTGTATTTCGATTATTGGATTGTCTTCAGCTTAGTAAAGACACACGTTTCGAACTTGCACATGATGTTGGACGCCTGCCGGAAACACCAAATTTCCCTGAATATCAAGAAATGTATCTTTGGTGTACCCTTCGGAATATTGCTTGGACATATAGTTTGCCGACAAGGGTTGATGGTGGACCCTGTGAAATTTGTAGTTATCATCAATCTGGCAGTACCTATGACTGAGAAACAACTGCATTCGATCCTTGGACATACGGGCTACTACAAAAAATTCATTTAGGGATAAGCAATGATCACAACACCTCTAAAAAAGCTTCTTAAGAAGGATGTTTCATTCTTTTGGGATGACGAGTGTCAGAAGAGCTTTGAGCTACTTAAGGAAAAGATGGTATCTACGCCTATCCTTTTTTTTCCTGATTGGGAAAAGGTATTTCATGTTCACGTTGATGCTTCAGGAATTTCCCTGGGAGCAGTCCTTACACAGCGAGGAGCCGGAGACATTGATCACCCAATCACATTTGCTAGTCGAAAACTCTCAGGTGCGGAGTGCAATTATGGCGCCACGGTGTAATATTCCTATTTAAGGATATCTCTAAAACAGAGCAAATGGTACAGCAATGGAATGTTTCCAAGATAAAATATTCAGCAGCACATAAAATAATAGAAACAGCCTATGCAATAGATACATGTTAAATAGAGAAATCACTAGGCCATTTTATTATGCAGAGAATTATAAGTGATTACAATAGATGCCCAGATGATAGTACTCAACTGGCATAGGCAAGACAAAAGATATTCTCAGAAAACAAAGGTACAGCAGGTTTCCTGTTGCGTTCAAGCAGCTAGGAATACTGCCGCGTGCTACTAATATGCTGCGGCTGGAAAGGATCCACTAAGAGACTCCCGATTCTGCTTCAGACTCTTAATAGGCTCGGATTGTCCCTGCTCCTCCTCCAAACCCAAAACCTCCAAAATGACACCAATGTAGAGCTCACACAAGATGGGTTGCGATCTTCCCATACTAACTGCGCCACCACTCCCGACGCTGCTCCGCACAAGTTCCAAACCCAATCCTCTGAAAAAACGACGATGGAACTGCCTCACCCGAGCAGGCACTCGAAGTCCCTCAGGGCTGAGGATGAGATCTCTGCACGGAGACACTCGGCACACTAAACAGTGTTGTAGACTGGCTGAACAGCCGGCGTGCTCAAGTCTTAGCGACCAATGATAATTTCATAAAATTCAACAACAACCCAAAAATAGGAGGCTCTCTCCCTTTTGTATGCGGCCTTCCTCTCAAACCCTAGATTCCTCCTTTCCCGCGTAGCCCCTTCACGGCCCCATGCTGCCAACTCAGCCCGCGTTGCTTGCCTCCGGGCGCTCGGGTGAGTCCACGACCCACTCACTGTTATTTACAATTAACCATAGGCAACAAAATTTGGTCTGAATTAATATTCCAATTAGCGATAACTAATTGGGAATATTACAGTCTCCCTCGGCAAAATGTTGCTTGACCCCAAGAAACTGTAGTGATGGGTGCTGCAAGATCTTTTCACCCTCCCATGTAGCATCCTCATCCGGCAAGTTCTTCCACCTCACCAAGAACTCCCGGACTGTTCTATTTCACAGTTGCTTCTCTCTGACATCGATGATGGCTTCCGGCTGTAGCACCAAATGCCCTTCATCATCTGTGGGTGGAAGCTCCTTCGTCGCTATCACCTGTGGTCCCAAAGCCTTCTTCAGGCACGATACATGGAAAATGTTATGAGTCTTGCTACCTTGGGGTAGCTCCAACTCATAAGCAACTTGTCCCACCCTGCGTATCACCCGGTAGGGTCCATAAAAGTGGGGCTTGAGCTTTTCCGCCCCCTTCCGCTTCAGAGTGGACTGTCGGTATGGCTGTAGGTGAAGGTAGATAAAATCCCCTACTTCAAACTGTCTCTCCACCCGACCCTTGTCGGCATACAGCTTCTGCTGATTCTGTGTAGTGGTTATGTTATCCTTGAGAGCCCGGAGGATGTCCGGACTCTCTTGGATCCAATCCTTGGCTCTCGGAGCCTTGCTGGCACCAAACATCACATCAACGAAAGACATAGCATGATATCCATACAGCACATAAAATGGAGACATACCGATAGACATGTGATGTGTGGTATTATAGCAATACTCTCCTAGGTGTAGCCACTTCAGCCACGCTCTCTGCTGCCCGCTGACATAATTTCGCAAGTAGCCTTCCAGCCACTTGTTAATGCTCTCTGTCTACCCATCTATCTGGGGGTGGTAGCTGGTACTTGGTGTCAATTCCGTCCCTACCAACCGAAAAAGTTCCTTCCAAAACCCGCCCATGAAGCGGCTGTCCCGGTCACTGACAATGGTCTTGGGGAGACCATGCAACCTGAAGATGTCCCGGAAGAACATCTCTTCCACCTGCGCTGTTGTATAGTGTGCAGATATGGAAAAAAAATGTGCATACTTTGTCAGCTGATCGACGACGACAAATATGCTATCCTTGCCCTGCACTACGGGCAACCCTTTAATGAAATCCATCTAAATACTTTCCCACTTCCCCTCGGGAATGGGAAGAGGCTGCAACAGTCCTGCTGGATGGTTCATCTCTCCCTTATTGCGCTAGCAGACTTCGCACTCCCTAACATGCTGGAGTATGTCCTCCTTGAGGCCCTTCCATGCGAACCTCTCCCGGATGGTCCTGTAGGTCTTGGTAAACCCCTGATTTCCGGCTAATAGTGAATCATGAGACGCCTGAAGTATCTTCTTCTTGAGATGGGAGCCCACAGTCAAGAAGATCCTATCTCTGTAATAGATAATCTCATCTATCACCCTGTACTTATCGTCCGCCACCTGACCATCTAGAACTTCACAAGCGAACTTGTCCTTGGAGTACTCCACTAAGAGTTGAGCCCTCCAATTTGCCTCCCAACTCATCAGGGACAACGTAGCCGGTCTACGTGAAAGTGCATCAGCTACCACATTGTTTTTCCCTTTGACATACTCGATGTCAAAATCATAAGCCTGGATTTTGCTGATCCACTTTTGCTGCCTCTCCTGAAGCTATTTCTGCTCCAAAAATAATCTGAGGCTGTTGTGATCCGTCCTGACCCTGAACCTGTTACCCACTAAGTACTGCCGGAATTTGGCCAACGCGTGCATCACAGCTAGCATCTCCTTATCGTATATAGGATACAACCGCTCATGGGGAAGGAGCTTCCGGCTCTCATAAGCTATAGGGTGGCCTTCCTGCATCAAAATTGCACCGATCCCTTCTCCCGATGCATCACATTCCAAAACAAAAGGCTGCGTGAAATAGGGTAGCGCAAGCACTAGGCACCTGCTCATAACCTCCTTGAGCCTGTCGAAGGCCCACTGCGCTGTCTCCGACCAACTAAATTCCCCCTTCTTTGTCAAATCTGTAAGCAGGGCAGCGAGCTGAGGGTAATGCTTGATGAACTTCCGGTAATATGTGCAGATGCCAACAAAACCCCGAAGTTCCGTTACGTTCTTAGGCTCTGGCCAATCTCGGATGGCCTTGATCTTTTCTTCGTGGACCCTTACTCCGTCCACTCCTATGATGTGTCCCAAATAAAACATCTCAGTCACCCCGAACTCACACTTGGAGAGCTTAGCATAAAACTGTTGCTCTTCCAAGATATGCAGCATGGCCTCAATGTGCTCGAGATGCTCCTCCCAAGTCTTGCTATATATCAATATATCATCGAAAAAGAGAAACACAAACTTCCTCAGGTGACTGTGGAAGATGTGGTTCATGCAAGACTGGAAAGTGGCTGGGGCATTGGTTAGCCCAAAAGGCATAACCAAGAACTCAAAGTGGTCGTAGTGGCACCTGAAAGTCATTTTGGGGACGTCCTGCTCCCTCACTCTAATCTGGTGGTACCCAGACCTTAAATCAATCTTTGAGAAGAACTGTGCTCCCCTCAACTCATCCATCAGCTCATCAATTCTTGGTATAGGGTATCGATTCTTCAGGGTCTTTTTGTTCAAAGCCCTGTAATCGATGCACATTCGCAATGTGCCATCCTTCTTCTTTACTAACACCACGGAGGAAGCAAAAGGGCTGGTGCTCGGTCGGATGTGTCCAAGAGCCAGCAGCTCCTGGATGGCCCGCTCAATCTCGTCCCGATAGGCCTTAGGGTGCCTATAGGGCGTGGTAATAATGGCCTGAATGCCCTGCTCCAGCTCTATCTTGTGCTCAAACCCTCGATCTGGTGGCTAGCCTGGTGGTATATCCCCAAACACTGTGTCATGCCTGTCGAGGACAACCCGGATATCGGGATGAAATTTCTGCCCGGAGGTCCCCGTCTTTGATGCCCGGAGCTCTACTGCCCACTCTATGTCTCCTTTCCGGAAGGTTGCCTCCATTTGGTGAGCTGAAACAACCTGAGGTGGGTAAGTGTGCATCCCACGTATCTTCGCGTGCTTTCCTGTCTTCTTATCATCCCATTCCATCTCCAAGGCCTCCCAATCCGTGGTGACCTTCCCCAGAGTGATCAGCCATTGTACACCCAAGACCACATTGGTGTCAGGTATGTTGACCACAAAAAAATGGTCGGTCATTATGTAGGTGCCCATAGTCACTGCCAGCTCTGGAACGTATCGCGCACACTGCATTGTCTGATTCTCTAGGACCAATACGGAAAATCCATCGAAGCTCTCTGTCTGTATGCCCCTCCGCTCAACCATTTATGCATCGATGAAGTTGTGGGTTGCCCCACTGTCCACCAGAATTGAAACTCACTGGCCACGTACTATCCCTCGGATGTGCAGTGTAAAATACTTGGGCACTCCTCGCAATGCTGCAAGGGTTCCCCCCGTGGGTGCGAAAGCCGCACCACCCGCTCCCGGAGGTGGCGGTGGCCCATGACCTTGCATTTCCTGCCTGTCTCCTGCCTCTCCTTCCTCATACTCCTCCTCTTCCCCACTACTCTCGGAGAATACCTCTATAAAATGTGCCATGCCAGCCGCACATCTGTGACCCAGCACCCACGGTTCCTGACAGGTGAAACACAGCTTTTTCTTCCTCAACTCCCTCCTAGCGTCATCATCTAAATGTCCCCTACTCGGATTCCCCTTGGGAGGCGGGGTCCTCATATCCTTCCCTCTCAGCTGGAAAACCTGCTTCTGGGGGTAAGGTGTTCTGGTCCTGGGTAAAGCATCTTGCAGATCCCGGGTCCTACCAATAGCATCCTAAAGTGTGGATGGTCTTGTGGATCTGACCAATCCTCGAAGTGGCTCCGCCAGCCCTTCAATGAACATGAATATCATCTGTGCCACTGATAAATCGGGCACCCTCACTGAAAGCCTCAGGAAATCAGTAATATATGTCTCTGGGCCTCCCGTCTGTTTGAGCCTTGTCAGCTCAACGAAATGTTCCTTCGGATCTCTCCAGTCGAATCTCTCTATCAGTCTCCGGGTGAACTCGGCATATGTGGTCACAGTTGAATGCCCAAGTGTCACCATCCCATGGAACCACCAGTTCTGAGCCCCACCATCCAAATGCAGCGTAGCCACCTTGATGGCCTCCGTCTCTGCCATCTGGTTGAGTTGGAAATATATGTCCAGCTTCTCCACCCAAGACCTTGCCGAACTGCTTGATGAACCATCAAACGTAGGCAAATGATGTCGGCTTGCTGAATGCTGGGTGTCTCCTTCATGATAGAGCCGGTGCCCTCGGTAATGGTCATGGGGTCTGTGGTCCCGTTTGAGCTGGAAAAATTCTCTGAACAAAAGCGCCTCCCTGAACTCCTACCCATATGTCTGGTATTCAGCAAAATAACCACCTATGTGGTCAGGCTCTAGTTCCTCCTGCACTCCCGTCCCAGTATCTGCACTTAGAAAAGTGGGCATAGTAGCACGAGTGGGGGCATGTGATGCCTGGTGCGGGGTGGTAGCCCACTCCTGCAAATGGTGGGATGTGCCCGACCCCTCACCAACTGGGAAACCCCTTGTGGTTTCACGCTGTCTAGCTTCAACAGCGGTGAATCTCTGCCCCATCATCTCAATCTGCCGTGACAGGTCTTGTACTGATTTGAGGAGGGCTTCCCCAAACTGTTTTGCATCACTATCGTCCTCCATTGGCTCTCTCCGCTTTGCGTCTACCCCCGGCTCCTCCTGTTCCGTGTCCACTACTCGAACGCAATTCCCTTCACCGTAGGTGTTCTCCAACCTACGCTCAATATCTCTGTATTTCCTACCTCTGTAGCAGATGTAGGGGTGTCCTTCTGATGACATGGACTACTCACTCCACAGGCTGAGCCAGAACCATGCTCTGATACCACTGTAATATTCATATTTAAGGATATCTCTAAAACACAACAAATGGTACAGCAATGGAATTTCTCCAAGAGAAAATATTCAACAGCACATAAAATAATAGAAACAGCCTATGTAAGAGATACACGTTAAATAGAGAAATCACTAGGCCATTTTATTATGCAGAGAATTATAAGTGATTAAAATAGATGCCCAGATGATAGTACTCAAATGGCATAGGCAAGACAAAAGATATTCTCAGAAAACAAAGGTACAGCAGGTTTCCTGTTGCGTTCAAGCGGCTGGGAATACTGCGGCTAGAAAGGATCCACTAAGAGACTCCCGATTCTGCTTCAGGCTCTTAATAGGCTCAGACTGTCCCTCCTCCTCCTCCAAACCTGAAACCTCCAAAATGACACCAATGTAGAGCTCACACAAGATGGGCTGCGATCTTCCCACACTAACTGTGCCGCCACTCCCAACGCTGCTCCGCACAAGTTCCAAACCCAATCCTCTAACAAAACGACGATGGAACTGCCTCACCCGAGCAGGCACTCGAAGTCCCCCGGGGCTGAGGATGATATCTCCGCACGAAGACACTCGGCACACTAAACAGTGCTGCAGACTGGCTGAACATCCGGCGTGCTCAAGTCTTAGCGACCAATGATAATTTCATAAAATTCAACAACAACCCAAAAATAGGAGGCTCTCTCCCTTTTGTATGCGGCCTTCCTCTCAAAACCTAGACTCCTCCTTTCCCGTGCAACCCCTTCGTGGCCCCACGGTGCCAAATCAGCCCGCGTTGCTTGCCTCCGGGTGCTTAGGTGAGTCCACGACCCGCTCGCTGTTATTTACAATTAACCATAGGCGGCAAAAATTGGTTCGAATTAATATTCCAATTAGCGATAACTAATTGGGAATATTACACACGGAGAGGGAAGGGTTGGCCATGGTCTATGCACTACAGAAGTATCGACATTATCTGTTAGGATGGCACTTAAAAATGTTCACAGATCATCCGGCTTTGAAGTACCTAGTGGATAAGCTTGTGTTGGGGGGGGGGAATCTGCCGATGGCTTTTTCTCTTCCAGGAGTACGACTTTGAGATCATTGTCAAGCTAGGGAATTTGAATGCCGGGATAGATCACTTGTCTTGAATCAAGAGTGGTGAGGAACCGACCAACCTAGAGAAAGGGTCGCCTGATGCAAAAGTATTTTCTGTTAAGGTGGTTGAGGCACACTTCGCTGACATCGTTCAGTTCCTGACTATGGGCATGGCACCTGTGGAGTATTCAGTGCAAGAAAAGAAGGAGTTGGTAGCCCGTGCTACGTATTTTACCATCATCGCAAGACATCTATATAAGATGGGTGCAGATGAAGTGTTGCGTAGGTACGTCCAAGAGCATGAATGGCATGATATCTTGGCAGAATACCATGACAGGGTAGCAGGAGGTCACTACGCAAGGAAAGCAACAATGCAGAAGATCTTAAGAGCTGGCCTATGGTGGCCTACCCTGCATACTGAGTCTCACGACTACTATAAAGCCTGCAATACATGCCAACAGACAAGAAGGCCATCACGTAGAAATGAAATTCCCCTTCAATCACAAATGGCCCTATAAGCCTTTGACAAATGGGCCATCGATTTTGTGGGGCCTATTAACCCACCCAAGAAGAAGATAGGTGCGCATTACATTATAACTGCCACTGATTATGTAACTACGTGGGCCGAGGCACAAGCAGTGAAGGACTGCATTGCAGATACCGTTGTGCACTTCATCTTTGAGCAGCTTTTGACCAGATTCGGATGTCCGAAAATCCTGATGAGGGATAGAGGTACACACTTCGTCAATGAAACAATACAGGCCTTGAAAAAAGAGTTTTGAATCCATCATGCGAAAAGCACTCTATATCATCCTCAGGAAAATGACACGGCCGAAGCTTTTAATAAGGTCTTGGAGCACGCACTAACCAAGGTCTGTAACGTCGATCGCAGCCATTGGGATGTGTGCATTATGTCTGTTTTATGGGCTTACTGAACCACCTGTAAAAATTTGACAGGAAAAACTCCATTTAGGATGGTATATGTTAAGGAAGCTGTTATGCCCATGGAGTATATTGTTCCTAGCCTGCGCATCGCAACCTTCATCAATATGGTAGAGTCTAATATCCTGGAGGAGTGGTTAGCACAGCTTGTGGCTTTGGAGGAAGACCATTTCATCGCTAACTTCCAGCAGCAGGTTCAGAAGGCACGCGATAAGGCCTGGCACAATCGACATATTCGTTAAAAAACCTTTGTGGAGGATGACTTAGTCTTGATATATGACAGAAAGTTTGCAAAACACCCAAGGAAGTTCTGACATCATTGGCTTGGGCCCTATACAATTAAGGAAATCACGGAATGCGGAGCTGTGCGATTAGCTACCCTGCGCGGCGATATGCTACCCAGCTATATCAATGGTAGTCGGCTCAAACCATATTGGATCAAATGACTATATGGCTGGTGTAGCTGTATGAAGTGGGATAGCCCCACCACGTAAGGTAAGCGTAGTAGGTACCATGCTCCACGCAGGAGGAAGCCACAGGATTGGAAGCCCGCGGGAGTGTGCCAAAGACGCAGAAGGAATAAAATCAGAATGCAGTAGGTGCGCTGGGAGCGCAAGAGGTATGCTCAAAGCGTAGGAGTGTGCTGGGATTGCAGGGGTACGCTAAGTGCACCACGGGTGCACAAACTAGCCATTGGAACATTCAAATCAGGTAAAAAGAAAAAATTACCGTTGGAAGGAGCAGGGGGCCAACATTTAATGAGGCGATTTTGGGAGATTTTTTACCGTTTACTTGATGGTAGGTTCCAAGTGAATTTTACCCTACCATTGGACGATCGCCAAAGCTATAAAACAAGCAAGCTAGATCAGACAAGTGTTCTGTATCACTTGTACTTGGCATGTTTGTCCTTGCCGAATTTGTGCTGTAAGAATTTATGTGCCTATAGCGTCTCTTTCATGTCTGAGCACCTACTCCCTTTGATAGTAACAATCCTGATTTTTTCTTTCGCGCCAGGATGATAGCCATGAATCCTATTGAACCTTTGGAACCAGTGACCTCAGTGGAACAAGGAACTGAGGAAGTGGTGGAGATTGAGTCTGAGGCTGAAGAATTTTTCTCCACGCCAGTCACAAAGAAGGGAAAGGAGAAGGAAGAAGGCTCAGGGAAACCCCCGAAACCCGTGAAATGGGCTGGAGGGAAGCCCCGTACTTCCTCGTAAAACGTAAAATCCCAGAGGGCGATGCCCCAGGTTCGTGCTACTTAAGAGGAGGCCCAACCTACCAACCCGATCAACTGGTTACCTCCCTTCGTCCGGCCATGCAAGCCCTCGACGCGCAAGCCGAAGAACCTCGATGGTCTGATCACTTATCTACAGATGCCACTGACCCTGGGAGAGGTCCCTGTCATTGGTGAATCTTTTGGAAGGCTACATGAGATCAAATTTGACGATCACGACTTGGCCAGTTTGGAGGCCTTCCCTAAGCTAGCACCTGAGTTTTACCTTGACACGATTCAAGTAGACAATGGGATCAAAATTGTTCCCCAATGATGGGTGCGTGGATTGGCTGGGTCCGGGCTCCTGAACTTACTGAAAATGCCACACTTTGGTCACTACAATGTCACATACCGGCTAGCTCGACAGTTTCTCGCCCTAATTCACGATGGCTGCCTATGGATCCAAGACATTATCCCCATCGATGTTGCACTGGTTCATAGAATTACAGGACTTCCCATGAACGGAACGAACCCTCTGGAGCGCATGGGCAAAAAGTATGAGGGGGAAACTGCTGAGTATGTGCGCAAAACCTACCATGTGGAGTGAAATACTCGAGGCTTTATAATCAAGTCCATCAATGAGAAAGGCACGCAATTGGGAAGCATGTTGTTGGCGTGAAAAATTATGAGAAAATTTCAGGTCACCTCTGTCCTTGCATACGTAATTCAGTTAGAGGGCCAATGCAGGAAAGGGGTATGCATTAACTGGGCCCATTACTTGTGTGATGAGTTTCCAGCTAATGTCCGAGAGTCCCAAGAGCAGGGCCGAGCCTTTTGTTATTCATGGTTGTTATTCCTCATAGCGTTGGTTGCCTGGGAAGCCCCTGCGGAGTCAGTCCTCCCTAAGCTTACCACATACATGTGCGAAGTGGCTCGTTATGCGCACTTATGGGATTCTAAGGATCTTCAACGTCTCGAGGATAGCCAAGTGTTCTGGTTCCTCTTTCATAGTAGCTTGGCCACAGCCATTAATTCCCGACCACGGTTATCCCCAGCCATGTATGACAGATAAAGGGCATTGTGGAATTCCATATCACCATGCACAACGTCTAGATCAAAGCACGCAAGGACAAAGCCTGGACTTCGCTCCCTTATATGGTGGTGGATGAAGAAATTGACAATGTCATTTTTCTCTAGCCCCCTAATTGGAAAATCGGCTTCAAAACTGGTGTGAAAGGCACCGAAGGAACTAGCACACCAAAAGTAATCCCACCTGTCGTCATCAAGGATACTGGAGGCGCGAGCAAGAGTACCGGGAATGACACGGGCGCAGCGGCACAAAAGGATGCACAACAGAAATAGACCACTGAGAAGGATGCAGAAGCAGAGATGAAACTAGACCTGGATACATAAGGATTGGATTTGGGAGGACCCGCCTCCCCCCGAGGCATGAAGCGAACAAGCGAGCTTGTCAAAGGACCCTGGAAGAAGTAGCGCTCGCAGCGGGCGGAACGAGATGAGACAGTCACGCTGATTGACGGAGACCTCGAACAGATTACTGGCGCGATCACTTTGGCCACATTGTTGGCATATGTTGTCCTTGATGGCAACCTACTTGATGAAATAAGACTGTAGGCGATATGATGCAATGTGTTGTCCGTGATGGAAACCTATTTGATGAAGTTGTTCTTGATGAGTTGCCTATGATAAGCAACCTATGTGTTAAATATGTAAGGATGATGTATCTGTGTGTTAAAATGAAGGATGATGTATCTACAGATTAGCTCAGAAGGAACAGAAGAAAGGAAGTGACAGAAAAATGATAAATATGATGTGTCACAAAGCATACGAGGGTTTTTTAAGGCGAAGTAGCGTACGCACGCGGAAAAGTACGTGCCAAGTCGCGTATGCCCTTTTGCGCTCCAAATTTAGAATACCAAGGGGTGTTACCATGGTATTGACCCATTGTATTGAGTGCTTGATTATCTATTTGGTCCCGTCCAGGAATACCATCGGAAGTGGTGTGGTTTTGACTCATGGTATTGATAAAGGCTAAACCTATATAAGGAGAAGAAGATCATTGTGCAAGGGTGTGCATGTGTCTGGGTATTGAATGAATACTTTACTTTGAAGTATATCTGCATGATTGAACTTTGTTCTTGATTGATAAATCTGAATCTATGATGCACCCATGGATGTTTCTAAAGCCTTAGATCTGATGATGATGAATCTCTAAGATGATCTACAGAAGAAGAACTGGTGAAGATCTGGCGCAAAGTCTGCTGAAGGTAATGAAGAAATCTGGGTAAGCTTATAGATCTGGTCTGTTTTTCAAAGCTTTCATTTACAGATCTATACACGAGTTTTTTGTGGAAAAAGTGCATGTATACGCGGATCTGATCTGATAAAAGCGCGTATGGGAAGTTAGGGTTTACTGAAAAATGCACAAATGTATACGCGGGTTAGTCTAATGAAAAGAGCGTGTATACGTGGGTCTATTTAAATAAAAGCGCGTATGGAATTTGAACTAAAGGTTGCTCATGGTTGAATGTGTTTTTGAATATCTATTCTGAAGTCTGGGTAATCTCTGATATTCTGGTTACAGTGGTTTCACTGCTTTGTTTGAAGCATTGGGGAAGGTATGATTGTTGAAAAATGAAGGGTTGAGTTGAAGCTGTTTGATCCAGTTTGAAAATTGATGAAACATGGTCTGCAGTGGTGTTGAGGGTTGAAGCCTTGAGTAAGGGGGTAGTAGCTCCTTTCCAGTGATAGCTGGTAAACGAGAGCAGGGGGTAGTAGCTCCCTTCCAGGAGAGGCTGGTAAACGAGAGCAGGGGGTTGTAGCTCCCTTCCAGGAGAGGCTGGTAAACGAGAGAAGGTTGTAGCCTTCTGGAGGTGGGTGCCTGCATGCTGGTATGAGTCTGTGCTAGTACACAGTTGTAAGATGTTTTCTTTATAATAAATATTGAAGACTAAGACGACGACAGCAGTGGTTTTCTCCTGAATTGGGTTTCCACCTAAAATCCTGGTGTTCATGTGTGAGGCTTATGTGTGTTGATTTATTATGTTCTTACTGTAAATGTTTACTGCTTACTAACATCTAATAAGTGAATGATGCAATAATATAAGATAAGAATTATCTGCATAATAAGAGATCTGAGCATACATGAGTTTCCTTAAGGATATCCGCATATATACACTAGTTTTGTTCTGTAAAGTAGCATATGGGCTTTTGAGAAAAGAAAAGTAAAAAGTTGATTGAGAAATCAAGATACTGATTCACCCCCCTCTCAGTATCTTTCCCAACAATTGGTATCAAAGCAGGTCCTTCTGAAAAAAAGGCTTAGCCGCTAGAAGGAAGATCAAGAAAGATGAGCAATCAAGATGGAACATCATCTATCAAGCCTCCCCTCTTTAATGGAAGAAAATTAATCTTCTAGACAACAAGGATGAGATCCTATCTTCAGTCTATGAGAACAAATGTATGGGCCATTGTTCAACAAGGATATCAATATCCAGCTACAATACCAACAGATCCGACTGAAAAGAAAAATTATGAATCAAATGCAAAGGCGGTCAATGCTATAACGGGAAGTGTGTCTGAATCTGAATTTGTCAAAGTTATGCAGCTAAATACAACAAAGGAAATGTGGGACAAAATCATTCTAAGTTATGAAGGTGATGCAAAGGTAAAAAGTGCAAAACTCCAAACTCTCAGAATTGAATATGAAAATTTAAAGATGCATAGTGATGAGAGTATTGCCAGTTTCTTTTTACGTATTGATGATGTTGTAAATCGTATGAGAAATTTGGGAGAAACAATAACCGAATATAATTTGGTTGAGAAAATTTTAAGATCACTAACGGAAAAATTTGAGTCAAAAGTTTCTTCTCTTGAAGAAAAATAGGATCTTCAAAATCTTATTGTGGTGCAACTTCATGGCATACTAACTGCATATGAAATGAGAAGAGGAGGACCATCTGAAGTCAAAGAAGCCATCTTTAGAGCTTCTACAAAAGGGAAAGAAGTACAAGAAGCAGAAGAATCAGGATATATCTCAGAAGAAGATGAGGTAAATTTTGTAAAGAAACTTCAACTTGGCACAGGACGGTTCAGAGGTAAGCTTCCTTTCAAATGTTTTGATTGTGGAAGAGTTGGTCATTATGCTGCTAAGTGTCCTTATAAAGAAATATCTACAAAAGGGAAAGAAGTAGCAAGAAGGAATAAGAACCGGTCTAGCACTAGAAAAAGTTACTATACTCATGAAGATAGTGATGGGTTATCTGATAGTGAGGAAGAATGTGAACAAGATCTTATACTTCTCATGGCATTTGAATCTAGAGAAGAAAATGATACTTTTGTGGATGCTCTAGAGGACAATGATTTCCTTGAAGAAAAAAATCAACTCAAAATACACTTAGAATAATGTAAAATACTCTTAGAAGAAAGGAAAATAACCATAGAGACTATGAAAATGCAGTTTGAAGAAGCGAAGAAACACATTGAGAAATTAGAATGTGAAGTGGTAAGTCTAAGAAAAGATTTTGAGAAAGAAAAGACTTTGAATCTTAGATTTACTAAAGGATCAGAAACCTTAAATGAGATTATCAAGGTACAACGCTCTCCTCTTGTAAAGACAGGTCTTGGATATACCGGGGAATCTTCTCATGCTTCAGCACCAAATTATCTAAAAGCAGTTACAGCTGGTTTACAAAATTCTGCCACTCAGCAAGGGAATAAAGAATCTTTACAGGTAAAGCATGATCATCTCAATTCAAAGAACACTAACAGGAATATCTTTCAAAGAAACACCAATCAACAGGTAAATTCAAGTAGAAGATTTCATGATCGCAGAAATTTCTTCTTCAACGGACAATGTTTCTCATGTCACAATTTTGGTCACAAAGTTGTTCAATGTGTTGCATATAAAACCATCATGACAAGAGAAGCGAGAAAGAAAAGGATTGATATTGAAACAAAGAAGAATACCTATAACAATTTTTCTCCTCTTCTAAATGAAGTTGAATGTGCTTATTGCAATAACTTTGGGCATGAAGAATTTGAATGCAGGAGCAAAGTTCAGCCAAAAGAGCATTTTTCTTCAAGTTCCAAAGTATGGAAAAAGAAAGATTTACAGGTTGAAAATTGTGGCATAGCTTTATTTGCAGAAGGAGAAGAAAATCAATGGTACATTTATAACGGATGCTCAAGACACATGACAGGTGACAAAACCAAACTTCGTGCATATAGTACATTAGAAAAGGAAAAGAAAGTTACTTTTGGAAATGATACTCCTGCTGTAATTAAAGGAAAAGGGTCTGTGTTTCTAAAAGATAAGGTGAAGGCTAATGATGTCATGTATGTGGATGGATTAAGGCATAACTTGTTAAGTGTAAGTCAAATGTGTGATCAAGGAACTGAAGTTGTATTTAGTTCAAAAGAATGTGTGGTAATGATCTTGATACAGGTAAAACAATCATAAAAGGAAAAAGAACACCAAGCAACCTATATGTATTGAAGAACTGCAAAGAATAATGTTACTTGAGTAAATCTTTAGAAAACTGGCTATGGAATAGAAGGTTGGGACATCTAAAATTCTCTCAAATCAACAAATCAAGTAGAATTAATGTTTTTCATGGTCTTCCCAATATTACTCTACCTGAAAGTATCATACGCAAATCTTGCCAATTTGGCAAGCAGACCAGAGTGCAATTTAATGCCAAGGAAGGATCATCAAGTAGGCCTCTTGAACTCATTCATACTGACATATGTGGACCTATGAGGAAAAATTCACCTCGTGGTGAACAATACTATATCTTATTTATTGATGATTTCTCTAGAATGTGTTGGATCGGGTTGCTGAAGCACAAAGATGAAGCATTTGAGAAATTTCAGATCTTCAAGGCGCTGGTTGAAAATGAAGTAGATCTAAAACACAAATGTCTTAGATCTGATCGAGGAGGAGAATATACTTCAAATGAATTTCTTGAATTTTGTGAACAACATGGCATAAAAAGACAATTTTATGTAGCTGGAACTCCACAACAAAATGGCGTAGCAGAAAGAATGAATAGAACAGTTCAACAAATGGCTAGAGCTATGCTTGATGATTCTGGAACACCTGACACATTTTGGGGAGAAGCAGCACATACAGCGGTAAACATTCTCAACAAGGCACATGTTTGTGTAAATAGTGACAAAACTCCATATGAACTCTGGTATGGTAATTCTCCATCTGTGAAGCATTTTAGAGTTTTTGGAAGTAAATGCTTTATCAAAAACAATGATGAAAAACTTGGCAAGTTTGAACCTAGAGCAGATGAAGGAATACTTCTTGGTTACTCCTCTACGAGTAGAGCATATAAATGTTACAATAAAAGACTTCGAAAGATTGTTGAATGTATTGATGTTGTTATTGATGAGTCTCCTGCAGCCCCAAAGGAAGAAAAATAGATAACAAATGAAGACGATGGTGACTTATGTCCTTCTACATCAAATAGCAATGATATAGACAGTGAACCCAATGAAGAACCTGAAGATGATTTATCTAAAAAGGCTCCATCCAGATATGTTCAAAAGAATCATCCAGAATCTCAAATTTTGGGAGATAAGGGATCGGGTGTACAAACAAGAAGGACTCTTGTGGGATCTTCTAGCTATCTGGAATTTCTATCTACTATTGAACCTCACAATGTCAATCAAGCTAGCAAAGATGAATGTTGGGTTCAAGCCATGAATGAAGAGCTTGATCAAATTGAAAAGAATCACACTTGGGAATTAGTACCAAGACCTCATAACAAAAACGTCATTGGAACTAAATGGATATTCAAAAACAAGTTAAATGAGAATGGGGATGTTGTAAGAAACAAGGCTAGACTTGTTTGCAAGGGGTATACTCAACAAGAAGGTATAGACTTTGAAGAAATTTTTGCTCCTGTAGCTAGACTTGAAGCCATAAGAATGTTTCTTTCCTTTTCAAGCTTTCAACAAATCAAAGTTTATCAAATGGATGTTAAATCTGCATTTCTCAATGGTGATCTAGAAGAAGAATTTTATATAGAACAACCAGAAGGATTCATTTTGGGAAATGATGAAAATCTTGTTTGTAGACTTAAAAAGGCTCTATATGGTCTCAAACAAGCTCCAAGAGCATGGTATTATTTTCTTAACAAATATCTTCACCAACAAGGATTTTCAAAGGGATCTGCTGATAGCAACTTATACACAAAAATTGAAAATGATAAACTTTGATTGTGGTTGTATATGTTGACGATATCATTTTTGGAAGTAATGAAGAATCTATGAGTCAGAAATTTTCTTCTGTCATGCAGCAAGAATTTGAAATGTCTTTACTTGGGGAACTAACATTCTTTCTTGGTTTGCAAGTGCATCAAACTACAGATGGTATATTCTTATCACAAGCAAAATACCTTAAGCAAATTATGAAGAAGTATGGCATGGAAGAATGCAAACCTGTAAGTACACCAATGATAACCGGATGTAATCTCAGTTCTCATGATGATTCCCCCATGGTGAATCAACCAGAATATAGATCTATGATAGGAAGTCTACTTTATCTCACTGGGACTAGACCAAACATTATGCATGCTGTTGGGATTGTTGGACGATTCCAAGCTAATCCAAAAGAGTCTCATCTTTAGGCTGTCAAAAGAATATTCAAATATCTACAAGGAACTCAAGACTTTGGACTATGGTATCCAAAGAATGTTGATCTTACTCTTCATGCTTACACTGATGCAGATTGGGCTAGAAATGTTGATGATCGGAAAAGCACTAGTGGTGGAGCATTCTATATGGGGCCCCGGTTAGTATCTTGGTTCAGCAAGAAGAAAAACTCTATTGCCTTATCTACAGCAGAAGCAGAATATGTGGCTGCCACATCATGTTGCACACAACTTCTTTGGATGATGAAAACCTTACAAGACTTTCAAATCAAGTGCACACCTCCTGTCTCCATTATGTGTGATAATACAAGTGCCATCAGTATTTCAAAGAATCCTGTTATGCATTCCAAGACCAAGCACATTCCCATCAAGTATCACTTCTTACGTGAACAAGTGCTTGAACAAAAGGTGAAGTTGGTGTATGTTCCCTCCAAAGAGCAAGTTGCTGATATATTTACCAAACCTCTGCCCAGGGAAGTGTTCGAATATCTCAGAAAGAAGCTGGGAGTAGTCTCTTCCTTGTAAAAAATCAGAACTGCTTAAATTCAGAATATTAAATTGGATACGCAGGTTTCCTGAACGAAAGTCGCGTATATACGCGAGTTTATGCAAAGAAAACCGCGTATTGTTAGTTGCTGACAAATTTTACTTGGGGTCAGTATTCTTCAGCACAACTGCAGTGATGTATGGTATCTCTGGTGGTGTTCCAGTTTTCATAATTCTGTTTCATTCTCTGATGTCTCTTGATAAAGATGCCTTGATGATTTGCTGTTGAAAGTGTTCAGGATGCACAAGCTAAGGGGGAGCACTGGTCATGTGGAAAGGATGCATTGGATGCACAGAGGGGGAGCATTAGCATTGCTGAATGTAATGCATTGTTGGCATTATGATATGATCTCTCTTGAGGTATTTTTGGTCTTGGTTATAAAAATTCATATTTGTAATTTGATGAAAAGGTTATGTTGAGACCTATGATGTAAATTGTAATATTCAGTCTTGTAAAGGGCTTGTTCAAATTTGTAAACCCACTTGGTTGGGTAGTTGAGTCAAAATGTGTAAACCCACTTGGTTGGGTACTTGTGTCACATATGTAAATCCACTTGGTTGGATCATTGATGTAATTATGAGTCCTTGGTGATAGGAAAGGTCATAGAGTCATGTACTTCATTGAATATTATGTTGAAGACTCAACATGAACTCAGAGGGAGCATGGTAACTTAAATGCACATCAGATCTACAGATCTCTTCTTTCTACATGAGGAGAAAAACATTGTCTTGAATTTGATCCGCCCTTTGCCCTTGATGTCAAAGGGGGAGAGTAGCATGGTGTTTGAATAGGGGGAGAATATCATGGTGTTTGCATAATGGTTATAATCAATGTATCTATCTGTTGTTGTGGTGATCAAACACCATCATGGTTGCCATCAAGTCCAAAGGGGGAGATTGTTGGCATATTTTTTCCTTGATGGCAACCTACTTGATGAAATAAGACTGTCGGCGATATGATGCAATGTGTTGTCCATGATGGCAACCTATTTGATGAAGTTGTTCTTGATGAGTTGCCTATGATAAGCAACCTATGTGTTAAATATGTAAGGATGATGTATCTGTGTGTTAAAAGGAAGGATGATGTATCTACAGATTAGCTCAAAAGGAACAGAAGAAAGGAAGTGACAGAAAAATGATAAATATGATGTGTCACAAAGCATACGCGGGTTTTTTAAGGCGAAGTAGTGTATGCACGCGGAAAAGTACGTGCCAAGTTGCGTATGCCCTTTTGCGCTCCAAATTTAGAATACCAAGGGGTGTTACCATGGTATTGACCCATTATATTGAGCACTTGATTATCTATTTGGTCTCGTCCAGGAATACCATCGGAAGTGGTGTGGTTTTGACTCATGGTATTGATAAAGGCTAAACCTATATAAGGAGAAGAAGATCATTGTGCAAGGGTGTGCATGTGTCTGGGTATTGAATGAATACTTCACTTTGTAGTATATCTGCATGATTGAAATTTGTTCTTGATTGATAAATTTGAATCTATGATGCACCCATGGATGTTTCTAAATCCTTAGATCTGATGATGATGAATCTCTAAGATGATCTGCAGAAGAAGAACTGGTGAAGATCTGGCGCAAAGTCTGCTGAAGGTAATGAAGAAATCTGGGTAAGCTTATAGATCTGGTCTGTTTTTCAAAGCTTTCATTTACAGATCTATACGCGAGTTTGTTGTGGAAAAAGTGTGTGTATACGCGGATCTGATCTGATAAAAGCGCGTATGGGAAGTTAGGGTTTACTGAAAATGCACAGATGTATACGCGGGTTAGTCTAATGAAAAGCGCGTGTATATGCGGATCTGTTTAAATAAAAGAGCGTATGGAATTTGAACTAAAGGTTGCTCATGGTTGAATTTGTTTCTGCATATCTATTCTGAAGTCTGGGTAATCTCTGATATTCTGGTTACAGTGGTTTCACTGTTCTGTTTGAAGCATTGGGAAAAGTATGTTTGTTGAAAAATGAAAGGTTGAGTTGAAGCTGTTTGATCCAGTTTGAAAATTGATGAAACGTGGTCTGCAGTGGTGCTGAGGGTCAAAGCCTTTAATAAGGGGGTAGTAGCTCCCTTCCAGTGATAGCTGGTAAACGAGAGCAGGGGGTAGTAGCTCCCTTCCAGGAAAGGCTGGTAAACGAGAGCAGGGGGTTGTAGCTCCCTTCCAGGAGAGGCTGGTAAACGAGAGAAGGTTGTAGCCTTCTGCAGGTGGGTGCCTGCGTGCTGGTATGAGTTTGCGCCAGTACACAGTTGTAAGATGTTTTCTTTATAATAAATATTGAAGACTGAGACGACGGCAGCGATGGTTTTCTCCCAAATTGGGTTTCCACCTAAAATCCTGGTGTTCATGTGTGATGCTTATGTGTGTTGATTTATTCTGTTCTTACTGTACATGTTTACTTCTTACTAACATCTAATAAGTGAATGATGCAATAATCTAAGATAATAATTATCTGCATAATAAGAGATCTGAGCATACGCGAGTTTCCTTAAGGATATCCGCGTATATACGCTAGTTTTGTTATGTAAAGTAGCGTATGGGTTTTTGAGAAAAGAAAAGTAAAAATTTGATTGACAAATCAAGATACTGATTCACCCCCCCCTCTCAGTATCTTTCCCAACACACAGAATATCGATGGTTAGCATTAGAGGAAAAACAGAAAGTTGTGATCAACACTCTTTAGGTTGAGCTCCGTGCCCTCTAGTTGAAAATGGACACACTGCGGACTAGTGTAATTCAAGTATGCACACCCTCGACAACCAGCAGTGTAGTGCTAGTTATAGAAGAAAGTTGCCTTTGTTCTGTACCGGTTGTAGCCCTTGTGATCACTCCACCTGACCTGGGAATGCAAGTCTAGGCCAGTACAGAAGTCCAGCTGAATATAGAGAAGCTACCACATGAGCCATTGTAGGGTCTCCACACCTCCTTATTTCAGGAAATTCACCATCGGGACCAACAAGTGCACCAACAGCTCAATGTGGCTGAACAAACAATCGATGCAAATAATGTTGAAGTGCGCCTCGCCATCGCAAAGCAAATGGAGCTCGAAAATTTGATTCACCAACTCTGCGCAAATATTCCAGCAGAAATTCTGGCCACAGCCACCCCCCAGGCTAAGATTGAAGGGTTGGTCGTAGCATTGAAGGCCTCCAGGACGGAAGTTCAGTTGGTCAAGACATAAATGGAGCAGCAGATCACGGATTTGCAGGCTAAGTTGCAGCCCAAAACGCCTCCATAGGTACGGGCCCAGCGAGCTGCGTTAGTTACTACAGCTACGAACGTCATTACAGGGCAGATTGTGTAGGGTGCACAATTACTGGAAATATCCATGCAGATATGGACCAAGGTCCAGTGCGACCCGATCCTGTGGAAAATAAACCAGGACCTGCAACAGAAGGAATAAGAGTTCGAACAGATAGAAGCCACCCTGCCCACTTTGGTTCCTGCTCTGTGCTTGGCAAGGCTACGAACCATCCACACCCTCCAAAATGAAATGGATGAGCTTCGACATAAAAAGAAGATCCTCGGTGACTGCTTGAAGCCTTGGACTGATGAAGCCCTCAAGCTCTCACAAGATGCTCATGTTGTTGTTAAGCAGCTAAACCAAACTCTGGAGAGTGTCACTGTCGTGACAGAAGGTCTGATTTCGCAGAAATTAGTCGATATTGCACAAAGTGTTGCAGCTTAGAGTGAAGGTGTGCTGCCTTCATTGGCTGAAGTGATTAGACTGTTGCGGGTGTAGGTGGATACCCCACCATCACAGTGACTCAGGACAAGTCACAAGATTGTGTTGGGCGACTGTTGGAATAGGGTCTCCTAACGCTGCGAATTTTGTCAATTTTTGTATATTTTTTGTATTATTTAGTCTACCGCAGGGGTTTTGAGGTGGTTCAAAACCCCAAAAGCATTGTAATGGGTCAGGGGTAGACCAAGGGTCCGCAAACCATGGTTTGCGGACCATTGGATGCGTAGGCTAAATCGGTATAAATAGATGAACCTTTTTTAGTCTTAAGGCATGAAAGAATTGAGATTGATGTTAAGCACGAATTGTTAGATCTGTTGGGTTGTTTTGGTAAGGACTCCTGCTGGCTGTGTGTGCAGAGATCCTTAGTCCTGCTGTGTGCGCAGGCGGTATTTTGGGATTGTAAGAGGATTTTGGTATTAATATATATGTGAAGTATTATTGGATATCTGATGTTATCTCGATCTGTTTTGTTATGATTGATGTGAACTTGGGTTGTATGGCTAAAGTTGCGAAAGTATTTAGTTGATAGTTGTGAAAGTATCTTTGTTTCTGTTATATGAATCAATGATCTGTTAATTGCTGCGATTATAGTTGCTTTGTTGATAAATTGGTATTACGCCTATGGATGCGAAGGTAATTACTAGATCTGTGCTCTGTTATATAAGCCTGTGAATAGATCTGTTAAGGACAAGCCCGATAAGCTGGGAACCCAGACCTGCTTGACTTCCCTACTCTCTCTTAGGGTGCGGAAACCTAGTTCCAGCAACCTCCCATACTGCTTCGGGTGAGACTTTGGCCTGCGCAAACAGGTCATTGCCGAAAGGGCCAGTAGTATAGGGGTTTGTTGGCAAACCTTAACCTCTGAACCTGGGTGAGGACCCCTCGAGCCAACAGTCGTGGCATGTAGAAAAAATCCTTGCTGGGAAGATTTCCGATGCAACGATGAATGTGGTTACATTTGGACCGAAGTTTGAAAAGAAGAAGGTGAAGCAATAAATTACGATGAAGGTCATGCATTGTGTTCTCCAATGTGTTGAAATATTAAATCCAACAGCACATATGGAACACCTGAGGACAGCGAACAACAGGAAATTTTTTGTGCTAGGTTTACACTCCATCTCGCAATGAATTCCTGATTTAAATGAGCCTGCAAAACCAAAATTTTGTCTAAGGTTGTAGCTTGTGTTCTGCATTGAAGAACCTCTCTTCAAACCACACCATCCCTATCTTTAAACTCTGCAACCACCGACATTAAAAACTCAACAAATAGTTCTGTTTTACCGCACATTCAACTTGTGTTTGAAATTGCCCACCTCATGGAGGACCCACTGCCATGTCACAAAACTCGTGGACCAATCATATGCCGATCGCAAATCTTAAATCCTACGTCACCCACCTAGAAAATGGATGCAATAAGATCTTATACATTCCTGTTGAACTGTTTTGAAATCCACCGCAGGCTCCACCTCCAGCTAATGGGAGGCCAATCACATAGCCTTGGAGTCCAATCAGCAAAGGAGAAAATGGATGCAATAAATCCATTGAATCAGTTTGCATAAACATTTTTGGAATCTGCGATAAATGTTTTATAAGGCTTTAAACCTTATGATTAATGTTTTTATATTTGGTTGATTACGCCATTATGGAGTAATGTTTTAAAACCTTTGGCATATAGGTTTTAACATACGGTGCAACAAATTAGTTTCAAACTTATGTTTTAATTTTTTTTATAAGGGCATCCCAACATGTTTTGAAGGACTTTTATTTAGGAGAATATATATATATATATATATATATATATATATATATATATATATATATATATATATATATATATATATATATATATATATATATATATTATAAACAATTTTATTGTCTATAATATATATAAATTTAGTTTGTTATATAAAGTGAACATACAACAACAGAAAAAAAAAAGGGATTGTGTAGTATTTTTTATGAGCCTGAAGGAAAAATAAAAAACAGAGAGACTCTGTGTGTGAAGAGCACTGTGTGCATTGTTGACTGTGTGTGTAAAAGAGCCCAAAGGCTAAAACAAAAATTGCACTGTATGTGGATTTTTTTTAAGAAGACAGAGAGAGAAGATTTGTAACGTTGTGTGTTAGTAGCAGTTTATGTATTTTTTTTGAAAGCCAGAATAGCAGTTCTGAGGCATTTTGTAATAGATTTTAAATTTTAATGAAATATATGTTTTGTGCCATCTCTGTCTAGAATTTTTACATTAAATCTCTGTGTTGAATTTTAGGAATTTTATTTCCTCTGTTGCTCGGAATTGTTCATTAATTCCAACATGGTATCAGATTTAGTCCAGGCTCTTTGAAATTTGTCAAAGAAGTTGAAGGAAGGAGTTTTTTATAGATTTTGACTAGCAGAGTGAAGGCTCAGCAAAAGCAAGGTATTTTACAAAAAACTGAGTTTTTTTTTGTTGTAAAAGAGTGCAATCCAGAGAAGTCTTTTTGAAGACAGAGATTGTCTCTTAAGTAGAGAGACAGTTTATTTAAAAACATAGTCAAGTTATTTAAGCATAGTTCAGAAAGCTATCCATGGCAAGAGACAACACAAGCACGAGTATGGGAAATACTAAACTCCCACAGTTCAATGGGAAGAACTATGACTATTGGGCAATCACAATGAGAGCCATGTTTGCCTCTCAAGATTTATGGTAGCTAGTTGAAGATGGTCTAAAAGAACCAGCAAATGAGCAAGCTTTTAATGCCTTAACACAGGCAGAGAAGGATTTTCTGAAGAGTAATAGGAATAAGGACTCAAAATCCCTCTTATATCTCTATCCGGCAATGCATGAAAGTGTATTTCCAAGTATTGCAGCAGCAAAGAGGTCCAAGGATGCATGGGATACCCTCCAGATAGCCTACCAAGGAATGGAGAAGGTAAAGATAGCAAAGCTTCAATTAATGAGAAGGGATTTTGAAGTCATTTGCATGAAAGAGTCTGATGCAATAGACTTATTATTCAAAGTGTTGATTGGGTTGGGCACCCAAATGAAATCTCATGGAGAGACAACAGAAGAAAGAAGAATAGTGTAGAAAGTGTTGAGGAGCTTACCCTCAAGGTTTGATGTGATAGTCACAAACACTGAAGGGACAAAGGATCTCTCAAAGTTTACTGTTGATTAGATTCATGCATCATTGATGACACATGAACAAAGATTGGGCAGAACAACAAAATCATATTTGGAGCATGCCTTCAAGACCCAAATGTCCTTTGGAAGAGGAAGAGGTCAAGGCAGAGAAAACTACAGAGGAAAAGGAAGAGGCAGAAGCCAAAATAGAGGAAGAAACAATCCTGCAAATACTAGTGGAAGGGGCAGCAGCCAAAGTCAGAACCAAGGCCAAGGCAGCAGCCAACAAGGTGGAAAAAATCAAGCACATGGACAAAGGTATGATAAATCCCAAGTCCAATGTCATTACTGTAAAAAATATGGCAATTATGCCAATGAATGTAGGAAGAAACAGAGTGACGTCATGAGTAATAGACCCAGTGCTAATTTTACTAAAGAAAATATCAGTCAAGAGAAGTTTTTTTTAGCATGTAATATGGTTGAAGAAAAGAATGAAGATATATGGTTTCTAGATTCAAGATGTAACAACCATATGACTAGAAACATTTCTATGTTTTCCATGATTGATGAAAATTTAAAGTCTCAAGTAACATTGCGGACAGACAGTAAATTCTATGTCATGAGAAAAGGCAGAGTAAGTGTTTTGACAAATAAGGGAGAAAGAAAAACCATATTAGATTTTCATTGTGTGCCTGGTATGAAGTGTAATATTTTGAGCATTGGACAGCTCATTCAGAAAGGTTACAATGTTTTCTTTGAATATGATGTATGCACCATCATGGATAAACCACCAAGCAAGCAATGCATTGCACAAGTGAAGATGACAAGGAACAGAATGTTCCCTCTCAAGATGAGAGAAAATTTGAAGAAAGGAGATGCCATTGTAGTAGTGACACAAGAGACATTCCAAAGAGAAGCAAAAGATGAAAATTGGTTATGGCACTTGAGATTTGGACATCTCAACTTTGAAGGTCTGAATTTTTTGTATAGAAAAGGGATGGTAAAGGGATTTCCATTGATTGAAAAACTAGACAACCTTTGTGAAGGCTACATCTTGGGAAAACAACATAGAGAAAGCTTTCCATCAGGAAAGAGCATAAGGGAAAAGGCATCCTTAGAAATTGTCCATTCATATTTGTGTGGACCAATGCAAACACCATCACTAGCAGACAGCGATTATATGCTGACCTTCATTGATGATCACACAAGAAAAACATGGGTTTATTTTTTGAAGTTGAAGAGTGAAGTTTTTGAGAAGTTTTACCACTTTAAAGATCTAGTTGAGAATCAAAGTGGGCAACATATCAAAGTCTTAAGGACAAATAGAGGAGGAGAATATATCTCAAAAGAATTTCTGTGTTTTTGTAGAGAAAATGGAATTCATAAGCAATTTACAGCAAGGTATACACCACAGAAAAATGGAGTTGTTGAAAGAAAAAATATAACCATCATGGACATGGTAAGAAGTATGTTAAAGGAAAAACATTTGCCAAATGAATATTGGGCTGAAGCTATACATTGTCTAGCATACATCTTGAATAGATGCCCAACCAAAGCTGTAATGAACAGAGTTCCTGAAAAAGCATGGAGTGGCATAAAGCACTTTGTCACCCACATGATATTTTTTGGTTGTGTGACTTATGCACACATTCCAGATCAGCTAAGGAAGAAGTTGAACAGTAAGGGGGAGAAGTGCATATTTATTGGATACAGTGAAGAATCAAAGGTATACAGATTGTATAACCCATATATGAAGAATTTTGTTATAAGAAGAGATGTATAATTTATTAAGGAAGAAGCTTGGGATGGAAGCATTGAGAAAATAGTGAATGTTAAAAGCTATTTTTCTCATGATGATGATGAGGAAGAAATGGCTGAAAGACATACCTCATTAGTAGCACCACCTCCAACAACACAAAGACAGCAAGGGACACCACAAGAAGGTATGAGAACACCCTTAAGAAGTGATGACAGTGCTTCTCCAAGCACATCACAAGGAGAAGATTTGAGTGCTTCTACACGCACAAGTTTAGTAAGTGAAAGAGGAACCAGATTCAGAAGTCTAAATGAAATCTATGATCAAGATACAGAAAATGAAGGTACGAAGTCTTTATTTGCATTGTATTGTCATGTAGATGATATTATTCATTTTGAAGAAGCTGTAAAAGAAAAGAAATGGATAGATGCTATGGATGAAGAGATTGATGCCATAGAGAAAAATAAGATATGGGAATTAGTTGATCTCCCAAAAGGTAAGGAAGTTATTGGAGTGAAATGGGTTTATAAAACCAAGAGCAATGCTGAAGGTAAGATTGAAAGGCCCAAGGCCAGAATTTTTGTCAAATGCTACAAGCAGCAACAAGGAAGAGACTATGAAGAAACATTTTCACCGGTTACAAGAATGGAAATAGTAAGAGCAGTGTTTTCCATAGCAGCACAACATAAATGGAAAGTTTACCAAATGGATGTGAAATCAACATTCCTGAATGGAGTATTGATGGAAGAGGTTTATGTTGAAAAACCTCTGGGCTATGAGAAAGAAGGCCAAGAGCACAAGGTATGCATATTGAAGAAAGCTCTATATGGGTTGAAACAAGCACCAAGAGCATGGTACAATAGGATAGATGCCTATCTACTGGAAAATGGGTTTGAAAAATGTGAAGGAGAACCCACATTATACATCAAGGAGAAAGATGGTAAGATTCTCATTATTGTTTTGTATGTTGATGATGTTATATTCATAGGTAATGATGATTACCTCATTGATAATTTTAAAACAGTCATGAAGGATGAATTTGAGATGATTGATATGGGATTACTGAGATACTTCTTAGGAATAGAAGTAGAGTAAAATGAAAATAAAATTTTTATTTGTCAAGCTAAATATGTGAAATAAGTTTTGGAAAGATTTAATATGCAGGATTGCAAGGCAGGAATAACTCCTACAGTGATGGGATTGAAATTAAGCAAAGAAGACATCAACAAGGATTTTGATCCAAGTTTGTACAAAAGCATAGTTGGCAACCTAATGTATTTGACTGCAACTAGGTCGGAAATTATGCATGATGTAAGTTTAATTTCTAGATTTATGGAAAGGCCAAAGGAAGCACATTGGCAAGCAGTAAAAATAATTATGAGGTATGTGAAAGGAACAAAGAGGTATGGAATTTTATACACCACTTTCGAAAATTTTGAATTGATTGGATATACTAACAGTGATTGGGCTGGAAGTATAGATGACAGGAAAAGCACCTCTGGATATGTTTTTCATATGGGTTCAGGAGCCATTTCATGGGCTTCTAAGAAATATCCAATTGTGGCTTTATCAATAGCAGAGGCAGAGTATGTGGCAGCTATAGCAGCAACATGTCAAGCAGTATGGATGAGGAGAATGTTGAGAAGTTTGTGTCATGAACAGGTAAAAGGCACAACAATTTATTGTGATAATAGATCAACAATAGCATTGTCAAAGAATTCAATGTTTCAAAAAAGAACAAAACACATTGATGCCAAGTATCACTACATCAGAGAGCTAGTGAGCAATGGTGAGATTGTTTTGCAACATTGCAGAACTGAAGAGTAGTTTGCTATATTGACAAAACCATTGGGGCACAAGAATTTTAATTTTCTCAGAAAGTGTTTGGGTATGCAAGAGAATGAAGCAGTTGAATTTAAGGGGTAGTGTTGAAATATTAAATCCAACAGCGCAGATGGAACATCGGAGGACAGCGAACAACAGGAAAAATTTTGTGCTACATTTACACTCCATCTTGCAATGAATTCCTGATTTAAATGAGCCTGCAAAACCAAAATTTTGTATAAGGCCATAGCCTATGTTCTGCATTGAAGAACCTCTCTTCAAACCACGCCATCCTTGTCTTTAAACTCTGCAACCACCTCCATTAAAACCTCAACAAGCAGTTATGTTTTTACCGTGCATTCAATTTGTGTTTGAAATTTCCCATGTTGTGGAGGACCCACTACCATGTCACAAAACGCGTGGACCAATCATATGACGATATCAAATATTAAATCCTACGTCACCCACCTCTAGACAATGGATGCGATAAGATCTTATGCATTCCGATTGAACTGTTTCGAAATCTGTCGCAGGCTCCACCTTCAGCCAATGGGAGGTCGATCGCATAGCCTTGGAGTCCAGTCAGCAATGGAGAAAATGGATGTGATAAATCCATTGAATTAGTTTGCATAAACATTTTTGGAATCCATGATAAATGTTTTATAAGGCTTTAAACCTTATGATTAATGTTTTTATATTCGGTTGATTACGCCATGATGTAGTAAGGTTTTAAAACCTTTGGCATATAGGTTTTAACATACAATGCAACAATTTAGTTTCAAACTTGTGTTTTAATTTTTTTTTAAAGGGCATCCCAACATGTTTTAAAGGAATTTGATTTAGGAGAATATATATATATATATATATATATATATATATATATATATATATATATATATATATATATATATATATATATATATTATCAACATTTTTAATGTTTATAATATATATAAATTTAGTTTTTTATATAAAGTGAACATACAACAACAGAAAAAAAAAAGGGACTGTGTAGTATTTTTTATGAGCCCTGAGGCAAAAGAAAAAACAGAGAGACTCTGTGTGTGAAGAGCACTGTGTGCATTGTTGACTGTGTGTGTAAAAGAGCCCATAGGCTAAAACAGAAATTGCATTGTGTGTGCATTTTTTTAAGAAGACAGAGAGAGCAGATTTGTAACGTTGTGTGTTAGTAGCAGCTTATGTATTTTTTTTTGAAATCCAGAACAGTAGTTCTGAGGAATTTTGTAATAGCTTTTCAATTTTAATGAAATATATGTTTTGTGCCATCTCTGTCTAGAATTTTTACATTAAATCTCTGTGTTGAAGTTGAGGAATTTTATTTCCTCTGTTGTTCAGAATTGTTCAGAAATTCCAACACAATGGTGGTATGAAATACCAAGCACGAATATGAAGACTATTGTGAAGAATAATCCCATAAGATTAATTGGCTTTCTACTGATGCAATCTACGAAGGCAACTGTGAACCAGTAGCCTGGGACTGTCGATGCCAGAGCAACAATGGATTGTGCTCTTGCTAGTATTTGATAGACTTCTTCAATGGCATTCATTTTGACAGCATCAAGAAGCCATTTTAAATCTGTGAAGATGTCCTTCTGAAAAATATTTTAGCTATAGAAGACGATGTCGATCAAGAGCCATGTGCTTGTAGCGTCCAGTAGGTGCCAGCTATGTTGCCTTGTGAATGCTCTGGAAAATAATCAGAACCGCGGCTCTGTACTCGCAATCTCTTATTCCCTCCCTTGCTCAACTTCGATTTCTACATTTTAAGAATAAAGTGATTTTTTTGGCCAGCCAATAAGGCTTTGGAAAGTAACATGTGGTAGTATCATAGGGTGGCATGTCTCACATGACATGAAAGAAAGACCATGTTGCTAATAGTGATTGGTCCATGATGGATTGATGTGGGAGACCCAGAGGTTTCGGCCTTGTCCTAGGACCAAGTTCAAAAAGGTTTTCCCGTTTGTTATTTTTTATCCTCGAAAGAAAAAAGGGCATGATTGTAGGTCTTGGTCACAAAGAGCCATGGGCTCAGCCCTTAGGGTCACATACCGAGGTACCAAGGTACTATATTGAACCAAGATGCTAAAATACTTCGGTATAGTGTATTCTTGTATAATATATGGAAAGTGTTGTTAATTGTGGATGATTTGTAAGTCTTCTAGAAGGTACTAGGGTGTCAAAGTGAACCAATAGGCCAGAACACTCTAGTATGTCATTTTCTGGTATGACAAGGAAAATATCTTGAATTGTAGGTAAGATTGAAAAGTCCATCAATTGAAAATAATTTTACTAGGTTCAATAATCACATTGGTACTAGAACACATTATATTAAAGTATTGTGTTAAGACCAAGGCCATAGTACACAATTATGGGTTCTTAGTTATTTAGAAATTGTAGATAAAGGGTTATGAATATAATACGGGTATCCATGTATTTGGTGTGTTCAAATGTAGATTTCAATAAATAACCCAGACTTTGGATTTACTAGAGTGGTGATTTAAGACCATGGTCATGAAACATGGTTATAACCTCTCATGGTTTAGATCTTGAGTTCTAATGGCTAAGGCTTGACAATTGGATTAAACAAATCATTAGTTGATTGAGAATGTGATGCATGAAAATGAGCGTGAGCATGTGCATATCGAAGTGAAGCTTGGACAAAAAGGAACGAAGTGAAAGATCAGAGAACTTAAAGGGAAACGCCAAAACAAATGCATTATGTGTTGTTAAATAAAATAGAGAGTGAAGATATTCAAATTAAATTCTAGTGCTATTATAATGTGTGAGAATATTTTTGGCTATATAGGAAAGATGTGAATGAAGAAAATGATATCTTGGAGAAAGTTGTAGATAGAGAAATTAAGATCTAAAGAAATTGATGATGTGTTCAGGTGTCTACAAAGGCAAAGATAGCAACAGAGGGAGTACGAGAAGATGCATGATTCAAATATAATTAAAGATTAGGGAAGAAAAAACATGTCTACAAAGAATTGCAAAAGAGCAGAGTGAATAAAAGAAACAAAGTTTAAAGTTTAGAAAGAAATAAGGTGACTCAAAATAATTATTGCAAAACAGAGTGAATCTGAAATTTGAAGGGATTGGTGTCTCCTACAAGTTTGGGCTTGTTGAATCTTTAATTAAACTGAGAGGGGGGGGTGAATCATTTTAATACATACATAAGCCTTTTAAATTTTCACCAAACTTATTTACAGCTTACTATGTGAACAGTCTTAAAGTGTTGCAGCTAATATTAAATTAATGTGACACCATACTTATGTTGAGAGCAGCAAACAATTAAGCAGATTGAAAGAATCACATCACCACATAAGAAACACACACATAGAGACAACATATGTAAGTGGAAACCCATAAAGGGATAAAACCACATCTTATTATTGTTGTGACGCAAAGGCAAGCTCCAACTCCCTCTCACCACTGTTTTTCTGCAGACACCAACCAACAGGAGGCTCCTACCTCAATTCTGCAAGCTACAACTTGCAAGGAAGCACCAACTCCCTTCAATTTTCTGCAGGCACCAACCTACAGGAGGCTCCAACCTCAGTCAACTACAACTGAAAGCTATCGAGTACCCAGCCGTCCAGGCTCTTCCTCAATTTATCAAACTGAATGTTTGTTGATTTACCTCAGATATTAGCTCTGTTCTGTAGCTTCTCTTTCTGCTCTTCTTTTCTTAATCTTCTCTGCCTCACACTTCTATATTCTGCCTTCTCTAGATTTACTCTCTCTCTCCTCTTTTTACATATCAAGATGATATTATTTATAAGGATTTTCTTGTGACTGTTAGCATTCCTCAATGAATTTGGAATGGATAGCCATGCCTCTTCACTTTCTACCTTTTCATTTCTTTCACTCGCTCATTCAGAAAATATACCAACATGCATTAATTTCACTATTACAGTGGGAGCTTTGTTTTCCTTAGGAGACTTGCCAATGCATCACAAACAATAAAAAATCAATTAAAAACATTTACATTCAAATTACAATGAGAATTCCAGTTCAACCCATTTAGTCTTTTGGCTTTTCTTTGACTGTGTTTGTCTTTTTTGTGACTGTCCTTTATCTCTTTTCAGCTCTGTTTGCTTTTCTGTCCTTGGCTGTGGTGTAACTGCTACATACATGTAACTGAGCTTTTTATACCCGCTGACTGTAAATCGAGAATTTTATAACGCTTTTGTACTTATCAATTGTCTTGCTGATGTGGAACGTTCCGCAAGTGGAACATACATACACCACAATTGTTTTATGTTCACAATCACAATAATACCATCTCTTTACATGCGCACTGTAATATCTCGATACATATATATATGCACATTCGCTAATACAAACAACCCGACATCCATAAAATATTGGCCGCCACTTATAAATTTCATACCTTTGTTAAACCTACAGACCTTAACAACGAGAAATATAAATTAAACTGGGGCCCAGCGCTAACAATTGACCCGATCGGAGGGCTCACGTTCCATCGCGCCGCAACATCCAATCCAACAGATATCGCTCAGGTAACTTGCACGAGCAATAATGCGTGATCGCACGTCGTACTTGGGTTATCCTTCACGCACCTTCCTAACATAGCCACCGTCCGATGGCATCTTCCCAGATCAACGGTATGTATCAATGTCGCACCGCATCTTTGGTCGATGGTTAACGCGCGATGGCGCGCAGTGGGAGGCGATTTTCCGTGGGTCCACCTCGCCACGTGTCGAATGATCTATGGAATCGCTCCCAACTCCTCAAATACCGCCCACCATGTAAAGGTGGTGCGATGAAAACCATAAACTTCCATCACTGTTCATCTGGTCACGGTTCTGCTCTTCTACGCAGGGTTCTGGTCTCTTCATTATGTTTTATAAACCCATCGGGTCCGGAACTTAATCACAATCACAAGTTCCTGTATGGACGTTCTGCTCCCTTTATATTCTCCGATGCGATTAGATTGTTCCGATGTGATCATGCCGGACTTCAAATACTTGTTAGTCATGGTTTATAAGCCCATCGGGTCTGAGCTCTCAATCGCAATCGCAATTCTTTGGTTTATGCGTTCCGCTGCCTTGTTTTTCTCCGATGCGATTTGGTAAGAGGTCCCACCATATAATACTTTGTTTTATGCGCTTATATAGGCTTTGAGTCGATGCGATTAAGTTGGATTTCAAACTTATCAAGCCATTGTTTATATGCCCATCGGATCCGGGCTCTCAATCGCAATCGCCGTTCTTTGGTTTATACGTTCCGCTACCCTTATAATCTCCGATGCGATTGGGTAAGGGGTCCCGCCTTATGGTACTTTTGTTCTTTGAATCTCGCGCTACATATGGCTATACATATGTATATATATATATGCTTTAGTCCTTTGTATATAAAGCACAATATATACTTTTCCGTTGGAGTATACGATTCCTGGAATGAGATTTATATTATATATGCATTACATTATCACTTGGGTTATGATTCCCGGAATGATATATATATATATATATATATATATACTTTTCTTCTCCAATATTTAGTGTATCTTGCAGTGGGGTATGCGATTCTCGGAATAACGACCTTGTCTCTGCCTCCGCTGCTTCTGTCGCTCTGCCTCTGATAACGGTTCTGCCTCTATATTCGCTTCCTCTGCCTCTGCCTCTCTCCTTTGCTTCCTTCGTTTTCTTCTTTGCTGCCTCCATTGTCTGTTTCTGTCTTTGCTGCCTCCTTTTCTTGTCTCTGTCTTTGTTGCCTCATTTGCCATCAATGACAACATTTCCAACAGTCTCCCCCTTTAGCATTGATGGCAATACACTTCCTCTGTTTGCCTGATAGGATCCTTTCTCCTGTTGCTTGCTCTTCTTACTGTTGTTTGCTCTTCCTCCCCCTTTGACATCAATGGCAAGGGGTTTGGATTTTTTGGTGAAGCTTCTATTCTCTGATGCTGTGTTTTTATCCTTTTTCAACATTTCATGCATTTCCAGGTTAAATTTCCTGACTTCGTACGTTGCTGCTCCAAACTTTGGATTTGATTCATGTCGGGTTCACTATTTTTCCGTGTTCAGTTCATGTCGGTTTCACCATTCTTCTTGTGCACCATTGACCTTTTTTCCTTTTTATTGATTCTTTTATGTTGACTGTATTATTTCCATAATCCCTTTGATCCTGAGGACTTGTTTTCATGCTTCCCTTGCTGGTTGATCTTTCCCTGAGAATGATATTTTTGTTTCTGTTCTCCCCCTGAAACTGTGCTTTCTCTTCATATTAGAGAGTAGCATCTACAGATACTACCCCTAGTATGTCTCTCAAATATTCAAATGGCTCTCTAGCAAGTGGTTTGGTAAATATATCTGTTGTCTATTCTTTTGTTGGTACATACTCTAGTTTTACTATCTTCCGAGCCACTTGTTCTCGGAGGAAATGATACTTGATTGGGATATGTTTAGTTTTTGAGTGAAGCACAGGATTTTTAGATATACTTATAGCACTTGTATTATCACATGTATTTGAGATGGTTTCATTAATGCTTACCTTCATGTCTTGAAGAGTCTGCTTCATCCACATGACTTGTGTACAACATGCTGCTGCTGCTATATATTTTGCTTCTACTGTAGACAGAGAGATAGATGTTTGTTTCTTGCTTAACCATGCCACCAGACTTTCTCCTAGATAGAAAGCACCTACACTTGTGCTTTTCCTGTCATCCACACAGCTGGCCCAATCTGCATCTGTGTATGCTGTCAAGGTGAAGCTTTTGCCTTTAGGATACCAAAGTCCATACTAAGTTTTTCCTTGTAGATATCTGAATATTCTTTTGACTGCAAGAAGGTGATTTTGTTTAGGTGCTGCTTGATATCTAGCCACTAGTCCTACTACTAGCATGATGTCTGGTCTTGATGCTGTCAGATAAAATAGACTTCCTATCATGGATCTGTAGAGTTTTTGATCTATATCAGCAGACCCATCATCAGCACACAGCTTGCATCCCATGATCATGGGAGTTGACACAGGTTTGCAGTCCTCCATTTTGAACTTTTTCAACATTTCTTTCAAGTATTTTTCCTGTGAGATGAATGTCCCTGTGTTCTTTTGCTGAATTTGAAGTCCCAAGTAGAAACTGAGCTCTCCAATCATAGACATCTCAAACTCTGTTTTCATCTCATCAGCAAACCCTTTTTCTAGTTCTTCTCTATTGCTTCCAAACATAATGTCATCAACATATACTACAACAATCAGGAGTTCATTTTCATGGGCTTTTATATATAGATTGTTGTCTACTCCACCTCTCTTAAAGCCTTGTTTTTGCAAATATTTATCCAGTCTTGAGTACCAAGCACGAGGAGCCTGTTTCAGTCCATAAAGAGCCTTCTTCAGTCTGCATACATAGCCTTCTTTGTCTGTTAATGAGAAACCTTCTGGTTGTTCCATGTAGACTTCTTCTTCTAAGTCTCCATTCAGAAATGCAGATTTTACATCCATTTGATATACCTTGAAGTTTTGGTACCAGGCAAAGGCCAGAAACATTCTGATGGCTTCCATTCTGACTATAGGGGAAAATGTTTCATCGTAATCGAGTCCTTCGACTTGTGAATATCCTTTGCAGACCAGTCTGGCTTTATTCCTGATTACTTGTCCTTGCTCATTCATTTTGTTTTTGAATACCCATTTTGAACCAATGATATTTTTCTCAATTGGTCTAGGAACTAGTTCCCAGGTATTGTTCTTTTCAATTTGGTCCAATTCTTCATTCATTGCTTTTACCCAAGACTTTTCCTTGCTGGCTTCTTCAAATTTCTTTGGCCCTATTTGTGACAACATGGCTATGTATACCTCCTCAGTTTATTCTGTTAGCTACCTTCTTGTCTGGACCCCTACTCTCTTGTCTCCAATGATCTAATCTTCAGGATGGTTCTTCTGAGTATATCTTGAGGGAGCTTTAGAACTCAGCTCTGTATCTTCTATTGTCTTGCTTGTTTCCTCATCATCTTGGTTTTCTTCTTCATCAAATCCCACATCAATGCTTTCTACTATTTTCCGAAGAGTCTTGTTGTAGCACCTGTACCCTTTACTTTTGGATGCATATCCTAGAAATATCCCTTCATCTGCTCTTGCATCAAATTTCCCAAGGTTTTCATCATTATTCTTTATATAACACTTGCTTCCAAAGATTCTAAAATGTTTGATTGAAGTTGGCTTTCCATGCCATAGTTCATAGGGAATCTTGTCACTGCTTAGCCTTAAGTGAGCTTTATTAAGGATATGCACAGATGTGTGTACCGCTTCTGCCCAGAAGGTTTGAGGAATATTATTCTCTTGCATCATGGATCTGGAAATTTTTTGAACAGATCTGTTTTGTCTCTCTGCTACTCCATTCTACCGAGGTGTCCCTGCAATAGTAAATTGTTTTTTTATGCCATGTTCATTGCATAGATCAGCAAAGTCATAATCTGTGAATTCACCTCCTCTGTCTGATCTGATGCATTTCAGCTTGCATCCTATTTGATTTTCTGCTAAAGCTTTGAATATTTTGAATTTTTCCAGAGCTTCTGATTTATTCTTGAGAAATGCAACCCATGTCATTCTGGAGAAATCATCTATTATCAGCATGAAGTAGGATTCTCCACTTGGTGTTTTAGTTCTTGCAGGTCCGCATAGGTCCATGTGCACAAGTTGTAGAGGTATTCTTGTTGATAACTCATCTTTGGCCTTGAAGGATATGCGAGTCTGTTTTCCTAATTGACATGATTTGCATATGGTATTAGAAGGCCTCTTTATTTCTGGCATGTCTCTGACAGCTTTCTTCTTGCTTAGTCTGATTATGTGATCGAAGCTGAGATGTCCCAACCTTTTATGCCATAACCATGACTCTTCTAGTTTGCTAAGATGACATGCTTCATCTTCCTCTTTCACAATGTAAACATTACTCTCTGTTCGAACTCCTTTGAGCAGAGTCTTACCCGTGGTGCTTGATCTGACTTCACAATCTTGTGCTCTAAAAATAACTTCACAGCCTTTGTCACACATCTGACTGACACTTAGTAAATTTTCTTTCAGCCCATCTACAAATAGTACGTCTTGGGCCTTTCCTCTTCCATTGTCTATGCTGACTGAGCCTTTTACCTTGATTTTACTTGATTTATCATTGCCAAAAGTAACATTGCCAGATTTCTTTTCATCAAGAGTTATAAACTTTCTTCTGTCTAAAGTCATGTGTTTTGAGCAGCCACTATCCAAATACCACTGGCTTTTCAGATCTTGAGCAGTTAGAGCCAAGTCACATTTATTCACCTTCTTTATCCACTGAAGGCACCCTTTTGTTTGGTATCTTTTGTGAGGTGATGAATTACATCTTCTTAGAGAACATTTGGAAGGTATATGTCCAACTTGATTGCATACACAACATTTGATCATAATTTTTGTAGAATTATGAGTATGAACAGAATTTCTTTGATTCACAAACTTCCTTGAGGTGTTAAACATCAATCTTTGTCCATACTTTCTACACTCAATGATTTTATGACCAAATTCCTTACAATAAAAACAGTAACCATAGAAACTATTTGCATACCTGATGTAAGGTTGTCTCTTCCATTTGTTTGCTTGAGGCAGTCTCTTCAATGTTTGCATCTTCTGCTGGTTTGAATTACTCCTCCTTGCATAACAATATGTAGCAATGTGTCCCTGCTTGTGACAAGCATAACAGGTGGCATTCTTCATATGGGGGGAGAATCTCCTTTGTTGGTTTCCAAATTTTACATACTCATGGGTCTTAGTATTTATTACATTCTTTGCTACTAGTGGTTTCTTCTGATCTCTGTCTTCCTTATTACAGTTTTCTACTTTTGTAGGAATTGTTTGAGCTGCTTCATCATTTTTCTTTGCTTTTACAAAATTAATCTCTCTTTCAACCTTTTCTTTGCCTTTACTTGATTCTCCTTCATAGCCTATTCCAGTTTTTATCATAGGATATCTTTGAGCACCAAGAATTTCATTCAACTTACTAGAGCTTGTTGTTTGAGAAGAATTTATAACCATTTTCTTTTGAGAATTTTCTAATTTCTTCTTGAGACATACTACTTATTCTTCCAACTTTTCTTGTTCCTGAGTTTTTTCTTTGATTTTCTTAAGTAACATGTCCTCTATCTTCTTGGCTTCTTCAAGCTCTATCTTTAGCTGCGTCAGGACTTCTGAATTCTTTTCTTCTCGTACATACTTAAGGAGAATTTCCTTTTGTTTTATGCATTTCAACTTGAGTCTATCAATCTCTTCCAGAGCACTTCTTAGTTCCCCCTCATGGTCGACTTCACCTTCTTCTTCTTCATCTTCTAGCAGGAGACCTTCAAGTTCTTCTATATCCATCAATAAAAATTCAGAGGTTCCATCTTCACTTGAGAGTTCATCTGGGTCTTCAGATGTATTGCTGTCTTGTTGAGCATAGAAGGATTTTCTGCTGAACTTCTTTCCTTTCTGCCAGTTCTTTGATTTATTTTTCTCTAACTCTTGAGCCTGATTCCTTACTTTCTTGTGAGGACACTTAGCAGCATAGTGTCCAACTCTTCCACAGTTAAAGCATTTGAAAGGAAGTTTACCTTTTTATTTACCTGAGCCTCTATCTAGTTTCTTCATGAATTTTGCTTCTTCTTCATCTGAGCAAGAGCATATGTCTTCCTCTCCTTCTTTCTTCTTTTCTGTTTTAAAGGCTGCCTCCCTCGTACTTGGCTTTTTCTGTGGGCGCCTCATTTCATATGTTGTTAGATTTCCAAGTAGCTAGTTCATGGTCAAGGTCTCCCAATCAGCTGTTTCTTCTATTGCAAACACCTTGGGATTAAACCTGGGTGGAATAGATCTTAGAATATTTTGTACAATTACAACTTATTTTATGTTTTCACCTAGGTATTTCATATTTATTTACCTTTATTCAACCCTTAGAAAAAGCTAGCTATGTCTTCATCCTCACTCATTCTTAAGTTCTCAAACTGGGCTCTATAGACTTGAAGTTTGGCAGTCTTTACTTTCTTGTCTCCCTCATGTATGTTCTCAAGAGTATCCCATATTTCTTTGGCAGTGTCTTTGTGCATTAATTTAATGAACTCTGCTTCACACAATCCATTCAGGATGGCATTCATGGCTTTTGCGTTAGCCACAAAGTCTTGTTTTGTTTCTTTCTCTACGTCAGTTGCCTTTGGGGCATATCCTAATTCCACAGCAGCCTAAAATTCTATTCCTAGAGACATTATGTATGTCCTCATTCTAATTTTCCAGAAAGCATAATTTTCACCAGTGAAGAAAGGGGCTTTATTGGTTGAGCATCCTTCTTTACTAGCCATCTTGGAAATCTAGGATCTCCTTTCAGTTGTTAGACTGATACAAAGGAACCTACTCTGATACCAATTGTTGAATCTTTAATTAAACTGAGAGGGGGGGGGGTGAATCAGTTTAATACATACATAAGATTTTTAAATTTTCACCAAACTTATTTACAGCTTAATATGTGAACAGTCTTATTTGCAGCCAATATTAATTCAATGTGACACCATACTTATGTTGAGAGCAGCAAGCAATTAAGAAGATTGAAATAATCACATCAACACATAAGAAACACACATAGAGACAGCAGATGTAAGTGGAAACACATAAAGGGAGAAAACCACATCTTATTATTGTTGTGATACAAAACAACTCGCTCCCTCTACCTTGTTTTTATGCCAGGCACCAACCTACGAGGCTCACCTCGGTGCATAGCTACGCTTGCAAGGAAGCACCAACTCCCTTCAATTTTCTGCGAGCACCAACCTACGAGCTCCAACCTGGTGGGCTTCTGGCCCCGACGGTATCAAGCTTACCAGCGATAGGGAAGCTCCAACTTCCTCAATTTATCAAACTGAATGTTTGCTGATTTACCTCAGATATCAGCTCTGTTCTGTAGCTTCTCTTTCTGCTCTTCTTTTCCTAATCTTCTTTGCCTCACACTTCTATATTCTGCCTTCTCTAGATTTACTCTCTCTCACTTCATTTTTCATATCAAGATGATATTATTTATAAGGATTTTCTTGTGACTGTTAGCATTCCTCAATGAATTTGGAATGGACAGCCATGCCTCTTCACTTTCTGCCTTTTCATTTCTTTCACTCGCTCATTCAGAAAATATACCAACATACATTAATTTCACTATTACAGTGGGAGCTTTGTTTTCTTTAGGAGACTTGCCAATGCATCACAAACAATAAAAAATCAATTAAAAACATTTACATTCAAATTACAATGAGAATTCCAGCGCAACCCATTTAGTCTTTTGGCTTTTATTTGACTGTGTTTGTCTTTTCTGTGACTGTCCTTTATCTCTTTTCAGCTCTATTTTATTTTCTATCCTCGGCTGTGGTGTAACTGCTGAATACATGTAACTGAGCTTTTTATACCAGCTGACTGTAAATCGGGCATTTTATAACGCTTTTGTACTTAGCAAGTGTCTTGCTGATGTGGAACGTTCCGCAAGCGGAACATACATACACCACAATTGTTTTATGTTCACAATCACAATAATACCATCTCTTTACATGCGCACTGTAATATCTCGATACATATATATATGCACATTCGCTAATACAAACAACCTGACATCCATAAAATACTGGCCGCCACTTATAAATGTCATACCTTTGTTAAACCCACATACCTTAACAACGAGCAATATAAATTAAACTGGGGCCCAGTGCTAACAATCGACCCGATCGAAGGGCTCACATTCCATCTCGCCGCAACATCCAATCCAACAGATATCGCTCGGGCAACTTGCACAAGCAATAACGCGCGATGGCGCGTCGTACTTGGGTTATCCTTCGCGCACCTTCCGAACATAGCCACCATCCGATGACATCTTCCCAGATCAAAGGTATGTATCAATGTCGCACCGCGTCTTTGGTCGATGGTTAACGCGCGATGGCGCGCAGTGGGATGCGGTTTTCCGTGGGTCCACCTCGCCACGTGTCGAATGATCTATGGAATCGCTCCCAACTCCTAAAATACTGCCCACCGTGTAAAGGTGGTGTGATGAAAACCATAAACTACCGTCACTGTTCATCTGGTCACGGTTCCGCTCTTCTACGCAGGGTTCCGGTCTCTTCATTATGTTTTATAAACCCATCGGGTCCGGAACTTAATCGCAATTGCAAGTTCCTGTATGGACGTTCTGCTCCCTTTATATTCTCCGATGCGATTAGATTGTTCCGATGCGATCATGCCAGACTTCAAATACTTGTTACTCATGGTTTATAAGCCCATCGGGTCCGGGCTCTCAATCGCAATCGCAATTCTTTGGTTTATGCGTTCCGCTGCCTTGTTTTTCTCCGATGCGATTTGGTAAGAGGTCCCACCATATAATACTTTGTTTTATGCACTTATATAGGCTTTGATTCGATGCGATTAAGTTGGATTTCAAACTTATCAAGCCACTGTTTATATGCCCATCAGATCCGGGCTCTCAATCGCAATCGCAATTCTTTGGTTTATATGTTCTGCTGCCCTTATAATCTCCGATGCGATTGGGTAAGGGGTCCCACCTTATGGTAATTTTGTTCTTTGAATCTCGCGCTACATATGGCTATACATATGTATATATATATATATATGCTTTAGTCCTTTGTATATAAAGCACAATATATACTTTGCCGTTGGAGTATACGATTCCCGGAATGAGATTTATATTATATATGCTTTACATTGTCGCTTGGGTTATGATTCCCGGAATGATATATATATATATACTTTGCTACTCCAATATTTAGTGTATCTTGCAGTGGGGTATGCGATTCTTGGAATTTTATATATATCCTCAAACTGGGGTAGCGATTCTCAGAATAACGGCTGTGTCTCTGCCTCTGCTGCTTCTGTCGCTCTGCCTCTGATAACGGTTCTACCTCTATATTTGCTTCCTCTGCCTCTGCCTGTCTCCTTTGCTTCCTTCGTTTGCTTCTTTGCTACCTCCATTGCCTGTTTCTGTCTTTGCTGCCTCCTTTGCCTGTCTCTATCTTTGATGCCTCCTTTGCCATCAATGACAACATTTCCAATAGGGCTTGCAAATATAAATGGATTTGTGTCTCCTTAAATTTGGTGCTTGAAAATTTGAGGGGAATGGTGTCTCCTAAAAGTTGGTGCTTGCAAATAAAAATGGATTGGTATCTCCTATAAGTGGGTTCCTAAAATTATGTAAATCAATTAATTAAAAGAATTTTTATGGTTTTCTCTCATATGGTTTTCCACGTATATCGAGTGTTCAATTCTCTCATGTGATTGATGTCTTATTCTGATTGAATGATTTAATTTTCTAAAATTTTATTATATTTATTCACTCTCCCAACCCTCTTAATATAATTGTGAATACAACATTTTAGATCATAAGGGACATGAATATATATTTGTGGTAGTTGGAAAGTCAACAATATGTGCATTCTTATGCCTTGTAAAAATATTGTCAAAGCATATAAGTAACAAACATGTTATTTGGATATGTTAGGTTCACTTTGGGACACTGAGGAGCTTAAAATTAGACATGGATATTATATTTCTTCGTTCCTTTTAGACTATACTTGGGAGAAGACATATACTAGGTTGAAGAGATCTATAGCATTCCATATATAGATAAATGGGCAAGCAACAATAATCAACAAGACTTTGGTGTAGGTTTTGAGAGGTTACAATCAAAATAATCCACAACACCTAAATGAAAAATATGATCTATATTCAACACTCTTATAATAAATTATTCCATATTTATAATAGTAAATCCCCTATAAAAACTTGCTTTGGGTATTTTCCGCCTTCACCCTTGGATGTTTGTTGGCATGCAAGATTCTGACAGACCCGATATTTGCTACATAATGACCAACAAAGACTAGCTTAGAACCATCCATTTCAACAACACCCACGAAGTGAGTGAAGTCTCCCCCAAGATGCTAATGGGTGAATCTCGGAACCATGTTTCCACATTCTGACAGGACTATCTTAGGACTCACAACACATTATTTATAACTGAAACATACTTCACTACCTACATATTACCATGCAATGCGTAGAGTGTTAAGCCCCTAAAATACTATAAAACACACAAATTGGGACTAACAGTGCACTGAGAATACCAAGGATTTACACTTTTGTCAATTAGACATTATACTAACACTTAACTAGTGCGCTAAGAATACCAAGGGTTTATACTTTTGTCCATTAGACATTATACTAACACTTAACTGGGACTGTTCCTTCTTACAAGCTAATGACACTATTTATTATTCCTTACTATGTTGTAACCTTTTGACCCCCTTAAGAATATTAAGAATTATTCGACATGGTAATAAAATAGTCTGCATACATAGCTCTCGGATACCATAACCACCATGAATATTCAAATCATTAAACACAATTACGAGCATTCTATACTATCATAAACAAAATTTATCATATAGGAATATAATACACATAAATAACATGTCCTGACATCAATCTAAAATAAAAGAGGCAGTCCATCCATCAACCAGTTTGTATTAGCATTAAAAAGGAAAAGGTGTTGTGCATTGAGTTACATTTAACAAACCCATGAGCTCACTATTATTTTAAATACAAGATAAGAAAATAAAACATGATATAAAATGGACATTCAAATGAGCATGACAGTACAACGAAGTTGCTCTGCAGAGATTAAATCTAACGGACTTACCTATGAACTCTAAGAATTCAAACATTACATTAACAATACTCAACTAAAGACATACCCTACATCTATGTTTCCTTCTCATCTAATGAGCGACATTCAATCATAAACCCACGTTTCATCCTTGGTTGCCCTTCTTATCATCGTCTATAAACCTCTTGAACCCTCTTAGTTCTCTACCCAGGTGCTTCAACTTTCCTTCAAGTCGTTAGGATATTTCCTCATTCCTTCTGTAATTATCTAATGCATATTACCAAGCATTCAAAATATCCTTCCCACCAGACGGCTCCACTCTACCCTTTCTCCTCCTTCTGAAAAATATCTTTGTCTTCCTACTTTCCACGATATCCTCGGTCGGTTCCACCCTCTCTAAAATCCTAACTGCCAATATGCTTATGCACACACATCCCATCCTCAGGTGGCACTATCATCCTCCCATGTGACATCCATCTGTATCTCATTATGCCTACTACGCCAACCCCATTTGTTTCTACACTCAACCTCCCCCGCTCCTCGTCCCAACTGCATGGTCCTGGACATTCAAATGAGCATGAAAATACAATGAAGTTGCTCTGCAACGATTAACTCTAACGGACCTCCCTATGAACTCTAAGAATTCAGACATTACATTAACAATACTTGATTAAAGACAAAATCTACATCTCTTCTTCCTTCTCTTCCAATGAGAAACATTCAATCATAAACCCATGTTTCATCCTCGGCTGCTCTTCTTATCTTTGTCTAGAAACCTCTCAAACACTCCGGGTCCTCTTCCTGAGTGCTCCAACTTTCCTTTAAGCCATTAGAATATTTCTTCATTCCTTCTTGAAATTTCCCATGTGTATTACCAGTCGTTCAAACTTTCCTTCCCGACAATCGACTCCACTTCTCCCTTTCTATTCCTTCTACAAAATATCTTCGTCCTCCTGCTTTCCACGATATCCCCAGTCGGGTTCACCCTCTGTAAAATCCTAACTTCCAATATGCTTATGCATACACCTTCAATCATCGGGTGTCGCTATCATAATCCCATGTGGCTTCCATCTGTGTCGCACTATTCCTACTGCACTAGCCCCATTTTGTTCTCCACTCAACCTCCCTCGCTCCTCATTCCTACTGAACGGTCCTGTACTTATAAATTTTTAGCAAAAAAATTTTGTGCTCCAACAATGTTGTATATGGACAACAAGGAGGAGTGAGGGAACACATAATAAGAGAAGTGTTAAGAGTAGATAAGTTTGTTGAAAATATTAGATAAATCCATTTGCAATTATAAGAGACATTGAAGAGTTGAAAGAAAAATGATAAGGTGAAACAAGATCAACATAGAAGCAATAAGTCATTTGAAGTTGGAGAGAGTGTTTCGTTGAAGCTAAATAAGTTTTAAATAATATAGTGTTCTAATAAAAATATCAAGGATGTGTGTCCCATTTGAGCTATTGTAGAAGGTGGAACATATCAATTACATGCTCAATCTACCACCATTTGTGTTTACTTAGTTATGAAGGTGGAGAATTTGAAACTCTATTAGCCTTCCATGTTGGGACAGGAGGAGGAGGAGGTCCTGCCTACCATAGAGGACTTAACACCAAATTCTCAAGGGGAGTTGGGAAAAAAAATAGTTTTTCATAAATCTATAACTACAAGACATGACCAACATGAAATTTGGTTGATTGGATTGAAAAGACAACATCTAGTTAAAGAAAAATGATATTTCTAATAAAAGGTAGTGGACAAAATTTTCTCACCCTTTTAGTAAATCTTTACGGATCATTGAAATCCTCCCTAAATGGGGAGGTATGATTCAAATTGAATAATTATATAAATTTTCATCTATCTTGATACTTTCTAGGTGGAAAAATTGAAGGAATTGGCATACATTACCCATTTTAGTGAATAGTCCTAGTTTGGAAAATTGATGTCCATAACCATTTGGAGCCATTTTGAGGCATCAAATGACATTATTTTGGGTTGCAGTGTCTAGAACCTATGCAACCACACTTGATGTTGATATAAACACCAAGACCTTTCCAATGGTGTGAAAATCACCCCAATCAAAGATTGTATGTGAAAGTTGTACCTCATGTAAATTAACCTGCCTTGTTGATCACCAACATACAAGTGGAAACCACGTTAGCCCCCCACTACTCACACATGTGAGGCTAGTAACATGTGTATTTTTTACAATATTATATAAGGTGTAACACCATCAAAATCAAGGGTTAAGGAAGTCAAAACCTAACCCATATATCGCTATCATGCTACATTAAATACTGGACCGATAAGAGGAAAAGGGGTTTCCATTCAATAACATTATATCTTGTTCCACAATTGAGGAAAAAATCTAAGGTAAAAATTTGTGAGCATAACAAAGGAGGAAGATGATTCTACAGTAGTCATTCAGGCCATAGTGTCAAAAGGTAACTCCATAGTGAGTTACCATTCATTTGTTTCGTATTTTTAAAACTAGAGCAACTAGAGAAGAGGATAGGCCTCAGCCTCTAACTGAGATTTATCTCACATTGGTTTTCCCATGATTATTATGGTCTTCATTTGTGTAGATGGTGTGTTTGTGTGCTTTCTCTTTCCATTTCGATGATTTTATAAATTCTAGCAGAACCAACATTTAATTAAGCTTGAGATTTAAGAAAAAGTAATTTGCATAATTTAACATTTCATAATATTATAAGATTTGTTGTAGTGAATTATTCTAGTGGAATATCCATGGAAATTTAAAAATCACTATGGATCATTTTATAATAAGAGCCCACTAACTATTTTTTTCTTATTAACAAAAATGACCATTTTTACTATTAACTAACTATCTAATAAACATTTTTCAATAAAAATAACATCATACATTAATAAAGTATTTAAATAAAAGTGTTAAAAATAAATCTTAACAAGTAGCAAATAAACCAACCAACAATTTAAAATACTTTTATTTAATGTTAAAACAATTCTATTACATAAATAAAAGTCAAATCATAAGTCCAAATGATAGAAACATTCATACAACCTATGCATACTTGAAACCTTTCTTTACATTAGTTAAACATACCAACATCAAATTTAAGGTCGTATGATATATTCCTTAGTATCCATATTGTGTCTTCAAGTGATTCTTGGATCCCTTCCAAATGGAAGTATGTGGTCTCCCTAAACCTCTTAAAATTGTTTGTTAATCTGATTTAACATTTCAAATGAATTTACATTACTACTAATTATTATACAGTACAAGACATTTTTCAAATTTTTTTTAAAATGAAGAAATTTTGAATCATTTTTACATAGTGGGAAAACCTATCATAACTCGGTCATCAAAAACCATGAGTGAGGACAACCATATTTGGGTGTTATCCGCAAATGTAGGCTAAAGGCTGACTCATCACCTTTATTCAAGAAAAACCATTAACCCATTGGTGGTCCGTAAGGAGGCAGGCTTTGCTGACTCATCACCTTTATTCAAGTAAAACCATTAACCCATTGGCGGTCTGGAAGGGGGCAGGCTTTCACTCATGCAAGATGTTCTTATATTCGAGGAAGACCAAATCTTAACTAAATAGAAGCAATTTTCAGAATACTCTAGACCCTGGAAACTTTGAATCATTACAGTGCTCAATATAAAAATTATAACTAGAAATTGCACCATCACCAGATGTTGCAAAGGAAACGCCGTAGAATTTTTAAAGAGATCCAATATTTGCTAAGCAAGACATCTGTAGTGATTTTTGTCAATTTTAGTAAAGGCAGGAAAATATGGTGCCCTGCCCCAATTTTTATTTTGATAATAAGGCATTCGAATCTAGTTTTTAAAAATATTCTTCCACAGCTCACAGTCAGAACCACTATAATTCCACTTCTATTGGTGGTTTTTCATTCATTTAAATACTGAAATGGGTAGATGGATAAATCCCTAACTCTGCAGCTCGAGGTGTGTGATCAATGAGGCAGTAGCTAGGAGAAAATGGAAAACTCATCCATTCATCAACCAACCTAAAAAACCAACCTATAAATCATTTCGATCCAATGTCTATCGATCGAGGTATGTTGCTAAAATTTAGACTTACCCATTGTCATTACCAATGTTTCATGGGAGAATCATCCAAATAGTATTAGTTTCAATAAGATGAAGCAATCTTCAAGCCCTAAAGAATAGCTACCTCTCGGACCTGGGTTGTTGCGCCTTGGTAGAAGGAAGTTTTCTCTGAATAGGGCAGCAGCCTTTGGGAATTGTTCCTTAAAGCACTTCCAAAAAAAATTGCTCGTTGAGGGTGTAAAATCAAAGTACTCTAAGAGACTAGAGGAATAATAGTCACATCAAATAGCAATACAAAGGGCCTATTAAAACAAAGTGGTCAAGCAGCAACTACGATCTATCATGATACTAGAAGTACATAAACAAATTCCTAAAACCTTGAAATGTATTGGGAAGATATGTAGATCACCAGATAATGCAAACATATTTTAGAAATATAAATACTAAAATGTGTAGATGGATAAATCCCTAACTCTGCAGCTCAAGGTGTGTGATCAATGAGGTATTAGCTAGGAGAAAATGCCAAACTCATTCACTCAACAACCAACCTAAAAGAACAGTTCCTTCCAACATCTATCGATCGAGGTATGCTGCTAAAATTTAGACTTTCCCATTATCATTACCAATGTTTCATGGGAGAATCAACCAAATAGTATTAGTTTCAATAAGATGTAGCCAGCTGCAAGCCCTGTAGAATATCTATCTCTTGGACTTGCCATTTCTCTAAAATAGTCGGCATTTCTCTAAAATATGTTCCTCTATGCACATACCAAAAATATGAAATAAAATGGAAAAGTTGACCTTCCCTGCAATAACACTCATTCCAATACTCTGTTGTAAACCAAGAATTGATTGAGTTTTGAGATTTCTGGTATTTATCATGATATTAATAGCCTTGAAAATATTCTTAGCAGGAACCTTTTCCATTACCTTTTTCAACTTATTCAAATCACGAAGATCAAATTCATTATTGTTATCCTTAATCTCACTTTGTAGCTGTGATCTAACCTTTGGCAGCTATTCCTAGAGTTTTTCATTCGAAAATTGAACTTGTCAACGCAAATATCCAAATGGACCAAGATGTAATATCTTATTATTCTCTCTCCCACGACAGAATGAATTTTTCTTTCCATTCCTTCCAAAACTTATTTGGAAGTGTTCACAAATAAAATTTAGGCTCTGAAGGCGAGTGAAGAGACCACATTCCCTAACTTCATCGAGAATAATTTGTGTCTTTTGAATCAAACTTTTCATGCTTACAGCTTCCTTTTGTGTGGAGAATAAAAATTTATTAGACACTTTGACCATTTTTTACTTCCCACAATCAAATAGCTCACCGACTTTTAATATTGTCATGCCACTTTCATAGGCATCAGATGGCCATAGATACTTTGTTCTAAACTGACAATACCATGACAGCTGTAGTGATTCCATCAATACACTGGCTGAGGCTTGACAAAGCACTCGGTTAGAAATTTTTCATCCCATCTTGACATGCAGAGTTCAGATAATATAAGAATGCATTGTTCTGAACTAGATTTTACCTCAGCAATATCCATTGTTGTATCCTCTTATGTATCTTCATTAGGGTATTGATTGACCTCTTTGAGTATTATGGAGTAAGTGGGAGTATTCTTAAGTGACCCTATCATGTATTCACTGGTAGTTGGATCCTGAAGCATATGCCATGTTTTCAATGATACCTCCACTACTTGAGTTTCACTTTCTACAAGACCTTTAAGTGCTTGCCTCAATTGTTTCTCCATGTGAGATGGTAGTTGCCACCATTTTCATATTAGTGTAGTAGTGACAGGGAATTGCCTTATTTGGAACCTGCATAATTGCTCACTGATGATGCATTGACAAAGAGTTTTTTTCCCCTCAAAGAAGTCTTCTTACAGACATGGCTATCATCTTTTTCTTTTTGTTTCAAAAACAAAATGGTTGTTGTTAGAAGAATCCTAGCTAGTGCTTGCAGTGGTATTGCCTCGTAAGAAAGTGTAAGTATGAGAAAGGAAAACTCAAGTCTTATAACGTCAAAAACCGTGGATGGTTGAGATACTTCATAACCATATTCATGGGAATCATATGACTAGAAATGACATGATTGGATGGGTTTGTGGAGTAGTGTAAATTGGAGAAAAAAATATATTACTTCCACACATACAAATTCATGATGTGCAGCATTGTAGTCAGCATATATTCAATCTGATATATTCAAAGCCATGTATTCACCAAGGTATCCACATAGACGTCATCATATGATATTCTTCATACTCTTTTGCTCTGTATTTCTAACCAACAAGTTTTCTCTCCACAAGCACCATCACATATGCTAAACAACATGAATTCAAAGCAGATCCTATAAAATTATAACCTTTGCCAACATTCCATGCAAAAATAATCAATCCCCACCACCAAAGCTACTCTCCAAAGTAATTTGGATGCCAAGAAATGCCCCATAATCCTGTGTCAAGAATGTGTTCAGTCGGCACACCCAAATCCCTTAACATCTGGTTCTTCCAAAAAATATTATAGAGCTTTGTATCTGCAAATTAAGCAAACACAATGCCTACTATGCAAACCAAAGTAGCAAAGTAATCCCAAGCATTCCAAGGTTTTTGACTGTTATGCACTTCAAATATTGGAAGGAAAATACCAACAAGGAAGATCTGTAATTGTCAAACAATGGCCATCATGTTAGTCTTCTGATACACATAGACTCCTCTTATCATATATGTGCATATGAGGGCTTCAAGGAAGAAAAAAGCAAGAAAATCATAACCAACCATACTTCATTGCAACACGAGAAACAAGGTGAATTTTATAGTCCTATGGGTTAGGGACGATGCATCAGCTCTTTTTGTGTGCGCCTGTGTAATGGTAAATTGAATCTAGAATGTGCATTGTATGCACTCCATATGGGCACCCCGAGCTTGATATACACTTCAAGGTTGCAAAGCTAAAAAATGCATACATTGAGAGTCTAAAATATCAAATATTGGAGCTCTGCAACATAGAAGTGCATATGAGACCTGGATTAGTGGGTTTGTGCTAGTAGTAGCAGTAGCAGGGAAATGCCTACTTAACAAAAAAAATGTGTTTTAAATGTCACCTCTTTGGATTGAATAGAAATATGGGAGGGGAAATTCAGGTATTGTCATATAGTAGTCATACTAATGTGGAACTAAATCCTTGAAAATGGTTATGAAACTGTGATTTTACTAATCTTGCATTTAAGGACCATCAAGAAGAAAACAAAGAGTGACCCATAAGGCACATAGTACCAGAATAAGGGAGGAAACTATGACATCAACACAGGGGCCTAGACCTCAAATCCAGCTTTGAATTGTCAAAGCTAGTGAGTATGTAGAACTTCATAAACCACCCATTGGCCTACAGTGAATTTTGGCAATGATTTCATAAAGCCTATTCAGCAAGGAAAAGGTGTCCTAAATGCCACCCTTCTGGATCAGATATGTGTTTAGCAAGGGTAAATGAATACAAATTTTGCATGTTGAATAGGTATTTTCATAGTAACAACCATATTAATGCAGAACTAAATTTTTATAAAGCAATATGAACTGCGATTTCTGTAATATTTTAGTTAAGGAGGCATCACAAGGACAACAAATCAAGGGGAGTCGAAAAGGAGCACACAGGCATATTTCAGCAAAGTTAGTGCCAGAATGGAGGAGGATGCTATGACATCAACAAAGAGGCCTAGAATCCAAAGCCAGATTTGAATTAGAAAATTTTTGGTATATGTAGTACTGCATAAATAATCGATTTTCCCATAGTGAATTTTTAGCCCTAATTCTGGTACCAGCTAGACATATTTAAGGTTATTCTTATTGATCTTTGCTATTATACTTTTACAAGGAGTTTCATAGGAAACTTAAATTTTGATTCAGACTATTCTCTTGGCATGGTTATAGTGTACTGGGGCCTCTAATCTATGATGTAATCTTTTATTAGTCTCTTTCCCACGAAAAAATGACTTTTTTCTTTCCATTCCTTCCAAAACTTGTTTGGAAGTGTTCACAAATAAACTTTAGGCACTTAACGTGATTGAAGAGACTACATTCCCTAACTTCATTGAGAATAATCTGTGTCCTTTGACTCACAAATTGCATGCTCACAGCTCCCTTTTGTGTGGAGAATAAAAATTTCTTAGACACTTTGACCATTGTTGACTTCCCACAATCAAATAGCTCACCGACTTTTAATATTGTCATGCCACTTTGATAGGGGTTGACTACTCTAGTGATTCCATCAATCCAATGACTAAGGCTTAACAAAGCACTCGGTTAGAACTCTTGCATCCCAGCTTGACATGCATAGTTTAGATAATATAAGAATGCATTGTTCTGAACGAGAGTTCATCTCAGCAATATCCATTGTTGTATCCTCTTAAGTATCTTCATTAGGGTATTTATTTACCTCTTTGAGTATTTTGGAGTAAGTGGGAGCATTCTTAAGTGACCCTATCATGTATTCACTGGTAGTTGGATCCTAAAGCACAGGCCATGCTTGCAATGATACCTCCACTACCTAATTTGCACTTACTACAAGACCTTTAAGTGCTTGCCTCAATTGTCGCTCCATGTGAGATGGTAGTTGCCACCATTTTCATAGCAGTGTAGTAGTGACAAGGAATTTTCCTATTTGGAACCCGCATAATTTCTCACTGATGATGCATTGACAAAGATTTTTGTTTACCTCAAAGAATTCTTCTTACAGGCATGGATATCATCTTTTTCTTTTTGTTTAAAAAACAAAATGGTTGTTGTTGGAATAATCCCAACCAGTGCTTGTAGTGGTATTGCCTCTTAAGAAAGTGTAAGTATGAGCAAGGAAAAATCAAGTCTTAGAAATTCAGAAACCATGGATGCTTGAGCTACTTCATAACCATATTCATGGGAATCATATGATTGGAAATGGCATGATTGGATGGGTCTGTGGAGCAGTGTAAATTGGAGAAAAATATCTTACTTCCACCCATACAAATTCATGATGTGCAGCATTATAGTCAGGATATATTCAATATGATATATTAGAAGCCATGTATTGAACCAAGGTATCCACACAGAGGTCATCATCTGATATTCTTCATACTCTGTTGCTTTGTATTTATAACCAACAAGTTTTCTCTCCAAGAGCACCGTCACATATGCTAAACAACATGAATTCAAAGCAGATCCTATAGAAGGATAACCTTTGCCAACATTCCATGCAAAAATAACCAATCCCCACCACCAGAGCCGCTCTCCAAAGTAATTTGGATGCCGAGAAATGCCCCATAATCCTGTGTTGAGAATGGGTTCAGTCGGTGCACCCAAATCCCTTAACATATTGTTCTTCCAAACAAAATTATAGAGTTGTGTATCTGCAAAGTAAGTGAACACAATTCCTGTTGTGCACACCAATGTAGCAAAGTAATCCCAAGAGTTCCAAGGTTTTTGACTATTATGCACTTCAAATATTGGAAGGCAAATCCCAACGAGGAAGATCTGTAATTGTTAGACAATGGCCATCAGAATAGCTACCTCTCGGACATGGCATTTCTCTAAAATAGTTGGCATTTCTCTAAAATATGTTCCTCTATGCACAGAACAAAAATATGAAATAAAATGGAAAAATATGACCTTCCCTGCAGTAATAATCATTCCAATACTCTGTTGTAAACCAAGAACTAATTGAGTTTTGAGATTCGCAGTATTTAACATGATATTAATAGCCTTGCAAATATTCTTAGCAGGAACCTTTTCCATTACCTTTTTCAACTTATTCAAATCTCGAAGATCGAATTCATTTATTTTCTCCTTAATCTCACTTTGTAGCCATGATCTAACCTTTGGCAGGCATTCTTAGAGTTTGTCATTTGAAAATTGAACTTGTCAACACAACTATCGAAATGGACCAAGATGTAATCTTTGATTATTCTCTCTCCAAGGACAGAATGGCTTTTTCTTTCCATTCCTTCCCAAACTTGTTTGGAAGTGTTCACAAATAAACTTTAGACACTGAAGGCGAGTGAAGATACCACATTCCCTAACTTCATGGAGAATAATATGGGTCCTTTGACTCATAAATTGCATGCTCACAGCTCCCTTTTTCATGGAGAATAAAAATTTCTTAGACACTTTGACCATTATTGATTTCCCACAATCAAATAGCTCACTGACTTTTAATATTGTCATGCCACATTGATAGGCGTAAGATGGCCATAGCTACTTGCTTCTAAACCGACAATACCATGACAGCTGTAGTGATTCCATCAATCCACTGACTGAGGCTTGACAAAGCACTCGGTTAGAACTCTTGCATCCCATTTGACATGCATAGTTCAGATAATATAAGAATTCATTGTTCTGAACCAGAGTTTACCTCAGCAATATCCATCGTTTTATCCTCTTATGTATCTTCATTAGGGTATTGATTGACCTCTTTGAGTATTGTGGAGTAAGTGGGAGCATTTTTAAGTTACCCTATCATGGATTCACTGGTATTTGGATCTTGAATCATAGGCCATGCTTGCAATGATACCTCCACTAACTAAGTTTCACTTTCTACAAGACCTTTAAGTGCTTGCCTCAATTGTTGCTCCATGTGAGATGGTAGCTGCCACCATTTTCATATCAGTTTAGTAGTGACAGTAAATTGCCTTATTTGGAACCCACATAATTTCTCACTGATGATGCATTGACAAAGATTTTTGTTTACCTCAAAGAAATATTCTTGCAGGCATGGCTATCATCTTTTTCTTTTTGTTTCAAAACCAAAATTGTTGTTGGTAGAATAATCCCATCCAGTGCTTGCAGTGGTATTGCCTCTTAAGAAAGTGTAAGTATGAGCAAGGAAAACCCAAGTCTTATAAAGTCAGAAACCATGGATGCTTGAGATACTTCATAACCATATTCATCGGAATCATATGACTGGAAATGGCATGATTGGATGGATCTGTGGAGAAGTGTAAATTGTAGAAAAAATATCTTACTTCCACCCATACAAATTCATGATGTGCAGCATTGTAGTCAGGATATATTAAATCTGATATATTCAAAGCCATGTATTGAACCAAGGTATCCACACAGAGGTCATCATCTGATATTCTTCATACTCTTTTTCTCTATATTTTTGACCAACAAGTTTTCTCTCCACAAGCACCGTCACATATGCTAAACAACATGAATTCAAAGAAGATCTTATAAAAGTATAACCTTTGCCAACATTCCATGAAAAATAACCAATCCCCACCACCAGAGTTTCTCTCCAAATTAATTTGGATGCTGATAAATGCTCCATAATCCCGTGTCGAGAATGGTTCAGACAGCGCACCCAAATCCCTTAACATCTTGTTCTTCCAAACAAAATTATAGAGCTGTGTATCTGCAAAGTAAGCAAACACAATGTCTGTTGTGCAAACCAAAGTAGAAAAGTAATCCCAAGCATTCCAAGGTTGTTGACTGTTATGCACTTCAAAGATTGGAAGGAAAATCCAAATGAGGAAGATCTGTAATTGTTAGACAATGGCCATCAGAATAGCTACCTCTCGGACCTGGAATTTCTCTAAAATATTCGACATTTCTCTAAAATATGCTCCTCTACGCACAAACTAAAAATATGAAATAAAAAAGAAAAAGTTGACCTTCCCTGCAATAACACTCATTCCAATACCCTGTTGTAAACCATGAACTGATTAAGTTTTGAGATTTCTAATATTTATCATGATATTAATAGCCTTGCAAATATTCTTAGTAGGAACCTTTTCCATTACCTTTTTCAACTTATTCAAATCTCGAAGATCGAATTTATTATTTTTATCCTTAGTCTCGCTTTGTAGCCGCGATCTAACCTTTGGCAGCCATTCCTAGAGTTTTTCATTCGATTGAACTTGTCAATGCAACTGTCCAAATGGACCAAGATGTAATCTTTGATTATTCTCTCTCCCACAACAGAATGACCTTTTCTTTCCATTCCTTCCAAAACTTGTTTGGAAGTGTTCACAAATAAACTTTAGGCACTGAAGGCAAGTGAAGAGACCACATTCCTTAATAATATGTGTCGTTTGACTCGCAAATTGGATGCTCACAACTCCCTTTTGCGTGCAAAATAAAAATTTCTTAGACACTTTGACCACTGTTGACCTCCCAAAATCAAATAGCTCACCGAATTTTAATATTGTCATGCTACTTTGATAAGCGTAAGATGGCCATAGCTACTTGCTTCTAAACTAACAATACCATGACAACTATATTGATTCCATCAATCCACTGACTGAGGCTTGACAAAGCACTCGATTAGAACTTTTGCATCCCAGCTTGACATGCATAGTTCAGATAATATAAGAATGCATTGTTCTGAACCAGAGTTTACCTCAACAATATCCATTGTTGTATCCTCTTATGTATCCTCATAAGGGTATTGATTGACCTCTTTGAGTATTGTCGAGTATGTGGGAGAAATCTTAAGTGACCCTATCATGTATTCATTGGTAGTTGGATCCTGAAGCACAAGCCATGCTTGCAATGATACCTCCACTACCTGAGTTGCACTTGCTACAATACCTTTAAGTGCTTGCCTCAATTTTTTATCCATGTGAGATGATAGTTTCCACCATTTTCATATCATTGTAGTAGTGACAGGGAATTTCCTTATTTGGAACCCGCATAATTGCTCATTGATGATGCATTAACAAAGATTTTTGTTTAGCTCAAATAATTCTTCTTACTGTTGAGATTGCAACAAGATGATGAGCTTAGTGGAAAGAAGTCGCCTTCACTAAGTGGGCCCGCAGGCTATTTTTGGCGCAAAGTCTATTTTTAGACTATGTCTATTTTTATACATATGGATCATGTTCTATGAGTTGCAGGATGCTATTTGTGGATGGTTGGTCAAGTCGGGAAAAATAGATGGACTTCTATTTTTAGACATATTGGGCGGAATCTATTTTTAGATTGCCGGTCTAAAAATAGATATGTCGAATATTATTAGCTCTTAATAATATTTGGACTCTAAACATTATCTTATTCTCTTGGAGCACTTCAGTTAAGTGCACAGATGTGGCACATGCAGCAGCCAGGAGGAATTACGCTATTCCTGAGGGTTTAGTGGAGCTATTGCATGTTGACTTCAGTTAGAACTCATGTGACAGAGTTTGGTGGAGTTGATTGAGGAAGTTAGTGGAGTTGTATTCAGTTTAACTCAATTAAACATAGTTGAGCTAGTTGTATCTAGTCTAACTGATTGATACACTAGTGAGAGTGGTGTGAATTAATTATTAATTAATTCACTAATTAAATAACTCATTAATCAACTAAAAAATACATCAGTTAACTACAGTGCATGGACAGTTTCAGTGGAGACCAGTGAAGAGGTAGGTGAAAGAGCAGTGTGACTATCAATTGTGACTATACTGGTGCATGAGTTTGCACCACACATTGATGGAGATGCCAATGAGGATTGCGCAGTACATACTAGTGGGATTTGAACCTTGATCTCATGATTATCCATATTGGATTGCGCAGTAGAGGCAGGCTAACAGGTGGAGCAGATTGGAGCATGTGTTTTGTATGATCTGAGCTTGTGTAGTGTGTAACAATTGGAGATTGTACTGAGAGATTGTGAGGAGTTTGTACAATGATTGTTACATGATCTCTATCATTATAATATACAGATAGTTGGGGGTTTTCAGCTTTAAGCTTTCCCATAAATACTGTGTTTATATGTGTGATTGTTTATGGTTTTAATGTGCGCATGCGATTGTTTATATTTCCATAATCAATGATCAATAGTAGAAGAGGTTATGTATTATGCATGAAGCTCAAATAGTGTGTGATCAGGATAATCTCAGTGAATAATTTAACAGTTATTCAAATTTCTACACTTACAAGCATGGCCATCATCTTTTTCTTTTTGTTTCAAAAACAAAATGGTTGTTGTTAGAAGAATCCCAACCAGTTCTTGCAATGGTATTGCCTCTTAAGAAAGTGTAAGTATGAGCAAGGAAAAATCAAGTCTTAGAAAGTTAGAAACGGTGGATGCTTTAGCTACTTCATAACCATATTCATGGGAATCATATCACTGGAAATGGCATGATTGGATGGGTCTATGGAGCAGTGTAAATTTTTGTAAAAATATCTTACTCCCACCCATACAAATTCATGATGTGCAGCATTGTAGTCAGGATATATTCAATCTGATATATTCAAAGCCATGTATTGAACCAAGTTATCCACATAGAGGTCATCATATGATATTCTTCATACTCTTTTTCTCTGTATTTTTTACAAATAATTTTTCTCTCCACAAGCACCATCACATATGCTAAACAACATGAATTCAAAGCAATCCTATAAAAGTACAACCTTTGCCAACATTCCATGCAAAAATACCCAATCCCCACCACTAGATCTACTCTCCAAATTAATTTGGATGCAAAGAAATGCCCCATAATCCTGTGTCGAGAATGGGTTCAGTCGTTGCACCCAAATCCCTTAACATCTTGTTCTTCCAAAAAATATTATAGAGTTACGTATCTGCAAAGTAAGAAAACAAAATGTCTGTTATGCAAACCAAAGTAGCAAATTAATCCCAAGCATTCCAAGGTTGTTGACTGTTATGCACTTCAAATATTGGAAGGCAAATCCAAACGAGGAAGATTTGTAATTGTTAGGCAATGGCCATCAGAATAACTACCTCTCGGACCTCGCATTTCTTTAAAATAGTCGACATCTATCTAAAATATGTTCCTCTATGCACAGATCGAAAATATGAAATAAAACGGAAAAATTTGACCTTCCCCGCAATAACACTCATTCCAATACTCTGTTGTAAAACAATAATTCATTGAGTTTTGAGATTTCTGGTATTTATCATGATATTAATAGCCTTGCAAATATTCTTAGCAAGAACCTTTTCCATTACCTTTTTCAACTTATTCAAATCTCGAAGATCGAATTCATTATTGTTATCCTTAATCTCACTTTGTACCATGATCTAACCTTTGGCAGCCATTCCTAGAGTTTTTCATTCAAAAATTGTACTTGTCAATGCAACTGTCCAAATGGACCAAGATGTAATCTTTGATTATTCTCTCTCCCACGACAGAATGACTTTTTCTTTCGATTCCTTCCAAAACTTGTTTGGAAGTGTTCACAAATAAACTTTATATACTGAAGGTGAGTGAAGAGACCACATTCCCTAACTTCATCGAGAATAATATGTGTCCTTTGACTCACAAATTTCATGCTCACATCTCCCTTTTGTGTGGAGAATAAAAATTTCTTAGACACTTTGACCATTGTTGACTTCCCACAATCAAATAGCTCACCGAATTTTAATATTGTCATGCCACTTTGATAGGCGTAAGATGGTCAAAGCTACTTGCTTCTAAACTAACAATACCATGACAGTTGTAGTTATTCCGTCAATCCACTGACTAAGGCTTGAAAAAGCACTCGGTTAGAACTTTTGCATCCCAGCCTGACATGCATGGTTCAAATAATATAAGAATGCATTGTTCTGAACCAGATTTTACCTTAGCCATATCCATTATTGTATCCTCTTATGTATCTTCATTAGGGTATTGATTGACCTCTTTGAGTATTGTGGAGTAAGTGGGAGCATTCTTAAGTGACCCTATCATTTATTCACTGGTAGTTGGATCCTGAAACATAGGCCATGCTTGCAATGATACCTCCACTACCTGAGTTGCACTTGCTACAAGATGTTTAAGTTTTCCTCAATTTTTTATCCATGTGAGATGGTATCTGCCATTGTTTTCGTATGAGTGTAGTAGTGACAGGGAATTACCTTATTTGGAACTCGCATAATTTCTCACTGATGATGCATTGACAAAGATTTTTGTTTATCTCAAATAAGTCTTCTTACACGCATGGCTATCATCTTTTTCCTTTTGTTTCAAAAACAAAATGGTTGTTGTTAGAAGAATCCCAGCCAATGCTTGCAATGGTATTGCCTCTTAAGAAAGTGTAAGTATGAGCAAGGAAAACTCAAATCTTAGAAATTCAGAAATTGTGGATGCTTGAGCTACTTCATAACCATATTCATGCGAATCATATGACTAGAAATGACATGATTGGATGGGTCTGTGGAGCAGTGTAAATTGGAGAAAAAATATCTTACTTCCACCCATACAAATTCATGATGTGCAGAATTGTAGTCAGGATATATTCTATCTGATATATTCAAAGCCATGTATTGAACCAAGGTATCCACATAGAGGTCATCATCTAATATTCTTCATACCCTTTTGCTCTGTATTTCTGACCAACATTTTTTCTCTCCACAAGTACCATCACATATGCTAAATAACATGAATTAAAAGAAGATCCTATAAAAGTATAACCTTTGCCAACATTCCATGTAAAAATAACCAATCCCCACCACCAAAGATGCTCTCCAAAGTAATTTGGATGCCGAGAAATGCCCCATAATCCTATCAGACTCGGGTTCTGATTCGGCCGAGGGTCGGCTTCGACTCTGACTTCAACTCGGTATCAACTCAGCCGGTTCAGTTTCAATGACTCGGTTTCTGTAAAAAAAATACATTAAATATTAATTTTTTCGTAAAAAAACATAATTTTAAATATTTTTATTCATGTTTCCAAATAAAAAGCATTAAAATATAGACAAAAGACAACATATGATCAAATTAGGCTCATGAATATAACCATTATATCAAAATTTCACCCAGTGCATTGTCCAATACATGATGATGAGATAGAGATAAAAACAAAAAACATAAACAAGGAGGTTCTAAATGTTATCCACAACAAAACATGAATAATCACTACTACTAGACATCTCACAAGCCAATGTCCTATTCATCAAACTCTGACCCAGAGGGGGAAACCACTCGCTCCTCCTCTGAATCAACATCCTCAACTGGAAATATAGTCTTGCCCTTACCACCCTGAGATAAACGAGTTATGCGCCTCCGTCGTGGCTGACTAGAGGAAGTGCATGCGCCTGCAACTGGAGGGCTTGGGACTGGGTCTGCTACTAGTGGATCTGCATTGTGCATAGCCTCTACCTATGTATCGAAGTCAATCCCCACACCAATATCCTCATCAGAGTCAAACTCTGGTGGACAAGTCTCCATTACCAAATATGATGTTGGATCAATATACTCCAACATAATGGGATCTAAATCAGGTCTTTTGTTCAGCAATTGGTTGCATCTTAGTCGGAGGTTGTACTGGACATACACTAGACCATTTAGCCATTTTTTCTCGAAACGGTTTCTCTTCTTTGTGTGAATCCTCTCAAAGACAGAACAATTTCATTCACACCCAGAAGCATTGCAATTTTGACTCAAAATGCGGATTGCAAACCTCTTCAAGAAAATGGCTATGAAATGTTTCCCACCATTGTGCTGCAAAAAATGAGTTTCAGTTAGCTCAACAATTTATATCCAACTTTGAAATTTAAATTTTAAACAATTATACAAAATAATAAAAATTAAAATATGAATTTGAAAATTTAAATTCTTTGTTTACTTGGCTCATCTTATTCCCTTGCAATCCTTGCAAGGTTCTTGCTAAAGGTACCTATGGCTTGGATGAACACAGTGATCTGATTGTGTATCTTCAACTAATCACTCTCTGTGGGGATCATGTGATCAATGCATTCAATCAATCCATCTCTAACCTCCCCATTCAAATCTCTTGCTTCCTAAGCTTTATAATGATACCTTGGGTTCATAAAATACCCAGCTACATGTATAGGGCGATGGAGTTGATTGTTCCATCTCTGATCAATGATTTCCCAAATGGGTCCATACTTACCCACTCTGTCCTTGTATGCTAACCTTATTTTCTCCTTTTCTTGATCCATAGCCTCATAAATGAAGCCCATAGCCAATCTTTCACCATCCACCAAGTGCAACACCTTAACCAGTGGCTCAACAAGTTTCACAATCTCTGCTGCCTTTTTCCAAAATATTTCTTCATTGACTTTCCTTTTCACATCTTTGCCATCCTGTTTGCGAGCCCACTCATATTCATTCCATTCATCACTATAATTTTTTTTTGCAAGTTTCTATGTTGGGCAAGCATAGATTGCAATGTCAAAAAATGTGTTGCAAATCTAGTGATGGCAGGCCTAATAATTTCCTTGCACCCTGTGTTTTTCCTCATTATATTCAGAATCCATGAGTGATTGTAAATATATTTTGTGATGCATTTGGCATGCTCTATAGTGTTCTTGATCCAGTCTATTTGGCCAATATCCTCAAGCATGAGGTCTATGCAATGTGCAGCACATGGGATCCAAAATATGGTTGGGTGTTTTTCCTCTAACAATTTACCAGCAAGAACATAGTTAGAGGCATTATCTGTGATGATTTGAACAAAATTTTCCACCCCCACCTATTCAACAATCTCATCCAAAAGATGAAACAACAAATGTGCATCTTTCACCCTATCAGATGCATCAACTGATTTTAGAAACATGGTTCCCCATGGGCAAAAGGCAAGAAAGTTTATAATGGTACGGTTCCTCTAATCAGTCTATCCATCTGACATGATGGTACATCCTGTATGTGCCCATGAGTTTTTGAACTCTTTCAAATAATCATCATTGGACATAATCTCTTTTTGAAAAAGAGATCCTCTTAACTCATGCATAGTAGGGCCTTTGAAGCCCTTTCCAGCAGCATATATGGCATCAAAAATAGGGTCATAATATGGTCAACGAATAGCATTGAAGGGAATATCAGCATCATACCACCATCTAGAAATGTAATCAGAAGCAACATCTCTCAATTATTTTTTCCAATGAGCATCTAAAGTGGGCTGCACTTGACCTCTACTTGGAGGACTAGGACCATGTGCACTATCAGAGGGAGAAGAGGGCATGAAAAAACTTTTGATAGTACCCTTATTTCTCATTGCACCCTTACCATTTTCATAAATAGACTCCATAGAGGGAGGAACATAGCAAAATGGGTTTGATGCATCAGTGCAAGGGATAGATGAAGAAGCCTCATAATAAAAACTTGGGTTGGCAACCATCACGTGTTGTAGATTTCTCTTCCTCCCAATTTCAACCTCTATTTCTTTTTTCCTAATTTTGTCTTCCTCAAACTTATGAAATTTCTCTTTCAACTCCTTCCTAATTTCCCCAATTTTTTGTGCTTCACATGGAGTAATTTGGCCTCTAAGACCAGCCAAATGTAGTTTCAGTCTATGAATGCCCCCTCCACCCCCCTTAATTTTTCTCTTACAAAATTTGCAATGCATTTGATCATCAACCATTTTAGCATATGCCCAAGCAACATATTTCACTCTAGGGGCCATTTTGGACTGATTTTTTGACTTGGAAAGAAAATGTTTAAATCTGAAAATGAAAACAAAAAAATACTATTCATTCTATGTTCATTTATTTCACCAAAAACTATGTTTACCATTTTTAGATTTGCAAAATAAATAAAACAAGAAAAGGCAGATTTTAGAAGAGAAAAAATAAATACCTCTAGCCTCTATCCTCCTCAATGCAACTCCAACAAACCAAATTCTCAATGCTTCTCCAAAGCTTGCCCAATATGCTCCTCACTGTTGCTCCAAATCTTGCCCAAAATACTCCTCAAAGCTACTCCAAAACCAACTCCACAACTCTCTACAAATTCCTCACAAATGCTCAAGAAAATTCAATGAGATAGATGTGAGGTATTGAGAGGGGTTGGGTAGGTTAAATAGGATGGGGAGGGATTATATACACTAACAAAACCCTAACAACAAATTAAAAACCGATTTGAAGTTCATTCGTTTGCATTTTTTGGGGCTCGCAGTCGGCTGGGAACTGTCCGACCGAGCTAGCTCGGGCTCGGTCGAGCCGACCGGTTTGTGACCGAGCTGGCCAAGTCGGTGTATGGCTCAGTCGGCTCGGTCACAAACCGGCCATCGAACCGGTTTTACCACCGAGTCAGACCAGCCAAGGCTCTGGCTCGGTCAACTCGGTCAGTTCCGAGCCTGGACGACCAAGTTTTAAAACTATGGTCGAGAATGGGTTCAGCGAGCGCACCTGAATCCCTTAACATCTTGTTCTTCAAAAAAAAATTATAGAGATATGTATCTGTAAATTAAGCAAACAAAATGTCTGTTTTGCAAACCAAAGTAGCAAAGTAATCCCAAGCATTCCAAGGTTGTTGAATGTTATGCACTTCAAAGATCGGAAGGCAAATCCCAACGAGGAAGATCTGTAATTGTTAGACAATGGCCATCATGTTAGTCTTCTAATACACGTAGAATCCTCTTATCATATATGTGCATCTGAGGGCTTCTTGGAAGAAAAAAGCAAGAAAATCATAATAAACCATACTTCATTGTAGCTCGAGAAACAAGGTGCATTTTACAGTCCTATGGGTTAGGGATGATGCATCAGCTCTTTATGTGTGCACTTTTGTAATGGTAAATTGAATCTAGAATGTGCATTGGATGCACTGCATATGGGCACCCCAAGCTTGATACACACTTCAAGGTTGCAAAGCTAAAAAAATGCATACATTGAGAGTCCGAAATATAAAATATTGGAGCTCTGCAACCTAGAAGTGCACATGAGACCTCGATTAGTGGGTTTGTGCTAGTAGTAGTAGCAACAGGGAAATGCCTACTCAACAAACAAAAGGTGTTTTAAATGTCACCTCTTTGGATTGAATACACATTATGGAGGGGAAATTCAAGTATTGTCATATTGTATTCATACTAATGTGGAACTAAATCCTTGAAAAGGGTTATGCAACCGTGATTTTAATAAGCTTGCATTTAAGGACCATCAGAAAGAAAACAAAGAGTGACCCATAAAGCACATAGTACTAGAATAAGGGAAGAAGCTATGACATCAACATAGGGGCCTAGACCTCAAAGCTAGCTTCGAATTGGCAAACCTAGTGGGTATGTAGAACTTCATAAACCACCCATGTGCCTACAGTGAATTTTGGCCATGATTTCCATAAATCCCGTTCAGCAAGCAAAGGGTTTCCTAATTCCACCCTTTTGGATCATAAACGTGTTTACGAAGGGTAAATTAATACACATTCTACATGTTGGATAGGTATTGTCATAGTAACAGGCATACTAATGTAGAAATAAATTTTCAAAAAGCAATATGAACTACGATTTTTGTAAGATTGTAGTTAAGAAGGCATCACAAGGACAACAAATCAAGGGGAGCCAACAAGGAGCACACAGGCATCTTTCAACAAAGTTAGTACCGGAATGGAGGAGGATGCTATAACATCAACAAAGAGGCCTAGACTCCAAATCCAACTTTAAATCGGAAAATTTTTGGTATATGTAGTGCTGCATAAATCATCGATTTGCCTATAGTGAATTTTTAGCCCTGATTCTGGTACCAGCTATACATATTTAGGGTTATTCTTATCAATCTTGGCTATTATACTTTCACAAGGAGCTTCATTGGACACTTAAATTTTGATTCAGACTATTCCCTTGGCATGGTTATAGTGTACTGGTGCCTCTACTCTCTGTGTGTACGTCTGGGATGGAAAGAAGGGATTACAATTGATCTGTTGATCTCTGGCCTACTTACAGTGAGGCTAGGTAGTGTGAAATTACATTAAAAACAATATATAGGCATAGCTAAACATTGGAATCAAAGAGAAAGAAATTGTATTGTACCTGATGAGAGACAAATATAGCAAAAAAGGACATCCACCACCAATGTTTGGCATAGCGCTTTCGTAGATCGGCGAATCTCCAGTCCTCCCTGGCTCCCCACTTCCATTCTTCCCTTCTGAAGTAACTATGTGTGAGATGAATGCTCCATACAATTGTAAAAAATATCACAACCCTCGATCTCCATATATTCTTCTGAGAGTAGGGATGAGTAGCATAATAGTAAGCCATCATCACTGGAAATACAGTCTGTTACAAATATATCAACTGCGAACACAACTGTAACAAAATCAATTAAAACATTTTAGCATTCCCCGTATTTGCAGAATCTAAAACCCTAAAACCCAGAAGTTTTCAAGTTAGAAAACTTACACATTCTGCATGTTGGATAGGTATTGTCATAGTAATAGGCATACTAATGTAGAACTAAATTTTCAAAAATCAATATGAGCTACGATTTTTGTAATATTGTAGTTAAGAAGGCATCACAAGGACAAAAAATCAAGGGGAGCTGACAAGGAACACACATGCATCTTTCAGCAAAGTTAGTGCCAAAATGGAGGAGGATGCTATGACATCAAAAAAGAGACCTAGACTCCAAAGCCAACTTTGAATTAGAAATTTTTTGGTGTATGTAGTACTGCATAAATCACCGATTTTCCCATAGTGAATTTTTAGCCCTGATTCTGGTACGAGCTAGACATATTTAAGGTTATTCTTATCGATCTTGGCTATTATACTTTTACAAGGAGCTTCTTAGGGAACTTAAATTGTGATTCATACTATTCCCTTGGCATGGTTAAGTGCACTCGGATGGAAAGGCGGGATTACAATTGATCTGTTGATCTTTGGCCTATTTACAGTGAGGCTAGGCAGTGTGAAATTACATTAAAAACAATAGATATGCATATATAAACATTGGAATAAAGAGAGAGAAATTGTATTGTACCTACTGAGAGACAAATACAAAAAAAAGGGACATCCACCACCAATTCTTAGCATAGCGCTTTCGCAGATTAGCGAATCTCTAGTCCTCTCTGGCTCCCCACTGCCATTCTTCCCTTCTGAAGTAACTATGTGTGAGACGAATGCTCCATACAATTGTCAAAAATATCACAACCCTCGATCTCCATATATTTGTCTGAGAGTAGGGATGAGTAGCATAATAGTAAGCCATCATCATCGGCAATACATTCTAGTACAAATCTATCAACTGCAAACACATATGGAACAAAATCAATTAAAACATTATAGTATTCCATGTATTTGCAAAATCTAAAACCCTAAAACCCAGAAGTTTTCAAGTTAGAAAACGCTCACTTGCTCAAAAAATCCTTGTCTACAACAACAAATATGTCCAACAGAAGGTTTCCCATGCTGAAGAGCACACCTTCAATAGCCATTTTGTACCTCTCAGTAGAATCGAATTCTGTGTTTTTTTCAAAAATCGATCGCGAGATGCCTGTTTGCAATGAAGAATCTGTGAGTTATCATAACCGTATTGTAAACTAAATATTTTCAACTATCTTTGCCTTTTCATCCAATTGCTGAATATGTTTTAATCGTCTAACATATAATCTAATCGTTTCAGGTTATGACACTATGCACACATGAGAGTTGTTTTCAATTAATGACGCCTTACGGCGTAAAAATTTAACCATATTTTTATTTAGAAAATCTTAAAATTAAAAAAAAAAATCATATAGATGTTACAATATTTTAATTGCTTTTAAATTAAAATAATATTTTTTTATGAATTATATATATGGAAAATCATTAAAATAATATATTATGGATTAAATTTAAACGCCAAAAAAAATTATGGATTAAATTTAAATCGAGATAAAATTTGTTAATTTTTCAGTTATTAAAATTCTATTTTGTTAATTAATACATGCATATATATATTGAAAATGGATATTGGAAATTAACAGCATCACTCGAAATTTTCTTTGCTGCGGGATGGAACGAACACATGGATCCATGAAATTCATAAATACCAAAAATGAATAGGGTTTAAGGTGCTAAAATATCTAAGATTACAGCGGATGACCTCTGGTACGAAAGGTATAAATGATGAATGAGTGGCCTTTGGCTTGAGAAGGATAGCTTTCAAAAGTTGTTTTGTGTAGAATTCAGACAATGAGTTGGTTATGTTAAATGCCAAGAGTGTCGCCGTTAATTTTGTTTTCATGATTGATTGTGGGGGATATCTACCATTTAATTATGCGAACAATCAGAATAGACAATGATTTTCCAATACATGTGCAATAATTTCTTCACAAAATATTTTATTGAGGAATTAAAATATATATAGATACATGAGGAAATATATGAACATATGTGTTTTTTTTAGATGTCGTTAATTTAAAGATTAACATAAATATATATATAAATACATAAAAGGGTATATGATCAACTGGATTTTGAGAAATTTAGAGGAATTAAAATATATACAGATAGATTAGGAGATATATCATTTGTGAGAGAACTGGAATATATACAAATACATAAAAAAATCTATATATGTTGAGAAATTTTGAGGAACTAAAATATAAAATATATACAGGTACATGATGAGATATCATTTGTGAGATGTCGTTATATACATGATAATAGACATAACGTTGTTCATCAACCATTGAAGTGATTATAATGGCTGGCCATGTAGAATATTTACAAATGTGTATTGAAATTGTTAGTCCCCATTTAATGGATCCACATCATCACCGACGGACTGCCATTTGGAATATTACCAAGTCCCTCGCTAAATGTGTGGTCTTCCTATTAAACACGAGGATCTATCTATGACCATGGAAAGTTCAACTTCTTTTTAATGAATCATAGTTTTGATGTAGAGGATTATATGGTACCGGAGCTAGTCCAGGCTCTTTGAAATTTGTCAAAGAAGCTGAAGGAAGAAGAAGGAGTTTGTTGAAGCACTTCTTCAGTAGAGTGAAGGTTTCCGCGAGTCAATGAGAAATTTTGTTTGGAAACACACTCAAGTTTTAAAAGAATAGTTCGGTAAGCTAGTTATGGCAGGAGCCAGCATAAGCACGAGTATAGGAAATACTAACCTCCCACAATTTAATGGGAAGAACTATGACTATTGGGCAATCACAATGAGAGCCCTGTTTACCTCTCAAGATTTATTGGAGCTAGTTGAAGATGGTCTAGAAGAACCAGCAGATGAAAATTCATTTAATTCCTTAACACAAGCAGAGAAGGATTTGCTGAAGAGTAATAGGAAGAAGGACTCAAAAGCCCTCTTCTATCTCTATCAAGAAGTGAATGAAAGTGTATTTCCAAGGATTGCAGCAGCAAAGAGTTCCAAGTATGCATGAGATACTCTCCAGACAACCTACCAAGGTATGGAGAAGGTAAAGACTGCAAATCTTCAATTAATGAGAAGGGATTTTGAAGTCATTTACATGAAAGAGTCTAACACAATAGACTCATTCTTCACATTGTTGATTGGTATGGTCACCAAAATGAGATCTCATGGAGAGACAGTAGAAGAAAGAAGATGTTGTGAAACTAGCTCCAAAAATAGAAGAAAAGAGATATGGCCTTAGAAATAAGCCACTTCGAGGGGGAAACCTCTAATACATTACATGAATGAACAATTATTGGATGATCTACAAATGACAAAACTTCCTTTCTATATATAGGAGTCCATGGGACCACAATGTAATCCTAGTAGGGCCACACTGTAATCCTAACCGACCTAACAATAATAATGTAAGGGCACAATAATAACAATATGGGGGTTAGAAGGGTACAACAATAACAATAAGGGGGTTACATTAACAACAATAAGGGACTATACTAGTAATATAAGGACCTAACATGCTCCTCTCCTTCAAAAAAGTGTTGTCCTCAATGCTTAAGTAACTTAGGGTGCTTTTGTATAAAATTCGCATCCTCCCATGTAGAATATTCAGTGGGTAAGTTCTTCCATTTGATGAGATACTCTGAAATTGATTGATTTCATAGTTGTCAAGTTCTTGTTTTCGTGACAGCTTTAGGTTCCAATATGGTTTTTCCTTCCTCGTCAAGTTTTGGCAATATTGTTTGAACTGGAAGTTTTTCCCCTATAACCTTTTTGAAGCATGAAACATGGAAAACTGAATGCTCTTGCGAAGAAGCAGGAAGCTCCAATTTGTATGCCATAGTACCAATCTTTTGCAACACCTTGTAAGGACCATAGTACTTTGGTGATAAGTTATTATCCTTATTAGCTTGCTTGAGGGACATTTGTTTGTATCGTTGTAGCCGTAAAAATAACTAGTCTCCCACATCAAAACTTCTCTCACTGTGATGTCGATATGCCTGTCGTTTCATTCGATTTTGTGCCAAATTTAAGTTATCCTTTAAGAGTTGGAGAACTTCTTGTTGATTCTCGATGTGATCCTCCACTTCTTGAACCCTAGAATTTTCCCTTAAAGAAGATGTGATGGACGGTGGATGATATCCATAAAGTGCCATAAATGGGGTCATTTTTGCTACAGTATGGAAGGAAGTGTTATACCACCATTCAGTGAGAAGTAACCACTTAACCCATTGTGCTTGCTTATCAGATACAAAACAACAAAGATATCCTTCCAAAAATTTATTCACTATCTCTGTTTGACCATCAGATTGAGGATGATAAGATGAGCTATGAGCTAGTTGAGTACCCAAACAAGAAAATAATTTCGTCCAAAAATTTCCTGTAAAAATGGGATCTCTGTCACTTACAATAATCTTCGGGTTTCCATGTAGCTTTTGAATTGTTTCCATAAATGTTGTAGCAACTGTACTTGCTTTAAATGGATGAGATAATGCACAAAAGTGTGCATACTTGGTAAGTCTATCAACTACCACCATGATGACACTCCTTCCTTTGGACTTAGGTAAACCTGTGATAAAATCGATTGAAATCTCCTCCCAATGTTGACTTGGAATAGATAAAGGTTGTAGAAGACCTGGGGTCTTAATTGTCTTAACTTTATTTTGTTGGCAAATCAAACATTCCGCCACAAATTTTTGAATATCAGATTTAAGGCCATCCCAAAAAAATTCTTTCTTCACTCTGTGGTAAGTTTTTAAAAATCCCGAGTGTCCTCCCAAAGGAGAAGTGTGCAATTCCAAAAGAATCTTTTGTTTTATTTGGGAATTCTTGCAAATATATAAGCGATGTTTGTACCATAAGGAATAATTTTTCCGACTAAATGTATTAGATGTACTAAGATCTTGCTGCAACTTTTGAATGAGTGTCCATTCTTATTCATCCTTCTTCCATTCGTCCCTTGCTTTGGTTATCCACTCGGGTTGGATAATAGAAATGGCACAAAGCAATGCTTCCACCTCTTCATCCTTTCTTGAGAGTGAATCTGCAACAACATTTACTTTCCCTTTTTTGTAGATTATTTCAAAGTCATAGCCCAAAATCTTTGTGACCCATTTTTTTTTCTCTTCTGAAGATAGTCTTTGTTCCCAAAAGTGTTTAAGACTATCATGATTAGTTTTTACCTTGAAGTTTCTTCCCATTAGGTAAGGTCTCAATTTCTTTAGTGCATGTAGTATTGCCAACATTTCCTTCTCATAAATAGCCTTTTGTAAATACTTTCCTTTGATTGAACGCCTTTCAAAAGAAATGGGTCTTCTTTCTTGCATTAAAACATCACCAATTCCATTTCATGAGGCATCACATTCCATAATAAAGGTTTTTGTGAAGTCTGGTGTAGCTAAGACTGGTGCTAGGCACATTGCCTCTTTAAGATGTTCAAAGGCCTTAGTTTCTTCAGGAGTCCATGAAAATGCATCTTTCTTCAATAATGTTGTTATAGGTGTTTCTATTCTCCCATAGTTCTTAAAAAACTTGTGATAATACCCTGTTAACCTGAGAAATCCACGCAACTGCTTTATGGTTGTGGGGACTTTCCATTCCTTAATGGCTTTAATTTTGTTAGGGTCTACCTTAACACCCTCATGTGATACAATATGACCCAGATATTCCACCTCTTGTACTCCAAAGAAACATTTGGATGTTTTTGCATATAATTGTTTCACCTCCAATAGTTTGAGCACCTTGTCAACATGTTGAACGTGATCCTTCCAAGACCTGTTGTAGATTAGTATATCATCAAAAAATACTAGCACAAATTTTTTAAGGAAGGGTTTTAAAATGGAATTCATCAACCCTTGAAATGTAGAAGGTTCATTGGTAAGGCCAAAAGGCATGACCAAAAATTCATAATGACCCTCATGAGTTCGAAATGCTGTTTTCTAAATATCTTCAGTCTTCATTCTAATTTGATGATATCCTGAACGAAGATCCAACTTGGTAAAATAAATTTCTCCATGTAATTCATCCAATAATTCATCAATCACAGGAATGAGAAATTTAACTTTAATAGTGAGCTTATTGAGCTCCCTATAATCCAGACACATGCGCCATGATCCATCTTTCTTGTGCACCAATACTACTGGGGCAGAGAAAGAACTTTGACTAGGTTGAATTATACCAGCCTCTAAAATTTCTGCAATCATACATTCAATTTCGCTCTTTTTGACATAAGGATATCTGTAAGGCCTGATGTTTGGAGGAACACTTCCTGGAATCAAATGAATAGCATGATCATGATCACGAATAGGTGGGAGTCCTTTGGGAGTATCAAACACCATGGAATGACTATCTAAGACTTTTTGGAGATCTGGAGAAATAGATGATTTTGATGTTGGAACTTCTAGTGAGAATAGTTGTAAAATTACGCCTCATTGTTTTCTCTTCAGAAGCTTTTTCATGACATTAGAGCTTATTATCTTTCCTGGCTTCCCTGCGATACCTCGTAATTCGATTTCCTTTCCTTTTGAAAAAAATTTCAAGAAAAGTTCTTGAAAATTAAAAGCTATCGTCCCCAAATATTGTAACCATTGTACTCCTAGTACTACATTAGTACCTCCCATCGGGATGGAAAGCATTGGACTATTTAATACATATTCCCCCATGGCTAGCTTTATATTATGGCATTTTCCTGAGCAATTTATAGTTCCTCCATTTGCAACCATCACTTGACATTCTAGTGCTGGGTATAGGAAACAATTCAATTACTTGGCTACCTTACAATGAATAAAATTATGGGTGCTACCCGAATCAATAAACACTATTACCTTTTTCTTCTTGATATGTCCTTCTATCTTGAGAGTTTGAGGAGTGGTAATTCCTACCAATGCATTACATGATATGGTCGGACTCATTTCTTCTTCTTCTAGGGTTGTTTCCTGGTGTATATCCTCTTCTTTTGAAGTTTCTTGTTCATTTTATTCCTCCTCTTCACAAACTATGTAAAATAATTTATTCTCAGCACACTTATGATCTTTAGTGTATTTTCTATCACAACAGTAGAAAATCCCTTTTGCTCTTTTTTCTTCCAATTGTTGTGGTGTCAACCTTGTAGGTTGTCGAAGTCTAGGAGTAGCAACACTTCCATATTTATAGATGTGAGTGGTAGGCTTCCTTGTCGCCATAATTTAACATTCAATTTTTCTTACCAATCTGAATCCCTTCTCCAACGAATCAGGTTCCCAAACGTGAACTTAATGTTGGATGTTATCCTTTAAAGTCCCTATGAAGACATCAATGCTATGTTCCTCTGGAATATCAGTTACCCTTACATCCAATTTTTGGAAGTCCTCAATGTGCTCCACCACTGAACCCTTTTGTTTGAGATTTATCAATTGGCTAAAGAAGGTGTTGCTCATTGTATACTCATAATGTGCGCCTATCATTTCATCCGTAAAAATTGACCAAGTGACAATTTTATTACGGAAGCAAAGCCATCGATACCATACAAATGTATTTTGTTCTAAATGCAAAGTTGCAATGCATACCTTTTGTGTCTTTTGCACATTATTGAGATCAAAATATTGCTCCATCTGTAGTATCCATGTTACGATATCCTTGCCATCAAATTTCCTCATATCCATCTTTGGAATATAGTGGTTCTTCAATCCAACATTAGATTTCATGAAATCACGATTAACATTTGTTTTGTTCTCATCATGAGTTTCTTCTACTATCTTTTCGCCATTAGGAATCTTTTCTTGTATCAACTTTGACAAACCTTCCATTTTTTTTTCCATACCATCCTTCAAACCATCCATCGTAGCTTCCATACATTTCTTCAAACCATCCATCTTAGCTTCCACGCTTTTCTTCAAAACATCCATTTAATTTTTTGTTGCTCTTTGCGAAAGTGAAATTTGGTGCATTTGCTCTTGTAATTTTGATATGTCATGTTGTATTTCTTCATCTTCATGAGCCATAGTAGAGCCTTCTGAAGCCTTAATGGATCTTTAATTCTTTTTAGGGGGGATTTTAGAACCCAATACTGATATCTATTCTACAATATGCCCTTGGAATCAATTCAAATTAATTCTTCAAACAAGACTTATACAATTCGAAAAGAAAATACACACATTTTTCTTGCTTTTGAGGAGCTCGATATTGAAATTAAATTATATCTGTGATTTCAGATCTTCAATATCCGAAATTTGGCCCTGTGGTATCCCTCTGAATCCTATTTCGAATGCCACATATTTGACCTTATTTGGATTCTTCAAGGTAAAGTTATATCCAATCTCCCACAATGACCTAATTATGAACTGGTTCAGTAGAGCGAAATTTTATGACTTGCCGTGTGTCATTGTTTGCTCCTTCAGCTTTGAAATTGATATAAAGGAAACTATAGTCCATGTACTTCCTGCCACTCTTTACAGAATTCCAATCCGATGCTCAGAGAGAGAGTTATGAATATTTTCCCACGATCACCTCTTTGAGATGAAATTCGGGAGCCTGAAAAATCCTTACCTTCCACAGATCATATCTCCGAAGATATTGTGAACCAAGCTCTGAAATTTTGCGACGATGTTCCTCAGGATTTCAGCTCCACGCTCTAAAAATTTTAGCTTCTGACCCTTCGTAGAAACAAATTTATAGCGAAAATTCCATGATGACATGTTTTGGAGCAACGAAACCCTAGAATCCAAAACTCTGATACCAAATGTTGTGAAACCAACTCCAAAAATAGAAGAAAAGAGATATCAACGCCTTAGAAATAAGCCACTTCGAGGGGGAAACCTCTAATACATTACATGAATGAACAATTATTGGATGATACAAATGAAAAAACCCCCTTTGTATATATAGGAGTCCATGGGGCCACAATGTAATCCTAGTGGGGCCACACTGTAATCCTAGTCGACCTAACAATAATAATGTAAGGGCACAATAATGACAATATGGGGGTTACAGAGGTACAAAAATAACAATAATGGGGTTACATTAACAACAATAAGGGACTATACTAGTAATATAGGGACCTAACAGAATAATAGTGGAGAAATTATTGAGGAGCTTACCCTCAAGATTTGATGTGATAGTCACAACCATTGAAGAGACAAAGGATCTCTCAAAGTTTACTGTAGATGAGCTTCATGCATCATTGATGACACATGAACAAATATTTAGTAGAACAACAAACTCATATTTGGAGCATGACTTCAAGACCCAAATGTCCTTCGGAAGAGGAAGAGGTCAAGACAAAGGAAAAGGAAGAGGCAGAAGCCAAAACAGAGGAAGAAACAACCCTGCAAATACTAGTGGAAGGGGCAGCAATCAAAATCAGAATTAAGGCCAAGGTAGCAGCCAACAAGGTGGAAAAAATCAAGCACATGGACAAAAGTATGATAAATTCCAAGTCCAATGTCATTACTGTAAGAAGTATGGCCATTATGCCAATGAATGTAGGAAGAAACAGAGTGACATGGGTAATATACCCAGTGCTAATTTTACTAAAGAAAATATCAGTCAAGAGAAGTTGTTTTTCGTATGTAATATGGCTGAAGAAAAGAATGAAGATATACGGTTTCTAGATTCAAGATGTAGCAACCATATGACTGGAAACATTTCTATGTTTTCCATGATTGATGAAAATGTAAAGTCTCAAGTAACATTGGGGACAGACAGTAAGGTCTCTGTCATGGGAAAAGGTAGAGTAAGTTTTTTGAGAAATAAAGGAGAAAGAAAAACCATATCAAATGTATATTATGTGTCTGGTATGAAGTGTAACCTTTTGAGCATTGGACAGCTCATTAAGAAAGGCTAAAATGTTTTCTTTTAAGATGATGTATGTGTTAGCCACCTATAAATTTTTTGTCAAGCAAACAGGTGGCTAAATATTTTTCTGAGCCTTCAAGAAACACATTTCCTCTGAAAACATATCATTCTTGAAGCCTTTGTGTGCCCTTTGCCTTAGAAAAGATCTTCACTGCTGTTTCCATCAAGAAATCCTCACTGTCTGTGAAAAAATTATACTCTGAAAAGCCTACATCTGCTCCTTTACCCCTGCAAATTTCCCCATTTTAACCCCTTTCTTCCCTTCTCAAAATTTCCCCTTTAACCCCCAAAACCCCTTCCTAAGTCTTCTAAACCATCAATTCCCCTTTAAAAACCATGTGAATCCCTTCATTTGGTGTGAAAATCCCTTTTTCCCTCTACCAGAACCCCTTTAGAAGCCTCAAAAACTCTGTTTTTAGGCCAGAAAACCCATTTTTTACCATATAATAGGCTAAGCCCCTTTCGGCCCAGCCCTCAGCCCCTTCTCCAAATGTAACCAGCACACAGGACCAAGCGCTAAACCATATAGCGCTAATCGCATCGGAAGTTTGTTGCGATGCGCATTTCTTTTGTTATTTGAAAACTTCCGATGCGAGATTTTGTTTGTTCTATGGGCCTGCGGTGCAATATCCACCGTTGATCTATATCAGATCTAATGGTCCATGCTTATCTCATTGCGCCCCACCACATCCCTCCATTACACCTCTGATTACGATCTCCGTCGTTGATTCCCATTTACATCCAACGGCCATCGCACCACCACGCCAATCGCCAATCACAAGTTCTTAATGCGCCACCCTTTGTATCCCCGATTGGCCGATATCCAATTCAATCCTGGTCTTTGAACCCACAAGAACCAATGACCAAGATTTGTCCTCTCACCGCCCCAATGTCCCCGATTGGACATTCCCGATCCAATCGCGACCGTCAATCTTCCACCGATCTGACGGTCCATATGTAATCGCAACATCATACCATCGGAGTTTTTGGCCCCTACCATCCTCCAGTGCGATTAGATTGCAGCCGTCCATCCTATTTGATCCGACTGTCCACCTTTCTCCCGCTCATTCATTTGATCCTTTTTCCTCCGCTCCCTCTGTTAATCTCCGCCGTCCATCCCCACAGATCCAACGGCTCATTTTCTACCCTCCCATTAACCAGCCCCTCTACCTTCACGTCCTCTCTTCAAATCTCAGCTGTTCATTCCGTTGATCAGATGGCCCATATTAAAACCGCCGCTGACTTGGCCCCCCGCTTCCGATCGTGCATCTCCCCGTATCGCACTCTGTCCTGCACTGTCAGATCTCACAGTCCCAGATCCAACGGCCAGCATCCATATCGCGTAACTTTGGTGTATGGGCTTTAACAGTTTGAAATCACGCGATATGGGCAGTTTTATTTTGCCACGTGTCGGGCGGCGAGCTATATCGCGTGATTTTGGGAAAAATTCAAAACCACTCCATTTCAATGCGAAAACAGTTTTTTTCTCTGAAAACCACTTCCCCTCTTCCGCCTCTGTAAGTTCTTCCACGCAATCCCGACCGTTGATCCATATAGCTCTACGGTCCTCATTCCATCGCATCATTCATTCATATTTTTTCATTGGACTTTCGCAGAGTTTCATCGGATGATCCCAGCCGTTATCTCCTCCTGAGATCCAATGCTGCGTATTTAATCACCCTCCGCCCATGCCAGTCCCACCATATGAAGCATCATTTCATTCGTTTTTCATACATTTCCTTTGTATTTCGCCAAAGCGTAAACTTTAATGTTTTACATTAAAAGTTTATTTCATTCCGCCTAACCTTTAAAGCCATTCCATCAGTGAATCTCCACTATCGATCACCACTACCTGATCTGATTGGACGACCCAAAATCATTTCACCACCAAACCTTCATCAAATCATCCCTCCACCATTCTGCAACAATTTTCACCATTTTTCCACCTGCAGCCACTGTTTCCACCACTGCGCCTCCATTTTTCATAGGCCTCCATAGCATCCAACCTCCACACCCATGGATTTTCTTAACATATTTGTGTGTTTTGCAGGATTGCAGACGGTGAAAACCATTGTTGCTCACAGTCACTGTCATAGTCACACAGAGCGCATAGAAGGCCATTTTCCGAGCTAGAGATTGTAGAGTGAATGCCTGGAAGGGTTCTTGAACGAAATATTTCATTAAAGACCAATGTTTGACTCTGTAAAACCATCCAGTGCCATTAAAACTCCATTTCCACAGACAGAGATAGTCACAGGAGCGGTAAAGAGTATCAGTGAAGAATTAAGAGATTTAAAGCATGTTATTGAAGATTTTGAGCTCTAATTCAATGTTTAAAGGGTGAATGTACCAGATTGAAGACCTTATGATTAACACAGAAGGCCTAATGAGGCCTATAGCACAAAAAACGATCTTATCAGTGTTTCACATCAGTAGAAGGTTATTTCCCGAGAAAGGACAGAGTTCCCATAATGTTTTACTCTTCATCAATGTTCCTGAGAAGATCTACACCCTGACAGAAAGTCCTAATGTTGCCAGAGCATTTGTTATGCAGTATGGCAGGCCTGAAAGTCACTTATCTGCCTTTTCTCATCACCAGAGTACTACAGAGTACTACAGTTGAAAGTACATCAAAGAACATACCTGGAGTTACTATTAGCCTGTCAAAGACCACTCTTTCATCCAAAGAGTACTAAAGATCAATGCATAGATATTAAGACAAAATGGGCCTCAAGCCCCTTCCTTCTACTTTTGTTTTAATGTTTCATTTAAGGTTTCACCTACCTCCTCTGCCTCTCTTTAGCTATAAAACTCATGAAAAACACATTGTAAATGTTGTTGATTGGATATCTGTGAATTGTAAGCTGTTTCTCTTGAGATATAGTTCTGTGTGTAAAGTTGTAAAATAGGCTGAGGAGATGATTTCAGACTGAATATCAAGCTATTGGAAAATGTTGTGTATGACTAGTGTTTCTCTTTAATATGACAAGAAATTTCTTTGGATCCTGATTTAAAGCAGCGGTGATGTGTCCTAACTTTGTCTCTGTTTTCCTTCTGTAATTCATTACATTTCATTTCTCTGGTAAGAATCAGAAATTTGGCTTAGGATATACCCTTGCATGGTACCCTAATGCTCCTGCTCTTCTTATCTTTGATATTTTCTACTGATTATGCTATCTGAGAATTAATTCAAGATCATTTAACCAGTGTAGTAGTTGTTATTCACTGCTGACTGATGTATGAATTTATGAATCTGTTTTTAGATGTTCTTGTCTGGTTTTAATTGAAAGAATTGGGATACTGGGAGATTAGAACTGATTTCAGTCTCACTAGGGTCCTTTTCTAACTGTTAAACCTTTCTAAGTTCCCTCAAGTTGAATGTCAAAGCATTTAAAGTTCAAAGCCTTTCTCTGATCTTAGGCTTCACCTTTGTGTTTAAATCTTAAGTGTTTCTTGTTGTCTGAAGAGTTAGCCTTTTGGAGGTTGGATCATAGGTGTTTAAGGCATGCCCTATCCCTAGATCTGCTTCCTAGGTGGTCACCTCAGAGGTTTCCTTGTCATTCACCTTCTTTCCTCACCATTTCATACCACACTATCATCTTTTAATATCCTCTGTTTTAGATGACTAGCCTAATTGAAAGCCTTGGACACTGAATAGCAAGTAAACCCTTTTATGACTCCATTGCCCAATGGTCTCAAGTGTTCTCTGAAGTATCTCTCATTTGCCTAAAATCCTCTTGGATCACCCTTTGTTTTATATTGGACCCTTCTTTCATGTTTCCCAACAACCAAACAAACAAAACAAACAAACCTTGTGCCTTATAACTAGCCTAATACCTTGAAACTGAACTTCAAAGACATATACCTTTGCCTTTATAGAGAGATCCCTCTCTGGACCCAGGAGGGCTAGATCCTGAGGTCCCAAAGTGGTTTTGATGTTGTCTTATCTTTTGGTAGAGCCAAACCTGCCAAAACATGGGAACCCCAACAGTATGCACCATCATGGATAAACCACCAAGCAAGCAATGCATTGCACAAGTGAAGATGATAAGGAACAAAATGTGCCCTCTCAAGATGAGAGAAGATTTAAAGAAATGAGCGGCAATGGCAGCAGTGAAACAAGAGACATTCCAAAGAGAAGAAAAAGATGAAAATTGGTTATGGCACTTGAGATTTGGACATCTCAACTTTGGAGGTCTGAATTTTTTGCATAGGAAGGGAATGGTAAAGGGATTACCATTGATTGAGAAACCGGGCAGCCTTTGTGAAGGGTGCATCTTGGGAAAACGACACAGAGAAAGATTTCCATCAGGAAAGAGCATAAGTGCAAAGGCACCCTTAGAAATTGTCCAATTAAATTTGTGTGGACCAATGCAAACACCATCATTAGCAGGCAGCTACTATATGCTGACCTTTATTGATGATTACACAAGAAAAACTTGGGTTTATTTCTTGAAGTTGAAGAGTGAAGTGTTTGAGAAATTATGCCACTTTAAAGCTCTTGTAGAGAAAAAAAGTGAGCAACATATTAAAGTCATCAGGACAGATAGAGGGGGAGAATATATCTCAAAATAATTTATGTGTTTTTGCAGAGAAAATGGGATACACAAATAATTTACAGCAAGGTATACACCATAGCAAAATGGAGTTGCTGAAAGGAAAAATAGAACCATCATGGATTTGGTAAGAATTTTGTTGAAAGAAAAACATTTTTCAAATGAATATTGGGGTGAAGTTGTACATTGTGCAGCATATGTTTTGAATAGATGCCCAACAAAGAGTGTAATGAACAGAGTTTCTGAAGAAGCATGGAGTGGCATAAAACAATTTTCCACCCACATGAGAGTCTTTGGTTGTGTGGCTTATGCACACATTCCAGATCAACTAAGGAAGAAGTTGGACAGTAAGGGGGAGAAGTGAGTATTTGTTGGATACGGTGATGAATCAAAGACATACAGATTTTATAACCCATCCACCAAGAATTTTATGATAAGCATAGATGTACAATTTATTAAAGAAGAAGCTTGGGATGGAAGCATTGAGAAAACAGTGAATGTGAAAAGTTGTTTGTCTCATGATGAAGATGAGGAAGAAATGGCTGAAACACATCCCTCATTAGCAGCACCACCTCCACCAACACAAGGACAGCAAGGGACACCACAAGCAGGAATGAGAACACCCTTGAGAAGTGATGACAGTGCTTCTCCAAGCACACCACAAGAAGCAGATTTGAGTGCTTCTACAAGCATAGGTACACCAAGTGAAAGAGGAATCAGATGCAGAAATCTGAATGAAATCTATGAACAAGAGGTAGCAAATGAAGCTATGAACTCTTTATTTGCATTATATTGTCTTGTAGAGGATGTTATTCATTTTGAAAAAGCTGTAAAAGAGAAGAAATAGATAGATGATATGGATGAAGAAATGAATTCCATAGAGAAAAATAAAACATGAGAACTAGTTGATCTCCCAAAAGGTAAAGAAGTAATTTGAGTGAAATGGGTCTACAAGACCAAAAGCAATGTTAAAGGTAAGATTGAAAGGCACAAGGCCAGATTTGTTGTCAAAGGCTACAAGCAGCAATAAGGAAGAGACTATGAGGAAACTTTTGAACCAGTTGTAAGAATGGAAACAGTAAGAGCAGTGTTGTCCATAGCAACACAACACAAGTGGAAATTTTACCAAATGGATGTGAAATCAACATTCCTAAATGGAGTATTGATGGAAGAGGTTTATGTTGAACAACCTCTGGGCTATGAAAAAGAAGGCCAAGAGCACAAAGTATGCAAATTGAAGAAAGCTTTGTATGGGCTGAAACAAGCACCAAGAGCATGGTACAATAAGATAGATGCCTATCTATTGGAAAATGGGTTTGAGAAATGTGAAGGAGAACCCACATTATACATCAAGAAGAAAGATGGTAAGATGTTGATTGTTGTTTTATATGTTGATGATGTTATATTCACAAGTAATGATTCTTACCTCATTGAGAATTTTAAAACAGTCATGAAGGATGAATTTGAGATGACTGATATGGAATTGCTGAGATACTTCTTAGGAATAGAAGTAAAGAAAAATGAAAATAAAATTTTTATTTCTCAAGCTAAATATGTGAAAGAATTTTTGGAAAGATTTAACATGCAGGATTGCAAGGCAGCAATTATTCCTACAATGATGGGATTGAAGTTAAGCAAAGAAGACAGCAACAAGGATTTTGATCCAAGTTTGTACAAGAGGATAGTTGGTAGCCTCATGTATTGGACTGCAACTAGGCCAAATATTATGCATGCTATAAGTTTAATTTCCAGATTTATGGAAAGGCCAAAGAAGGCACATTGGCAAGCAACAAAAAGAATTCTGAGGTATGTGAAAGGAACAAAGAGGTATGGTATTTTATACACCACTGCAAAAAAATTTGAATTGATTGGATATACTGACAGTGATTGGGCTGGAAGTATAGATGATAGGAAAAGCACCTCTAGATATGTTTTTCATATGGGTTTAGGAGCCATCTCATGGGCTTCTAAGAAACAACCAATTGTGGCTTTATCAACAGCAGAGGCAGAGTATGTGGCAGCTACAGCAGCAGCATGTCAAGCAGTTTGGATGAGGGGAATGTTGAGAAGTTTGTGTCAGGAACAGGGAGAATGCACAACAATTTATTATGATAATAGCTCAGCAATAGCATTGTCAAATAATTCAGTGTTCCATAAAAGAACGAAACACATTGATGCCAAGTATCACTACATCAGATAGCTAGTGAACAATGGTGAAATTGTTTTATAGCATTGTAGAACAGAGGAGCAGTTTGCTGATATATTGACAAAACCATTGGGGCAGAAAATTTTTAATTATTTGAGGAAATGTCTGGGTATACAAGAGAATCCAACAATTGAATTTAAGGGGGAGTGTTGGAAATATTAAACTCAACTGCAACAGAGCAGCATGACGGATTTTAATTTTGATGGAAACTAGAAGTACATCAGTGGCAAATTTTTTATTTGTGTGCACTCCACTGTGCATTTAACCTCATCTTTAAGCCTGCAAAACCAAATTCTTAGTTCAATGGTCGTAGCCATACTCCCCTACAACAAAATTCACATTCAAATCACGCAACCCTGTTTTATTTTAGTTTGCACCCTTATCCCCTGCAACCACTGCTTTAAAACCTGCCATACCTCATTTAAACTCCACCACCAACCATTTGCATTCACCGCGCATTTTTTTTATGATTTGGATGGGCCTTTTCCCCACCACCACCAACGCAGAAAACCAACGACCAATAGCGTGCCTATCGCAAATGCGGAAGCTGACGTGGATAGCCCCAAAATGGATGTGATAAGGAATTATAAAATTCTCATAGTTTTTGTTTGAAGTCCGCGGGCTCCACTAGCAACCAATGAGAGGGTTATCGCAAGCCTTGGGTGCACAATCATCCATCTCATAAATGGATGCAATAGATTTTGAAAATGAATTTTTGGTTCATGTTTGAAATCCGCAAAAAAGATTTATGTAAAGGTTTTAGAACTTTAGGTTTGTTTTATGATTTTTAATGCCGCGAAACATTTTATTTAAAAGTCCTTTTGACTTAGGATAATATATATATATGGTGTAATATATATATTATAAACATTTTCAATGTTTATGATATATATAAGTTTAGTTTGTTTTAATATTTCTTTAAAAAAAAATGGCTTGTTATGTCATATGATATGTATACAAAGAAAAAGCCCTAAGGCTGTAGTGTTGTTAACTGTGTGTATTAAAAACACAGAAAAAGAATCTGAAGATATATATATATATATATATATATATATAGCAACAGAGAGTGTGGACTATGTATTGGTTTTTTTGAAAAAAATCTGAAGACGGAGAGCACTGTGTGTGTGCATTTTTTTTAAAAACTCAGAACAACATATTATGGCAATTTTGTAATAGTTTCAAAGCTTAATGAAATAAAAGATTTTATGCATCTTTGTCAAAATCGTTAAATATTTTTTCTAAATAATTTCTTTGTGTTAGAAGGAGAGATTTTGTTTCCTCTCTATGTTTGGAATATTTCAGAAATTCCAACATTATAAATCCAATTTGTTACATGTAAATCTACAGTAAAATAATGTTCACAACTTTTCTCAATGAATTGAGATTTAGCAGTTATTCAATTGGGGTGGGCCTATGCGACTCTAGTGGGGACCATCGGAGTTATACTATTAGTGGTTCATCATTCTCGCCAGAGAGTTCTTCTAGGAATTTGCCCATTATTTCAGGGATGAGGAACGTCAAAGGGTACCCTATAGCGCTTATTGCTGCTAAGAGTAGTAGAGAGAGGCTTTCACACCAATTCCCTTCTTCTAGACTGTGTCCTGATCTTGGTCGTGGCCAGCTGCATAGAGAAATCTAATGGCTCCGATATTGGCTCCCGCCTTGCCTACTACTCTGGTTACACTGTGGCATGTAGAACAAAGCCTTGCCGGGAAGATTTCTGATGCAACTATGAATGTGGTTACATTTGGACCGAAGTTTGAAAAGAAGAAGGTGAAGCAATAAAGTACGATGAAGGTCGTGCGTTGTGTTCTCCAATGGTGGTATGAAATACCAAGCACGAAGGCAACTGTGAACCAATAGCTTGGGACTATCAATGCTAGAGCAACAATGGACTGTGCTCTTGCTATTCGATAGACTTCTTCAATGGCGTTCAATGGCGTTCATTTTGACAGCATTGGAAAGCAATTTTAAATTTGTGAAGATGTCTTTCTGAAAAAGATTTTGGCTATAGAAGACGATGTCGATCAGAAACCATGTGCTTGTAGCGCCCAATAGGTGCCAGCCGTGTCACCTTGCGAACACTCTAGAAAATAAACCGAACCCCAGCTCCGTCCTCGCAATCTCTTCTGCCCTCCCGTCCTCAACTTCGATTTCTACGTTAAGAACGTTGGACATGTTAGTTGCGGCTTTAATTACGTCTCTTTGTAGGAGCATCGTGTAGCGAGCGGTTTCGGGCATTCTCATTCGCTAGTAGTACATAAACGGAGCGGGAATGGCCCCGAACATAAAGATGATCCGCCACACAAAATCGGTTTCAGAGGTGGTCGAACGTTCCGAATCTTTCTCGTATGCGGGGGCAGTTGTATTTGCTATTGTATCCTGCAGATATGATAATGGTCACCGCACCTCCGGCTAGAATCCCGAACCCTTGCAGGGCAAACACTGCTACAATGAATGACCCTCGGGTTTTCTTGTTGGCATACTCGCCATAATGGCAGAGGATAAAGGATAATCTCCACTGAAGCCGAAGCCGAACCCTGTAAGATTTTGAGATACAAAGATCTAGATTTGCAAAACAGTGAACAAACTTGCAAGAGAAGGAAGGAAGCGAGCAAGAATTAAAAAAGAATTAAATTAATTCTTCAATATTAGTTTTGAAATAAATACATAAAAGCAACTAAGTTAAACTTAGTTGTACATGCAATAACTATAGATAGTTAAAGCTAACTGAAGCTAAGTGTGCTTTATGTTATGTTAATGTGCAGATGCACCACATGCAAGCAGTAAGTTAACTTAACTAAGCAAGTGCACATCACATGCAAACAATAAGTTAACTAAAGCTAATTTAGGTGCATGTACACCAACACAGCTAGTCTAGGTGCATGTACACCAACACCCCCCCTTAAGCATAACTTAGGTGAGTGTGATGCAAAATGAATGAGTCCCGGAAACACGACCATTTTAGGTACCCATATACAATGCATAAAAAGGAGGAAAGAGGGAAAACCCAGTGGGAAGAAAACCCCCCCTCAAAATATAATGCAAAAGTAGAGAAAAGACAACTGTTAGGCGGTCGTGTCCTTCACCCCGAGACGATCTCATAGGAATCGAAACTTCTGCTTAGTGAAAGTCTTGGTGAAGATATCAGCAGTCTGCTCAAAACTAGGACAGTACTGAAGATCGATGATCCCATCATGAATGAGTTCTCTAATGAAGTGCATGTGGATCTCGATATGTTTGGCCTGCTGCCGCTGCACTGGATCTCTGCAAAACTTTAGCGTACTTTGATTATCGCACCAGATGACAGTTGGATGATGGACACTGATCCCAAGCTCAGATAGGAAATTTTGTAGCCAAATTGCCTGAATAGTGGCATTGACTGTTCCTCTATACTCGGCCTCTGCTGATGATAAGGAAATGGCAGCCTACTTCTTTCTTGACCAACAAATTGGGCCAGATCCCAAACTAAGTACATAACTGGAGGTGGACTTACGATCAATGGTGTCACCAGCCCAGTCTGAGTCTATGAACCCAATGAGATTCAAAGAACAATTAGCTGCATAATGAATCCCATAGGTGATTGTCCCCTGGACATATCGAAGGATGCGCTTTGCAGCGTTCCAGTGTAACTCATGTGGCTCCTGCATGTATCTGGAAACTGCTCCGACAACACAGGAGAGATCAGGACGGGAGTGAGTGAGATAAAGAAGACTTCCCACAAGCTGGCGGTACAATGTGCAATCAACAAATGGTGTGTCTTTGCCATTCTCAAGCTTTATCCCTGATAAGAAAGGTGTGGCTGCTGGCTTGCAGTGACTCATGTGAAATCGTGCCAAAATATCTCTAGCATACTTTGGTTGAGAAATGGTAATCCCAGAATCACTCTGATGGATCTCTAGTGCAAGGAAGAAATTTAGCAAGTCCATGTCTGTCATAGAAAACTGCTTATGCAATGTAGTTTTAATCTTAGTAATGACAAAAGTTGAACTACCTGTTATCAAAAGATCATCTACGTAGAGTACTATGATCAACAAGGAGTCAATTTTCTTCAAAAAATAAACATTGGAATCAGATTTTCAGCGTAAATTTTTTTGAGATAACAAATAAGAATCCATCTTTGCATACCATGCTCTACGTGCCTGCTTGAGGCCATAGAGAAACTTCTTTAGTTTGCATACCAGAGATGAATTGTGCATGTATCTCGGTGGCTGCTCCATGTAGATTTCCTCCTCGAGATCACCATGAAGAAAGGCGTTCTTCACATCCATATGATGCACCTCCCATCCTCTTGCTACTGCAATGGACAGAGCTAGCCGAATGGAATCCATTTTTGCCACTGGAGTAAAAGTCTCATCATAGTCAACACCATGTACTTGCTGAAAACCTTTTGCTACCAATCATGCCTTATATCGACTAACTTGGACATTTGATGCTTTCTTGGTCCAGTAAACCCACTTGCACCTCACAAGTTTGCGATTGGAAGGTAGTAGAACCAAATCCCAAATGGGAGATACACCAATGAAGGAATTGTATTCCTCATCCATTGTAACCACATTCAAGATGCCCATTTGTATGGTTGGATGGGAATCCATGCATCATATAACATGCATAGGCATGGATAACTCCCATAACTAGGTAACGGATCTTCTCCTATAGAGAATGAAGGCAAGATCCTCAAGAATATCACTACGCATGCGCCATTTTGTGTTGGTGGTCGAGAATCTTCCGAACTACATGTGGAAGTATGATATCGATGTTCAACAACTGGTTGTCCAACAGGCGTCACAGGAAAAGACTCATCTTCATCAGAATTATGATCTGAAGTTTCATTTGCATACTCATCAATGAGTGGTGATGGAAACTTGGTAACAAGTTCATCCGCTGGTGCATGCAAAATATCTTCGTCAAACTTTACACTCCTTTCAATAAAGAGCACTTCAGTGTGGATATCAAGCAATTTGTACCCTTTGACTTCATCATAATATCCAACAAACATGCATGCTTTACTTTGAGGCTCCAAAGCCTTTCTCTTCTCTGTAGGAATGCGGGCCCATGCTCGAGATCGAAAAATGTGGAAATGACTGACTTCAGGTTGCATGTCAGTCCAAGCCTCAAAAGGTGTTTTTCCAGTAACAGATTTATGAGGAGATCTGTTCTGGATGTATGAGGCACAATTGATAGCTTCAGCTCACAATTTCGACGGAAGAGATTTTTCATGCAACATGCAATTAGCCATCTCTTTCAAAGATCGATTTTTCCTTTCACCCACGCCATTTGGTTGTGGAGTGTAAGGAACTGTATGCTGCAACTGTATGCCTACTTCATTACAAAGATTCTTGATATCTTTGTTGACATATTCTGTCCCATTATCTGTGCAGAGTATCCTGATGCGTTTTCCAGACTGATTGTCCGCATGCGCTTTGAAAATATTTAGATGTTGAAAAACTTCAGACTTGAGTTTCAAGAAGTAAGCCCAAGTGAATCTCGTGTAATCGTCTATAAATGACAACACATATCTTGCTTTGCTCATTGAAAGCACCGGAAATGGACCCATGAGATCACTGTGTACAACTTCCAAAGGTGAAGAGGCTCTCCATGCATGCCCCTTCTCGAATTTGTCTTGTGGATGCTTTCCCAACACATCCATTACAAACACCGTTTGAAAATTCAATGGTCGGCAATCCTTTGACCATCCCTTGCTTGCTAAGTTGTTGCATATAAATCTGAAATTCAAGTGCCCAAATCTCTCGTGCCAAATCCTACTTTCTTCATTTGCATGCGTAAGTAGCAAAATGGAATCTGATTGAGGAACAAAATCAGAAAATGTATACAGACGAGATTGATCATTTACCTTGCCAGATGCAATCTTTAAGTTGGTTTGCATGTCATAAATGCTCACGGAATCTGGGGTAAATTCCACTTTCCTTCCGCTGCCTGTGTGTGTCATCTGATACACTGAGAGAAGATTCATAGAAAGCCTTGGAATATGCAAGACATTCTCAAAACTTCCATCTTCGAATTGCACTCTTCCTTGTCCAGTTGCTGCAACTGCAGAATTATCCCCCATGAGAATAGGAGGACCTGAGTATGCATGTAGAGAAGAAAAGAATTCCTTTGGAGAAGCCATATGATGTGAAGCTCCTGAATCGATGATCCATTCTTGTGGTGCAGAATGAAGAGCAATCAAAGCATGCCCATTACCTCTTGGATCTGGTGCTTTTTCTCCCGACTTCTTTTTGGCATTTTCAGGAATGTGGTCTCCAAGATTGTGTTGCTGGAGTGTCTGCGCCATAAGATCTATAGTCTTCTTCATGCATGCAGATTCAGGGTGAAAACCACGGTGGAAATAATTGCACATTGATTGCCCTTTCGTTCCTTTCCTTTCCTTTGAGCCAGATGATCCATCAGGGGGTTTGGGATTTCCTCCCTTTCTTGGATCATGATCCTTCTTCCCTTTTCCTTTCTGATGGTCTTTGGAATTTGTCTTTCCTTTTGCATGCACAATAAGTGCATGCGCTTTGGAATTTTTAAGTTTGCCCATTTTGATGAGCTTATCTTGCTCATGCATCAAACACTGAATAAAAGAATCCAGTAAGAGCATCTTCCAAGCTACACCAGTTGCAGATCTGATGGAGCCTAGTGACAGTGGAGATGCAGAACAAGTCATAGGCATCCATGAAGAAGCCCATCTCTGCAATAACGATTGCCTTAAAGTGGTACCATTGCGTTCTTGCCATGTCTAAAGCATTTAACACATGCAGCTGATTTCTGGCCATGGTGCCTACTTTGCTTCAGCCTTTCGGCTGAAAATCCTTTGCCTACTGCACATAAAAAAGGCAATTTCAATTAAAGCTCGGGTACTTCGTAGATGTTTCCGGCAAAATTATTAAAAATCTTTACAGCACTGACGATTTCGATGCTTGACTAAATTTTTAGAAAACCCCAAATTGTGAAATTAAACATAGTAGTCTTATGTGACATTACAAACATGGAAAATTTTAATATTGGCAGCGGACTATTTTTCAATGTTTAAAAAAAAAAAATAGTTTTTTCGCAATATTATAATATAAATGTTAAAATTAGTATAAAATTATAGAAATTTGAATATGAGTGACGGTATACTTTCACAGTTATTCATAATAGTATAGAATTTTTTGTCTAACATTTAATGGTTATCCATGGACAAAACACAAGCATTATGATCACACGTTTACAGAGTTTTATTCTAGAATTTTCTATCAAATTTTTTTATATTTAAAGAAAAAATATTATAAGACAGTTTACCGATGGAATACGGTGTTGTAAAATTCGCCAAAATAATTTTTAATCCTTAAATTTTTGGGACATCACACAAGTTCAAGAAACTAAGACTTTTCAAAAGCAAGTGATTTACAGTTCAATAAAAATATTTAATGGCGAAATCTCCAGCAGGATTGATAATCTTCAGAACTTAGATAAAACATTCCGAAAATGTTCAATTAAGCATGAATTTGCGAACCTGGAGACTATTCCAGAGACCAGACGCAAGAACATCTATTCCATAGGACACGAAACTAAATGCCTGAAGATGTTAACAGCGACGACTAAATGAAGAAATGCGTGGAAATTCGCGTCCAAGGCTATAAGCCCTTGTCTCCAACCTCTACAGTGGCATCATATTTATCTTAAGTTTTCTACGCGAGGGAATAAATTGGTCTGGATAACAGAATTTGGAGATTACCTTTCCTGAAAAAATTGATGGAATTTTGTGGGTGAAATGAATTCAGCACATCAAAAACCTTTAAACATCTAAAATCTTGACAACTGTATCTGGGATTTCTTAAAATTTTACCAAATATTCCCTTCCATTGTTTAGGACCAATTTACTTCATTTTTAGACTACGCGTATTTGTCTTTTTGTGTTTTGCCGACAGTCAGCACGCTCCTGCTTTCCAAAGGAGTTCACAGTCAACACGCCAACATCTCAAATATCAAAATAGCCCGTGGGCGTCCGCCCGTCACCCGTGAACCGAACCCACCGAGTTTTCTGAATGTTTGTTTTGTAGCTGACAGCTGTTCACATTTTCGAAGGTAGCACCTAAGAAGCCTACTACCCACGAAATATCTTTCTCGGTCAACCTAGTCACTGGAACAAAAGCAGGTTTCCTATATTTGCACATTAATTTATGCCGTAGTCTAACTAGCCGGAGGAATGGCCCTGAAAATCATGAAAATTCCGGTAAGATTTTCAGAAAATCCGGCAGGAATTTTTTCAAATCCATGTTATAACTATCAAAGTTTAATATTTTGGATGTCCTACAGGTTTTTGATGGTGCTGAATCCATTTCCAATGTTAAAATCAGGATTCAAGCACTGTTTCTGCAAGATTTTTAAATTTTTTTTGGCCCGAATTCCGGCCAATTTTGACCGTCCGAGCAATTCCTCTGGCTCGTTAGACAACGCCTTTATTTATTAAACAACTCCCGATTTAATTAAATTTATGATTAGTTAATTAAATTTATCTTTAGTTATTTTTAATAATAATTAACAAATTTACTGCATATTAAAATATTTTTTTTAATTTTAATTTAATTATTAATAATTAAAAAACATTTAATTTCTATAAATTAAAAAATTAAAAATTATTTTATTAAAAAAAAACTGAAATTTATTTTATTTTCTAAAATAACTATCACCTTATTTTTCAAAAGTAACTATAACCTTATGACCTTCCTCGAAGTTAAGAACGAACTTCTCCCACAAAATTTGGAGGAATGTGCTGTGGCTGCCCTGTCAGGAAGGGCAGCACGTGAGAAGCCTGCTACGGTCTACCCACTGAATATCTTTCGCGGTCAATCTAGTCATTGGACCAAAGCCAGTTTGCATATATTTGCATATTAATTTATCAATCATTTTCAAATTTACTTCAATATATGTTTGGTTTGATAGGGTGGGGAATTGAATGGTGTTAGGAATGTCTTAACAACACACTTGATTGGTTTATCCAAAGCCTTATAGACATAATAATTCCTAAAATTACTGGATATTTTGAAATAATATTTTCAAAATAAGGTTTATTTTGGAAAGAGATTTTTTATAATTTTAATTTAATTATTAATAATTATTTGGTAGATAGTAAGGATTTATTTTTCATACAATATTTTTAGTAATATATATAAATTAAAAGTTGATATTTATTTCCAAAGTAGATATACTTTTTTTTTTGCTCTTTTAATTAAATTTGTTAATTAAAAAAATATTATTTGAACTAGTATTATATGAAATGAGTTATGACATTTTGGTCATAGGGTGTTTGCCCATGATATTATAACCCTATTCAAAAATTAAGAATCTTATACAAATTAAAGACCAAGATTTATTAGCTATGTTTTTTTTTACTCTTTTAATTAAATTCATTGATTAAAAAACTAGCATTTAAACAAGTGTTATGTGATATGAGTTATGGATTTTTGGGTATGTGATATTGCCCATGGTATTGTAACAAACTCTATTCAGAAATTAAGAATCCTCATGATAAAGTGTGGGTGAACATCCATGGTTAAGAATCTTGTTACATGTTTTTAATTTAATATTATTGTCTTTTTATAATTAAAGATCCATCTTAATCATGGACCTAGTAAGCCTCCGAAGGATCAAATATCTTCAAGTGTAAAACTGTTTTAGAGTGTAATATTTGAAAAAAAAAATTGCATTCCTCTTATCCCTTGATAGAATCCAATGAGAGTTTTCTATATATACAATGTATAATTTTTCATTGTTTAAATTATATTTTTGAATGCTATATAAAGTACATAACTTAAAGTTGTAAGTCCAAAAAATCTTTGTTGTATTTCAGTGAAAGTTGACAAAAAAATACATAAAAAGGGACCAAAAGATAAAATATATATACAATGTGTATTTTTTCATTATTTAAATTGTATTTTTGAATGCTATATAAAGTACATAACTTAAAGTTGTAAGTCCAAAAGATCTTTGTTGTATTTTAGGGAAAGTTGACAAAAAATTATCTATACTTCAAATATTTTAACCATAAAAACTTAACTTTTTTAAAAATATTATATGATATGTACATATTTTTTTTTAAACAATATATAATAATATGTACACGGTTGACATTAAAATATTTTACATAACATGTGTAGTACTAAGACATTTTATCTATGGATTACATTGTCCACATTAAAATGGTTTTTTGTTACTAATATGTTTTTATTTTACATAACATGTGTAGCACTAAGACATTTTATCTATGGATTACATTATCCACATTAAAATGGCTTTTTTTTACTAATATGTTTTTAAGTATAGGTAAATATTCTTTAATCCTGTATTAAAATATTTTATTGATGACTCACATTGAAATTTTTGTTATTACAAATAATTTTAAATGCCACAAATTAATTTTATATTAAAAAATTGAATGTGTTACACAGATCCCTTTTATTATTTAAAAGTATTTGATATTATTATTTGATTAGGAAGTACTTGATATTTTTTATTTGATTTTCTATCTCAATTACCACCTTTTTTTTTTAATTTGCACATTGAATATTTTTTTATATACAAAATTAAAATTATTTTCTTTCAACAATTTCTTATATATATATATATATATATATATGAAGCTGATAATGACAAAAAGTAGTTAACATAGAACTTCAAATTGTTATTTAAATTTCATGTTGAGATATTTGAATGAACTTCAAATATCAATAACAAATTGAATGACCATAGTGAGGTTAGAAGAAATTTGAAGGAGAAATATTGAGTGGATGAAATATTTTACCACGTTAGATTGTAATATCAATAAAAAATTGAGTGGCCATAGTGAGGTTACAATAAATTTGAAGGAGCATACATTGTTCACAAAACTCACAAATCAATTCCTATTCTACATATAAAAACCAAATTGCAAGGCACATAAATAGTGCTCATGATATCCAACATATTCTAAACAAGCAGAATATTGTTGAGAAAATGTCTCAACAAAACTTGAACAACCAACAACCCAATGCAACTCCCCCTTTTAATACTTACATTTACATCATTACAAAGATCATGATAAGAAACATAAATTACATATACTCTCATTTTTCTGGATGGTCTTCCTCAACACTTATCCCCACACTGAAGTCTACCGGATAATGCTCTTTTCACCACCACAATTTTTAAGCTTCGCATTCAACTCATTTAAGACATAACCGCCTCTAAGCATCTTGGATGAACTTTGTATAATTGACAGTTCTAGATCTCCCGAAGGACAATATCGATACTGGATTGTATCCAATAGTCAATTATGAAAGTGACATTTCTACACACATGGATCTCATAACATAATCTGTAATTGATTCTCTTAAAGCCCGCAGCATGAGAAGACCCGTCATTGTATAACAAACCCACAAAACAAAATTAGTGATATGTTCTCTCAACACGAAAGAACATAGAAAACCACTAATTTTCACTATGCTCCTCTTTTCCTCAATTGGTTGGTTCTGCACCTTTACAAATTTTACATACTAAAAAACAATGAAACCAATATTCTGCACATGACCATGAAAACAATATTTTGCACCGTAAATCAAAACAAAACTCAAGAAATAGCTAACGCTAGAACACAATGTAGAGGGTATTTCCTCCCAAAGGTACGACAATACCATTGAATGAGCACAACCATTATGTATGAAGAATATAGATTTTTTCTCTTCCAATAACGAGTGGCAAGGGAGAGGTAGCAAAGGACCAGCCATCCCAAGTAAGTATAACCACGCAAGCTCTTCGAGCTGTACTAATTTCAAAATGTGACCCACAATCTAGACTAGGTTCCTTTCTCATGAAATATGTGGAAGGTTGATATACACATCATATATTAATTGTTGAAGAAAAATAGTGGAAATTTACATAATTCCAAATGAGATCAAGCCCCATCTATAGAGGAGTGCACGAATTTGGTTCTGACAACAATTACCTAGTTGGCATCGTTCGTCTACCAACTTGTTCTCCCTCTGACTGAGACCTGGACATAGATCTTCTAATCATAGTTACAGATGGCCATGAAGCCCATCTTCATAGACCCCACACAGTAAAATCATTTGCAGGAACTAACAGTCTATAATCAGGTTTTATTCTTCAAAGGCTTTGATCTATAAATAATTATTGAGACTGTATGTACTCGTTCCACTCTCAAACCACATTGGAGGTTAAAGCACACAGGGTATCCAGTGCTCAATGCTCCAATGCTTGAACCCTTCCGATGCCAAAAATCAAAGATCACACAGTTCTGGTAGTTAACTCAACAAATAACAACATCTCTGCCCTGAGGTGTCTTCTAGCAATCCTGAGCATGCAGAAGCACTTTAGAATTGTGAAACCATAGAGATCGACAACTCACAAAATTTCGTAAGCCTCGTCAATTTGAAGAGACACATGACATGTATAGATGAATTCCATCAACCAACTTAAATATGGAATAATTTATATTGACCACTTCTATCACTGCATGGTCTGTGTTGTGGTGGATTTGGTGCACAAATGTACGAAATCGCACTAGTTTAAGGGGTGTGGTTTACCCCTTTAAACTATAGGTAATAGGCAGAAAGTGGTGGAGTTCAAAAGCATACAATCTAGAGGAAAAAGCATCCAAATGTATACTCAAATTTAACAAAAACTAAAACACAAATATACAGAAGCTATTAAAGAGAGTCAAACGATAATAATGCAAATGGTGGCTCTAGGCCCCTTCTTATTAAGCGTTTGATAAGAATAAGAAATTTTACCCACTTGCCAAAGGGTCCCTAGACAATGGTTATAGGTCTCGATGCAAGGATTTTGTTTTCCAAGCTCGCCTCAGTGAAAGCTCCCTCTCTCTCTGCTGTGATGGATTAATATTGTTGGATGGCCAACAATCGAGTCCCCTCTATCTCCAGCTCCGGGTCACACACTGCTGATATTACTTGGGAAATTCTGGCCAACATAACAATGTGATCACCCATTCCTCATCTCATGGTGGCTTTATATAGGGGATTTCAAATCCTCCTTCCCTCCCTTGGTACATGGTGGATGGTGACCCAAGGGAGAGGTACGGTTCCATTGTGTGCTCCAAATATTCCATTGTGTGCTCACATAGTGTCTAAGGAGGCGCTGGTGGTTGTCCTTAGGTGGCTTCATGTAAGGAGTAACTTTAACTTTGCTTTGTGTGGTCCTGGATAACGACATTTTTCCACTTTCAGGAATGCGCGCTTATTGGGAAAAAAGGCACGCAGAAGGCGCTCTTCTCGAAGGATAATGCACACAATCAGCATTTAAGAATAGTTCAAATTAGATTTTCTCAAAACCTTAGAGATTTTAAATACTTTCTAGATTCCATAATGACTTCCCGCCTTGTAAATCCTTTGGCTTGACATTAATTAATTTCATCTTCTGTTGTACGATTTTCCAGTGTTAACAGTTGCCCCCTAAAGTGTGAGGTCTAGGAAGGACTTTATAACCAAAATACATTACAGTTTCTTTTATGTATCGTGCGTAGAGAGAGAGGGATACCTGCGTGAAGCTTTGGAGTTGAAAACACCCTGCACTGGTTCCAAGAATGACCATGTCTAAGGGATCCCTGCAAGCAAATACAATTTTGTAATGTTCCGAAATGGAAATCAACAGATTTTTCACCACTGAATTAATCCTTTTATCGTAAATATGAACAAGGCTATTTCAGAGATGGACTGAGAGGGCTTTTACCAGTTATTTCACCTCTAAAGAGAGGATGAGAACTGGAGGCTTCCTGGCCCTTACTCAGACTCTGCCTATAGCTATGTAAATATTTTTTCCTTCAGGAAGATCCTGCTCAAAGAATGAGCTACAGCAACATCTGAACTTTAACAATGAACAATAGTGAAATAATACATCATAGTGCATAAGAAGAGTACATGGATGATATATAAAGTAGCAACAGAAAATAATATACAAATCTTGGGGAAGAAACCTCTCAAGATAGCCTCAATCAAGAATATGCATTAAAGCTTAAGACTACACTACTACAAGTTGCTGCCCTAGCCATGATTGCGCAGTTACACGAGGAGACTGCAACACATAATATGGAAATGTGATGATATATCATTATATGCTCAATAAATGAGGGGGAGAAATCTCTCAACCCCTGAAAACAACTAACTAAAAATCCTTAGAAGGATTGGCTACAATACATGAACAAAATGATGAAATACAAAAATGCCAGAGTTGCAATGTAGCTGCTGCAACTCAATAATAATACATGAATGGAGAAGGGGAAAGATGCTGCAAAAAATATGATGACCTCCTCCAATTATCTTCTAAGTGAAAGGCTGAACCTTTCAATGAAGAGTACACTCTCCAATCCCCATGGTGAATCCTCCTGCAAATGCCCTTTGAAAATAACGTTGTAAGAGGAAGGGACTGCGCTGGGGCTGAGATGAAACACTTGGCCCTATGCCAAAATCTGCAATAAAGCTCCGGAAATGTCCCTTGCTGATTTCTTAGAGAAATAAGAACTCCTCCTCTTCAAAAATAACTCAGGAAATGGTGGGATGAAGATCCCTCACTGCTACCTCCAACAACTCCAATGAATCTGCCCAATAGAAACGTTGTAGCTGGAAGAGATGGCTTTGGCCTCAAGCTTGGATGTGAGGAAGATGAAGATCAGCTCCTCCAAGGCTTCCCAATGAAGGAGGTAAGACTTCTAAACATAAATCTCCCTTGTGCTAAGCAACACAAGTTATCTCAATTGAACAACTGAAGAGAGCTGCAATTCGAAATTCTCAAGCATGAAAATGAACAATGGCTCTCCTTCACCTTTTTATGCAAGGAATGCTTCCTTGCCATGGACCCCACTCACATTAGGGTTTCTCTCATTTCAAATTTCCCTCCATCAAAACTGTGCAGTCTTCTTGTGCAAGCTTCCCTTCTTGGGCACGTTGTTGACTTGGTCAACCATGGCCTAGTCTTCTTCATTTTAGCCCTTTTTCACACTAGGGAATGTCAAATTTAGCCACTTAAGTGACTCATGCACCTTAGGAGAGTTTTATTATGCTGCTACATGGGCTCCCTTACCCATTTTATCCATTTTATTAAAACAAAAGCAAAATTAATGTTCCAAATACTTTATTGAAAAATTTGGAACATTACAGTCCTCCCCTCCCAAAACTTGCTTGTCCTAAAGCAAGAGCAAGGATGAACTGCAAAAAGCCCTCCACTCAAGGCATGGAGTCTGAAATATCCTCATGTAGATCCTCCATCCCAAAGCAATCAACCAAGCAAAATGAGTCACCCTCCAACTAGGCAACTCTAGAAAATACTCCTCCACCTTGTGCTCATGTAGAAAAGGTGGGCTGAAATACTGAACATGGTAAGCTTCATAGCCTACCCCACACTATCCTCTTCTCCACTTCTGATAAGTGTGGAGTGAAAGCGGAACTTGGGCTGCAATAGTGTTGCCTTCAAGAGGCAAGATGAAGTCTAGATCCCCTAGGATCTCTCCTCCAATGCTGCAAATCAAGCTGGCCCAGATCATCTCATATGTGATGAGTTGGAATTCATCATCATATGGCATCCAACCAATCATATGGCTCACCTCGAAGAGAAACCAATGTCTAAACATGGTAACCATATCATCTCCCATACTCCCCTTGGAGCATGTGCTGCAAAAAGAATGGAGGTCTCTCCTCCCAAAGGGCACATCCACCCAATGAGTTCCTCCCTCCTCATGACACACATGGGGCCACTGCTGATATATGGTTGATATGACATGGTCTTCAAGAGAGACCCAAGCCACCCCATCAATCATACAATCCATGAAATTCCTCCTCCAAACATTCAGACTCTCTAAATAGCTCCTCCCACATGAAGGAAAGAGGTGAAGCTTGGCAATCATGGGCTGCCCATTGTTTCCCCTGATACATACACCATGCAAAGTGGGGAGAATCCTACTCCCAATGGGAATCATCAACTCATGTCCCACTCTCCAAACAAAGCTCCCCATGTACCAAGAAAATTCTGCAATGCATGGAAGCAAGAACCAATAGAAGCAAGTTGTCTCATGACAACCGGAAAGTGGATCATTGTTCCACCAAGGGAACCTGTGCAGTGCACTCCTTGCCTGCATCAAAATAGAAAGTAACAAGTGTCTTTGCAGCCACTTGTTTTCTGCCACACTCATCCTGCAAGATGTGATCATGAAAACATATTTCGGTGCCAAAGGTGCACACCAAAACCCATGTGGCTTTCCCCCACAATCCACTGCTAAAGTAGCCATTATAATTGCTGCAATAGACCATGAGCATGACAAAAAATAGTGTGCAAGAACGGAAGATCCTCCTTGGTATAATATGCTGCTCATATAGATAAGAGAGTGAAAACATGAAACAAGTAGTTACCTCCCTCATCATGCACTTTAGTCTTTGAGCTGAAATGGCTCAAGTGGAAGTTCTCCCTTACTGCAACATAGTAGGGAAGTGTTTGTGCCAACCCTCTCTTCATATTTTGGGCTATGCATCTGTCCATCTGTTGATATGAAACCATTATGATTCCCTCACAAGTGGACTCCTCCATCAATGAAGAATATTCACGAAAATGCATGAAAGAAGAACCCATAAACACTGCATGTAGATCCCTCTTCTTGTGCTTGTGAAACCAAGCCAAGAAAGTCAAAATGTAGTAAGGAGTGTTCTCCTCCATTACTCCTTCATGATAATCACCTACATGCCTCCAAAGTACATCACTTGTGAAGTGGCTTTGAGAACACTCCAACAAGTAATCCAAGCCTTCGAGTGACAGCGCTGCTGGCCTTTGGAGTAGGGCCACTGTCATCTCAAAGCTCCCCTCTTTGGCATGAATCTTGCCAAAGATTCCTCCCATCATGTTTCTGCAACTGTAGAGCCCCTCCCATGAAGAAGGTGTTGCATGGGCATCTAATGTCAAGGAGCAAACCCCTTGCACTATGCTAGTGCCTCCTCTTGCTCCCGCAACAACCAAATAGAACTTGAGCAACAAAATTGTTTGTTGCCCCCTCATACTTCCACCACTCCAAATGTGAAATGGGAACATGATGAATGGTAAAAATAATGCCACCCCATCATAATTCACCCATGCTCCTTTCTGCTTCATGGTGTAAGTATCCTGCCATCTCCTCCTCCCTTTCAAACCCAATGGAAAGGAATACGTCACATGTTGGCCAAACTCCCTCAAGAGCAACCAACACAGCATGGCTTCTTACTGCCCTGTATCATAGATTTACAAGAGGCTCACCATCCTCTTGCCTCCCATCCACATCCACTCAGCTCCTAGTGGATGCTTCCGATCATTCTGCAGCTCGGCACCTCCCCAACAAGAGCTACCATCATCCCAAAACAAATTGTCACCTTTGCATTTCATGGGATATTGAAATGAAATCCTCTCCATGGTCCATGTCTCAAACCCTAACCTCAGATGTGGTACATAAATCATCAATGTTGCATGAGGATGATAAGGGTTTCTTCCTCCCTTGATCAAATCAAGGTGGCACAGCGCTGTTGAAGTCTCCTCCTCAAGACAGTCATCATGCAATCTCTCATAGAATGTGTTGAATCATCATAAATTGGAAACTCATGCATACCTTTGCAAATTTTGGGAGAGTCTTGTCTGGCTGTAAGAATCTCTTCCCCAATTGTGTTGGTTGCCTCAACTGCTGAAGATGGAGGCTACTCCTCCATGATTGTGACAGCGCAGGCATGTGCCTCTTCTGTTAGTGGTGAGGGCCCCTCCCTCCTTTGGCCAAATAATCTGATCAATATATGAGAAAAATCAGCAAGAGTGGAAACCCTTGCATGCCTCCCATAGCTGAACCACCAAGCCTTTGCTTCTCCCTCAAGGTGGAGCGCTGCAATTGCTACAACCTCTCTTTCTACCACAAGATGTAGTAGGAATAAAGCCTATAGCTTCTTCACCCAAGCCTCTGCTACACATGTGAGTGACCCATCAAATGTAGACAACAGAAATCTATTGCCTTTCATCATCCCATGACTGTAGGGTCTTCTTTCATCCTTCTGTTGAATACATTGAGGGAAAGATAGAGCCTCTTGGAAGACTCTAGGGTTTTTTCTGTATTCAGCAAGGTACCCACTTAGAATTTCGAATTCCAAGTGATCTTCATGCTTCCGCTCTGCTTCTCTGTGAGAATAGGAAGTGCATGGTCCTTCCTCTTCTCATTTTCCTGTCTCCTCAACCTTCTTGGAGAGGTTGTTGCTGGATCTGAAAATTGATGAGATTAATCTTATCCTTTGCATCATTCTGGCCTCTTCTTCTCTGAAATTCGAACTTCATAGGCTGAGCCAAGTTTGAAGCTCTGATACCACTGTAATATTCCGAAATGGAAATCAACACATTTTTCACCACTGAATTAATCCTTTTATCGGAAATATGAACAAGGCTATTTCAGAGATGGACTGAGAGGGATTTTACCAGTTATTTCACCTCTAAAGAGAGGATGAGAACTGGAGGCTTCCTAGCCCTTACTCAGACTCTACCTATAGCTATGCAAATATTTTTTCCTTCAGGAAGATCCTGCTCAAAGAATGAGCTACAACAACATCTGAACTTTAACAATGAACAACAGTGAAATAATACATCATAGTGCATAAGAAGAGTACATGGCTGATATATAAAGTAGCAACAACAAATAATATACAAATCTTGAGGAAGAAACCTCTCAAGATAGCCTCAATCAATAATATGCATTAAAGCTCGAGACTACGCTGCTACAAGTTGCTGCCCTAGCCATGACTGTGCAGTTACATGAGGAGACTGCAACACATAATATGGAAATATGATGATATATCATTATATGCTCAAGAAATGAGGGGGTGCAAGCTCTCAACCCCTGAAAACAACTAACTAACAATCCTTAGAAGGATTGGCTGCAATACATGTACAAAATGATGAAATACAAAAATGCTGGAGTTGCAGTGTAGCTGCTGCAACTCAATAATAATACATGAATGGAGAAGGGGAAAGATGCTGCAAACAATATGATGACCTCATCCAATTATCTTCTAAGTGAAAGGATGACCCTTTCACTGAAGATTACACTCTCCAATCCCCATGGTGAATCCTCCTGCAAATGCCCTCTGAAAATAACGTTGTAAGAGGAAGGGACTGCGCTGGGGCTGAGATGAAACACTTGGCCCTATGCCAAAATCTGCAATAAAGCTCTGGAAATGTCCCTTACTGATTTCTTAGAGAAAGAAGAACTCCTCCTCTTCAAAACTAGCTCAGGAAATGGTGGGATGAAGATCCCTCACTGCTACCTCCAGCAACTCCAATGAATCTGCCCAACAGAAACGCTGTAGCTGAAAGAGATGGCTTTGGCCTCAAGCTTGGATGTGAGGAAGATGAATATCAGCTCCTACAAGGCCTCCCAATGAAGGAGGGAAGACTTCTAAACATAAATCTCCCTTGTGCTAAGTAGCACAAGCTATCTCAGTTGAAAAACTGAGGAGAGCTGCAATTTGAAATTCTCAAGCATGAAAATGAACAATGGCTCTCCTTCACCTTTTTATGCAAGGAATGCTTCCTTGCCATGGACCCCACTCACATTAGGGTTTCTCTCAATTCAAATTTCCCTCCATCAAAATTGCATAGTCTTCTTGTGCAAGCTTCCCTTCTTGGGCACGTTGTTGACTTGGTCAACCATGGCATAGTCTTCTTCCTTTTGGCCCTTTTTCACACTAGGGAATGCAAAATTTAGCCACTTAAGTGACTCATGCACCTTAGGAGAGTTTTATTATGCTGCTACTTGGACTCCCTTACCCATTTTATCCCTTTTATTAAAATAAAAGAAAAATTAATGTTCCAAATACTTTATTGAAAAATTTGGAACATTACAAATTTACAATATATATACAAAATTTCAACGAGGCGGGCATGTCCCATGCTCGTGATGCTATGGCTAGTTAATCAAAATTGACAGATACATGTTCTATCTGTGTCACTAATATGGTAGTGATGCTGGCGGTTGTTGACGATGACTGTTGACGACCTCAGGGGCATTTTTTCTTTGATGATAGGTGGAATGTGGTACTCATATGCGTAAACTTGGTATGGCATATAGCTGTGCAATATACACATGGGTGATGGCTGGGACCTTCATGTGTAACCATTGTTGACAGAGACGGTTATGGAGGCATGGGTCTTCGACGGATCTTATCAAAGTGCAATGGTTGTACGGTAAGATACCATATTGACATGAAAGCTTTTGTCATAGTCGAATGTCAGGAGGATAGATGACATCTGTGGACAATGATGTCTCCCACAGTGCCACCCGAGGATGCCCCTTTGCATGGAGAGGGGTAATCTAAGGTACCACTTCCTTTTTTGGATATGGGTGTTGAATTCAACAAAAAGGAAGCCTCAACCGAACGAGGGGTTGCCGATATGAGGGATCGGGGACTTGGATGTGGTGGGTTTAACATAGGCATGTTGGTGAGAGGTGACTGAAAAATGATGATGGGGATTCAATGGCCCGAGTTCGGAGTATACTTAACCAACTTTGCGGCAGTCATAGTTATTTCTGAAGGGAAAATCCCTAGAGTTGGTAGGACTTCCAGGGCGGGTGTAAACTGGCTATGAATCTCATGATGGTGTGTGCATGGGGGTGAAATACTTCGACCAAGGGGGATCGGGGACTGCTGTCATGGGAGAAAATATGAAATGCAAGGGTGGAGGGGTGAAGTGCACCATTTGCGGTCTTTGTACACTTACCAAAAGAATAAAAATAATGGGGTTTGGTTTGTACAAAACACAGAGATGGGTACCCAAAAACTTGAAAATGTTCCTCATTGATGTTGTGAGGAAGGTGTTTTCCTGAGGGTGGGGGTCCCATTGGTTGGTCTCATGTGTGGGGTTGATGAAGCGGATGAAAAAGTGTCACAGATGGGATTATGCTGGTGGAGGTATGGTGGGCCAAATGCGATGCGCGGTGGTGTGCGTTTTATCTGCTTGTACAACCTATTCGTTCGGGAAGGGGTTTTAGTTTGCATGGTAAACTTGACCTTATGCATGATGAATGGATGGGCACAAGGTGCTTCCCGGACTGAAGTAATATGGCCATGGCGTCACTGTTGTTGTGATATGTGGTCTACTTTGGTTGACGAGCGCCATGGAGGGGAGGCTCTACCGACCAACACGGATGTTTATCATGTGCAGGGTGAGGTGATGATAAACATAGTTGGGTATGAGGACCCTATTGCTTATTTCTGATGAAGAAATGATGTCAGGATATGCAAAGTTTTCTTGGACTCTATCATGCTAGGGTTAGAATGATACCTGCTCTGGAATTTTCAGTAGATGGTGCTGTGAATGGTTTGCGGGTTTTTCCTACAAAAATAACTACCTCAAGTGAAAGCATCTTATTTTCATCAAATATTATTGAAAGGCATGAGCTTTAAAAAGGAAGATGAGAGAGGGCATACCTGTCGGTGCTGAAAAATTATTTTTTCGGGAAATAAAATGTGTGGCATTGCTTCTGTTCATCATGGAGTACTGATGATGGTGCAACTTACGATTCGCAGAATGGACCTTCTGATATCTTGTTATGGACCTCCAAATTTTCTGAAAAGGGTGATAAATAGGTGAATATGGCCCTTATTCAATTCATTTGTACTTGTTGAGGTTGGAGAGGTCAGAGGTGTTTGCGTAGCATTCCTTGCTGTTGCGGTTAGCCCGTGTACAAGGGACTAGCGATACTATGCTGAGTTAACTTCCATGACGTCCTGCATTTTAATTTTTATAGTTTGATGGTGCTGGGGTCCATACAAATTGGGTTTGTATGGACTCTAGGTGACTTTTGCCCTAGATTGCGCGGGCGATTTAGGAAAAAGTGTGCCTTCCTTATGCGCAATTTTGAGGGATAGGCGCGAGGGTGCTTTGTTCCCCAATTTTAGTGCGCCTGTGAAAAATACAGGTGAGTGCTAAGCGTGCCTATCTGAGGGACAGGTGCGCAAAGGCTGAGGTGACAAAAAATTGGTTTTTTGTCTATTTTTTACATTTTTTCTCTGTACTGATGGGTACCTGTGTTGATGACAGGCTATTGCGGAGGGAGCGGGACTGGCTTGAGATCCAGACCGCTCTAGCTACTGGTGCTAGGGCGCGACGTCAGTTGGCCGCATGGGGCGTTCTGAAGTTTGCTGAAAATGAGTTTCTTCAGTCGCAGGACCAATTCTGCGCTACATTATACAGCATTGGCATAAGAGGCACAACATGCTTGTTCCAGGGGACGAACTTGGTGATCCGTCCTGAGATGGATATCTACTTTTTGATCAGGTTACTACCTCAGGGTGAGGCATTGAGGTACCCACTCCCCTCTAGGAGAGTGAACCTGGATAGATTCTGAAGGCATCATTGTGGGGGGGTGCCTCTTACCGAGGGATGCATCAGCATTGCATCAGTTACAGATGTGGTAGAGTGGTGTGCTCTAGTAGTGATCGTACGACTGGCGAGGTCAGTGGCTCCGCGTCGGGCATCTGGCCCGCAGGTTGGAGTTTTCCGCCGGTTGAGGTTTGGGCATTTTTTCAACTTCGCTCGCTTTTGTTTTGACGGGATGGTGTCGCAATTGAACAAGGTCCAATGTGGATCGAATTTATTTGTGTACATCAGTATCCTATGCATCATTATGTACGAGAGGGTGGTGCTGTTGAGGCTGTTGGTGGCGGTGCCTATTGGGGGGCCACGGGAGCCACGTATGAGGAGGTGGGCTCCGATGATGCCGCGAGGCGGTGGTGGCATGGTGGGGCATTATTGGAACGCCACGACAGTGGCCTGGTTCGAGGCCAACCCACAGATGTTCTTGCCATACCCATATGCGGGGATGGACTTCCAGGGTGACCTAGACATGGGTCTCCCTTTTGGTTATGTTTGGGGACCTGCAGGTATGGTTTATATGTTTTTTTTGCATTTGTTTGAGTATGTATGTACTTACGTGTTTTTCTAGTGACACTGAAATTGTTTTGGTTACTCTTGGATATGTTTGTGAGGTGGGTCGCCCTGTGGCCCAACTAGTGGGCCATGATCCTCTGCGATGACCTCGAGGTGGTCAAGGAGGAGGTGATGCAGGTGGACCAGGTGGTGGTGTTGGTGGACTTGGTGGAGATGGTGTTGGTCCCTCAAGTGAGGGTAGCAGCTTGGCTACTGCGGAGGTTGTGCTGAGAAAGCTCATGTTGATGCGGCAGAGGCACGCATTGTAGAACTGATAGCTCAGGTGACTGCTCTTGAGTAATTCCAGGGTCGAGTGGACCACTTGACCGAGGGTATGCCTGCTCGAGGTTTCATGGATGACTTCGAGGAGGTCTGGTTAGAGATAGTGATGGCTCATGAGAGGTATTATCGACCCACTCTACATCGGGTGGCAATCGCAGTTGCAACAGCAGCTCTGGTGGTGGTACTGGGAGCAATGGTGGGTCCAGGTGCCCCTCTTGAGGGGGCACCCCCTAGAGTAGTTTTGTACACAGGTAAAGCACTCGTTATGAGGATGATTCCCTTATTTTTGATGACTCTTGTATTTTTGGGCTGGAAATTGGGCCAGTGACACTATTTTTTATACTCAGATACACATATTTTGATATATATATATGAGAGATATTTTTTGCGGCTCTGCATGATGTATCTCCTGTTTCGGTTTATGAATTTTTTTATGCTGAGGGATATCTATATTTTTGGTTTTATGTATGATGGTTTATTCTAGATGCATTCCAGTTTAGGATATTGTTAGCTATGCGATCAGCTATTCGGTTTTGACTCCTTGGTACATTTGAAAATGTGATATAGTCAAATTGTTTGCTTAATCTTTTGGCACTTAAATATTTTCTAAACATATGTGTATCTCTTGTCTCAAATTTTTGGTTTATTTGTGATAATACTAACTGGGAATCGAGGTAGATATGCATATGGCGAATGCCCCGATGGAGGGCGTCACACATAAGTCCGATGACGGCGTCGTATTCTACCTGACTGTTTGTTACTGAACCGATACACACACCGTTTGAACACAGAGGTGATCGACAAGGGCAGTAAATGACCCAGGCAGCTACGGTTACATTTTGAGACCATCTTGATGCTCCATCAACAAATCCGAAATAGGGTTCGTTTTGGTGATCCATGGTGATACTTTGAGCACTTTCTAAATAAGTCTTTGGGTCAAAAATTTAGAGTGGTGGGGTTTTTGTGTACTCTCACTCTAGGGGAAGGGATGTCGGGGCCCTTATGGGTAGAATTTCTTGAGGTAAAGGCCATTGACGGGGTTAGTGAGGCAAGTCCCATCCAGTTCCGTCAAGATGTATGCCCCCTGTCGAAGGCAATGTTTAATGATGTAGGGTCCTTTCCACAAGGTTTCGAACTTTCCTGGCCCTAAGGCCTCTTTTGCGACATTGTAGCAGAGGACTAATTCTCTCTCGGTGAATGAGCGAGGGGTGATGTGGCGGTCGAATGATGCTTTTACCCTTTTCTTGTGGGCCTCGTTGTGTTGCAGTGACTGACGTCAATATTCGTCGACAAGCTCTAGTTGTACTAGGCACTGCTCTAGAGGTTGGGTGTCATTGAGGAGTTTAATGGTGGCATGAAAATTTGGGATTTTACGGAAATCCATGCAAAAGCACAAGGTACCTTGGCTTTTTACGACAGGACTAAGGTGGAAATCCTAGGACGAGGGGGAGACAGTAATCCTATCACCAATATTAGTTAATACAAATTGTATATGGTGGATTGTGTCATTGTCTTTTGGTGGGGGAAGAATCTCTGTAATGGGATACTGTATGAGCGCGAGGTTGGGTTCCCCGCTAGGATGGTCAATTTTCAGTAGGTGGAAATTGTGCCTGCCAGAGGTGCTTGAATGTTTCCATTAGCGGGCATGACTCTGGTGTGTGATTTTTGCCGGTGCAGATGGTGCACGGTATCACCGAGCCAACGGAGTAGATAGTGTGGGATTCTATGCTACTCCTTGTTCCTGATGGGGATGCTTCAAAAGGTTTGGTCGTAGAAGAGGTTGTCTTCTTCTTCCATTTCCGTATTATTGGCTTAGGTGCATCTACCTCTTTGGTGGAGTGTAGTCTCAACGCAGCTTGTGCTGCTCTCAGCTTGGGGAGATGTACACACTTAAACGTATGATGAAAGTGCGAACAAATACGACAATAAGTGCGTGTGATATTCTCTTGGTTTGAGAGAATTTTATGAGGGAGAGAAGAGACTATTCAGAGATTGTTTGCAAGAGGCTTGAGTTCTCTACATTGGTTGACTTGGTGATCGTTCAGATCACACAGGCCACATGTCATCCTAGGCTTGGCCAAGGTTACGCTTTGTTGGTGTGTTGTCTTATCTTGCTTGATACACCAGCTCGGGGGTGGGGACATTGACCTGGCGATGTAATTTTTATGCCATTCCCGGAGTTCGTCCTCTCTCTTTTCTATGGCATTAATCATGTCGATGGTGGGACGAATTTGTGAGGCATAAGTAAAATGTCGCTCATAATGATTACCCTGACATATCAGGCAAAATATCCTTGATATGAAGGTTCCGTCGAGTTTAGTTTGAGGTCTGAGGGGGAGCCAGTGCCAGAAGGCCGCTAAATCAGGGTAATGGATGAATGCATGGTCTGTCTTTTTGCATAATGTACATGCTGGTCATCCCTGCGAAGAGCGTTTGGGGGTAACTAGGGGTTCCCTGGTGGGCCGTTCTTCAGCTGTCAAGAACATGATGGATGCGCTCCTCTCATTCACTTGGGTCATGGAGCTGCCTGTGGACTCGGCAGTCATGTCGTCTTCTTGGGAAAGGCGGACTATGGCTGAGTGAAGGATAGTGCGGGCTAGTCAAATTCAAGGTATGTAGTGAAAATTCTCCAAAAGGTGATTTTCGGCGCATAACGGGCATGTGAATTGTGCTGGCCGTAGTCCCACTTAGTAAACCCTTTCGATTGGATACCATATATGGATGAGCTTTAGGGATGCGCACTCTTCGAGTAAGTGACCATATTCATCGCACAATATACAACGAATAATGGGCATAACTGGGGGTCTTTCTGTTTGGTCTCAATCTAGTCTCCTAAACTGAGCTCATTTAATTGTCAACCAGGGTTGGTAAACTGCTGAAGTGAAGTGTACTATATGTACCTAGGTGCTTGTTTCTTAATGCGTTGTATGTAGTGTTTTGTGATGTTTTTGGTCTTTTATGATGATTTATGATGTTTTTGGTCTTTTTGGCAATTTTATGTTCACAAGGCAAATGACTAGAGAGCTAGTGGAAAGGAGCTAATGATTAAAAATAGAGTGAAGCCTAATTGGTTGAGGGTAAATGACAAATGCAAATGCAACACTGAAACAGAATCAAATATAAACTATGATTAAGCAAAAACAAAGCTTGATAATGACTTTTAAACAAATGATTCAAAACATAAACTCAACTTGAGAAATGATCAACTAAATATGCAAATCCTCCTAACTAAATAGTTTAAACAACTAACTTATAATGATGCAACATTTCATCCTTGATTAGAGATTTGTTGAAGCAAATTAGGAATAAAACATTTATACCATCATAAGATCTTCTATTCTAGGACTAGTTCCTAACTCTATTCTGCAATTTAATTGAATGTCACAAAACCTTACTCAAGAGTTATTGATTTCTTTTCAAAGTAGTCTTTTGAGGGAGGGCTCTGTTTATGAAATGATAAGGAAATTGTAGAGGTACTTCAGGCCTTAAAATGATGTTGTCTTCTGTTCATATGTTTATGAATCAATTATGGATTTTAGAACAAGAAGAGGTTTGTGAATAATGAAGGCTGTTTTGTTAAGTTTAACAACTGAAGTAATCTAATGTGCAGTGAATGACAGTCTGAATGTGAAGTGCAAATGCAATGAGTTGAACTGAAAATGAACTTAAAATGTCACTAGCCTAAAACAGTGTTAAACTACAAGTCATTATCAAATTTTAAAGCAAAACAACTGAACATGAGTTAAGTGCAATTAAACTCCGAAGTATCCTAACTTATGCTATGCAAACAGAAAGATTGAAAGCAATTAAAAACTAAGCTATCATGGCTATCTCTCACTCGTCATTATGATATTTTGGGCAAGCGTTTAAGAGAAAGAACAACGATGGTACTTAGTGAAAACACACAACTAAAACGTTCAAGATCACAATCATACTTAAGACAGTATAAAGATTTCTTGGAAGAGTTTCTTCTTGTGGAAGAGTATTGAGCATAAGTATAACTGTGATGGTGAATAAAAGAGATTACAATTAAATCCTAAAATACTATAGCCATTTCCCATTCATCATTATAATCTTTTGGAAGAGCTTCTTCTTGTGGAAGAGTTAGAATGAGTATAACTATAGTAGCTAATAAAAACAACTACAAATTCAACTTCAAAAACGTAAAGGCAGCTAGAATACTTATCTAAATTACGTAAATAAATCCGTGCAAGAGGCAGGGGCCCTCTACCACCTTACGGAATCGAACTCCAAATCAAATCAACGCTTTCAAAACAACATTGTCTGCTTCATTAAAAGTGAAATAACTTGAACAGAGCACTCTGCGTCTTCAGAAATGTAGCACAGAATCTAAGCAAAATCTAGAACAAAATCTAGCCTAGCTCTCGTTTTCCCAAGTGTTTATATAACAAATGTAAATAACAAGACTTGCAACAATTTCAGGAAAATTATCTTTCCTTATCAGAATCACATTAGGACTCTTGAAGTGGCTGCGTAAAAAGGAAAAAGACATCTGGACTGAGACAGTCCTAATAGAAGTCTGCCTTCCTAAATGTGTTCCCACGTATCAAAACCATACCCAGAATCTGTTTCTTCCTTCATGGTGAGCAAAGAACCATGTAGACATGACGTGGATTATGCCCATATGCGGTTTTTCTTGAGAGGCCACCTGGAACATACCCAAACGTGAAGACAGCTGCAGAATCGCCAGTTAGCTACGGAATGTCTGCATTCTGCAGCTAGTTCCGGTCAAAATGCATTACAATGACAAAAATCATAAAACTTAGCAAGTTAGTCATGTAAATCATTCTAAAAGTAATTTTAACTAAATTCATTGATCAATTGGGTCTAGGATAGCAATGGACAAAGGAAAATGAGGTAAAGTAAGATGAAAGAAAGCACAATTTTGAGGCTCAACATACCCCCACTGCTGTCTCTTTGCATGTCCTCATGCAAATTATCCTATGAACTCAGAGGCTTCTGTAAGAACATCTAATCCTCTCCTTCTCCTTTGTCTGGAAGCTAAAGATCTTCTGGGTTTTCTGATAACAAGTTTGAACCTTAGGTTGGTAAGTGCCCTGATTAGCTTCTTGTTCCTTTGCTTCAACTTTTCATTGGTCCTTTCCACTTTGTCTATATGTAGGGATAAGGTTGAGTTCATATCAGTTTTGAGCTTGACTTGATCTTTGAGAATTTCATTCTCATTTTTGATGTGTCTATTAAGTATTTCCAACTCATACCTATCCCTTCTATTTCAGACAGTGGAGGACTAGGGGTTCTCTCTCTGCTTTCTGAAGCTCTCCTTTCCAAAGTTTCCACATAGTCATAAATTTCTTGTTGAGCAGGGTCAATTTCAGGGGTTCCTTCATTAAGATCCTCTTCAACATCTTCTTCAATGGATGTTTCCTCATCTTCTATATCAATCACCCCTGTTTGTTTGATTTGAGTTTTCTTCAGTTTCCCCTTTAGTCTGTGGCTTCTTCTTGGCTGAGAAGATCCTTCTCCTTTCTCCATGGTAGATTTCCTGATTACCTTTTATTTCTTAAGTTGTCTCTTGATTTGAGTCAATTTCTCTGAGATGATTTCCTCACTACTTTCCTGGACTGTTTTGTCAATTTCAACTTTTGAGGCTATCCATTTTCTACTTCTCCTTGTAGGCCGTGGTTCAGGTGAGGGTTCTTTTGGCTCTTCAAAATGATTTCTTATCAAGAAATTGTCCCATGTATCATTTGTTTTGGCTAAATGATGTTCAATCAAAATTTTAACCAAACCATGATGATATAAAGTTGTCTCTAAAAATTGAACCCTTCTTTGAACACAGGAAGCCATCTTTTTCAAGATTTGAAGCAAGAAATAAGGTAGGTTTAAGTCTTCCCCCAGAAAATGCATTATCAGTCTAATGTGGTAGACATAAAATGTGCCATATCTACCCTCACATGTAATAAATTTTTGCAGAAGAAGTAGTATGTTTCTCCATTTATTTTTCAATGCAGAACTTGGAATTCCTTTCTTAAATACAGTGACATCCATACCTGGTGATTTTAGAATTTGTTTCCAGGATTCATTGTGGAATTCTTTGTTTTTGAACCATCTCTCTCCATTTCTGAGCAACCCTGTAGCCTCTGCAATGAAAACTTCAGTGACAGTAAATTTGACATCTCCCACTTCAACTTCAGTTCCTTGAAATGATCTTGCAAATGTTTTAGTGACTTCCTTGTGGAAGCCATTAAATTTATCCAAAAATTGAAGCCATCCTATCTGTTGCAACATTTATTTACATTGAGGGTAGCCTTCTAAGTATTTTGAACCCACTGGTTCAGTTCTTACAATAAAACCCATAATTGCTTCTTCAATGTTTAGATTAACACTCTTTTACCCACAGAAACAATAACTTTCACCTTTGAATTAAAATGGCTTCAAGTTATAAATGACAATGGCTTCAAATTTCAGAATGATATACCTCTAGTTGATAGTGACAACAGCTTCAAACTTCGGAATGATATACCTCTGATTGACAGTGATAACAGCTTCAAATTTCGGACTGATATGCCTCTGGTTGACAATGAAAACAGCTTCAAACTTCGAGCTAATATGCCTCTGTTTCTCAATGAAAAACGGCTTCAAATTCCCACACTTCTATACCTCTATCTCTCGGTGGCAAATAGCTTCAAATTCCCACACTGTTATATCTCTGTCTCTTGGTAACAAATGACTTCAAATTCTTCACTGTTATACCTCTGTCTCCCGGTGACAAATGACTTCAAATTCTTCACTGCTATACCTCTGTGTTTACAGTGATAATGCTCAATCTCTGCCCACAGTGATACTTTGTCTGCCCACGGTAAAAAATGGCTTCAAATTCTCACGCTGCTATACCTCTGCGTTTACCCTTTTGCTCTGCTCTCAGTGGTAAGGATATCTCTGTTTGCGGAATGAAGTGCCGGCTACAGAATGGAGTGATGGAAGTAGTCACGGAATGAGGTAATGGAGTGAGGTGGAGGGAACGAATTAATGATTGAAAAGACGGCGAAGATTTTTGCAACGGAAAAGAGGATCATCATTGAATGATTTGGTTGGGTTACGTGAAGAATTCAAACACTTCGGCCATTTGAACCGCTTAAATGATATCGGACATGAAATTTGAAATGAGAGATTTAATCCAAAGTTTGTGGAGGGTTTATTGGTCATGATCAATAAAAATAATTAAAACAACCTTTTCAAACAATTCATAACTAAAACTATGCTAAACTTTATGAAATTCCATTATAATCTAAACTTGTTACCTCTGCTTTTCATTTGATTTTTGTAGTCTTTGTCTTCTTTGTTCACCTTTGGAAGAGTCTTCATAATTCTTCTTGGTGCTTCTTATTCATGGATACACTGGATCATTTTGTTGCAATTCTAATGTCTGCTGGTTGGTGTCTTCAGGATTTGTAGCTGCAAAATGACTGTTTGGCTGCAGAAAGGCTGATCAGCTGCAAAATGTCTGTTAAGCTGCAGAATGTTCTTGTAGAGCATTTTAATCATGGAATGGAGTGGTTTGGGGATATAAGTGAAATGTTACATGGTATGAATGAAGATGGATGATGTGTTATGATATGTATGAAGTGGATGATGAAATGAAATGAATTCAGTTTATGAAATGGAGTGAAAGAACATAAGAACTGCCCTGCAATCCATGACATGTTTTATTCATTTACAGCAAGACATTAAACTTTAAATTTTGACATGAAAATGAGATGGATGGAGTATGGAATGGGATGAATGAAATATGGAATGAAGTAGAGTATGAATGAATGGAATGGAATATGGATGGATGAGTGAATGGAGTGAAATGAAATGAGATGGATCATAAGCACTATGGATCTGAACTTATGATTTTGTAACAGCTGCTTGCAAAAACAAAATGGGAAAAGTTAGAGTGTCAGAGAGACTCTGATTTTCACCCTATCTTTTCTGTATAAACATGCCAATCTATGATTGGTTTTCATGTTTATACCTTTTTTATTTTTATTATTTTTATTTTTTTATTTTTTATTTTTTATTTTTTATTTTTTTTTCAAAGAGAAATACTTCAGAAAATTTAATCAAGTTGATGAAGAAGAATAATTCTTCTTCATTAACTTCACATCACTGCTTTCTTGGAACTTCTTGACAAATTCTTCTCTTGAGAGTGGTTTGTGATACAACTTCAATCTATGACCATTCACAAGAAAATTGACCTCTTCTTCATCTATAGTTCTGATTTTTACTGCCCCATTATCAAAAATTTCAACAATTTCATATGGCCCAAGCCAATGTGTCTGAAATTTACCTTGAAAATCCTTGAATTTTGAATCAAACAAGAGAGCCCAATCTCCTTCTTTGAATTTCTTCTCTTTGATGTACTTGTCATGCCATCTAGCCCTTTGCTGTTGGACTAGACTTGTTTTCTGAACTGCATCTTGTCTGATCTCAGCCAATTCATTAATTTTCTCCATTCTATGCTTTCGTGCCTTCGTTAAATCAAGTCCTAGCTGAACTGCCATTTTGAAGGTTTGAATTTGGAACTCTATGGGAAACAAAACTTGCTTTCCATAAACAAGCTCATAAGGAGTGTGGCCTGTTGTGTTTCTCCATGTAGTTCTATAGGCCCACAAGGCTTCAGAAAGCCTATCTACCCAATCTCTTCTATGTAGATGAACAGTCTTTGTTAGGATTCCTTCAATGACTTTATTAGTGGATTCCACTTGACCATTTGCTTGTGAATGATAAGGAGTAGATGTTCTATGTCTGATTTTGTACTTCTCCATCATTTGCTCCACTAGCCTTGATGTAAATTGAGCTCCTTGATCTGTAACAATTTCCCTTGGGACACCAAAACGAGTAAAAATATCCTCAAAAAGAAAAGTAACTACAGATGTTTCATTAGCAACAAGTAATGGCTTAGCTTCTACCCATTTAGTAACATAATCAGTGCAAACTAATATATATTTCTTTTGTCTTGATGGAGGACTAATAGGTCCTACAAAATCCAAAGCCCATTTTTCAAAAGGTTCAATGTGTACCTAAGGTTGTAATGGCATCTCACCTGAAGGAGAAGGTTTCCCTACCCTTTGGCAACTGTCACACCTTTTGACATACTCTTTAGCATATTTAAACAAGGATGGCCAATAATATCCCAAATTAAGGATCTTATAGGCTGTCCTCTTATCTGCAAAGTGTCCACCACAAGGTTCATCATGACATGCCTTGAGAATCTCAGGCATCTCATCTTCACGAACACACCTTCTAATGATCAAATCTGGACCTGTCTTGTACAACTTTAGCAACCCATGAATATTTTGCACTATCAAAAATGATTTTTCTTTTATCCCTTGCATTCATAATTGAAGGAAATTTTCCTGAAACTAAATAATTAGCAATATCAGCAAACCATGGAGTTTGAGTAGAGATTGCAAAAAGATATTCATCAGGAAATTGATCTTCAACTAGAGTGTCATCTTTGATATTTTGAATTCTAGACAGGAAATCAGCCACAGTGTTTTGTTTTCCAGGCCTATCTAGAATAGTAATGTTGAATTCTTGCAATAATAACAACCATCTTATAACTCTGCCATTAGTAATTGATTTATTCATTAAATATCTAATTGCAGAATGATCAGTGTGAACAAAAGTTTCATAGCCTGTTATATAGTGTCTAAATTTGTTTATGGCATGAACAATAGCTAAAAACTCTTTTTCAGTTACAGTATAGTTTAACTCTGCAGGAGTCAAATTTTTACTGGTATAATAAATGGCATAGGGAATCAAGTCTTTCTGCCCCAATACTGCTCCTAGAGCTGTATCGGAGGCATCTGTGGAGATATGAAAAGGTAACTTCCAGTTAGGTCCCCTTAATATAGGTGCTTCAGAAATCTTTGTTTTTAGGGACTCAAAGGCTAACTGGCAATCAGAAGTCCATTTGAATTCACAATCTTTGGTGAGTAATTTGAAGAGTGGAGATGCTATTTTGGTGAAGTTTTCTATAAATCTCCAATAATACCCTGTAAATCCTAGAAAACTTCTAACATATCTTTGACAACTTGGAATGGATAGGTTAGAAATGACTTCAACTTTTGCCTCATCAACTCTAATCCCATCCCCTGAAATGTGGTGCCCTAAAACAATACCTTCAGTAAACATCATAAAACATTTTTCATGACTAAGTGAAAGGTTTGCTTCTTGACATCTTTTAAGACTTTTTCCAAGTTTTCTAAAGCCTCTTCAAATGTGTCCCCATAAACTGTGAAATCATCCATGTACACCTCTACACAGTCATGTATTAGATCAGAAAAAATTCCTAATACTGCCCTTTGGAATGTTGCAGGTGCATTGCATAATCCAAATGGCAATACTCGGTAGGCATAGGTACCCCAAGGATAAGTAAATGTGGTTTTATCTTGGTCTTCAAGTGCTACTTGGATTTGATTGTAACCACTAAACCCATCTAAGAATGAAAAGTACTTTTTGCCAGCTAATGTATCTAATACTTGGTCTATGAAAGGTAAGGGAAAATGGTCTTTAAGAGTAGCTTTATTCAGTTCTCGGTAGTCAACACACACCCTCCATTTTCCATTTTTCTTTGGCACAATTACCAAAGGAGAAACCCACTGACTATCTGAAATAGGATAGATGAAATTAACATTTAACAATTTTTGCAATTCCTCTTTAACAATTTCTCTAATATTTGGATTCATCCGTCTTTGAGGTTGTCTAATTGGTTTGCAATTTGCCTCTATATAGATGTGATGAGTACAAGTCTTGGGGCTTATCCCTTTCATGTCAGTGTATTCCCATGCATATGCAGATGAATGTCTCTGTAATACTTTGATTAACTCTTCTTGTTGAGATTTTTCTAGGTTCTTGTTTATGTTCAAAGTTTTGCCTGGAAAAATTTCACTTGTAGAGCTGCCAAATTTGTCCATAGAATGAAGAGACATTTGCCTAGATGACAAAAACTCAATATTGGATCCCTCTTGAAATGATTCATGTTTGTGTTCTAGAGAGGATTCAATGTTTTCTAGAGTATTCAGAATTTGATTATCTTCACTAATTTCTGAAATTGTGAAGAGTGGTTGTAAATATTCTTCATCCTCTATCCATTGAGTGTCATCTAGATCTGTAATTGTCCTAGCTGGAGGATATAAAGTGAATTTATTAGTTGAACTACCATTAGAAATATACATATCACCGGACCTACAACTAATAAAAGCATCAGCTGTAGCCAACCAAGGTATTCCTAGTATAACAGGATGGCCTCCTAGATTATTCTTAGGAGTTAGGATCATGAAATCCACAGGGTATTCCCAAGAATCTAGGGACACTGGAATGTCTTCTATTACCCCATCTGGTTTGATCACAGATCTATCTGCTAATTGTAATAGTGTGGGTGTAAAGAGAAGATTAGGAAGTTTTAGTTTGTCCATGATTTGTCTACTCATGATATTTATTGCTGCTCCTAAATCAATGAGTGTGTTTTGAATTTCAATTCCATTGATGTGAATTTTGACAACTGGATTTCCTGGGTCAAGATACTTTGGGATAGCAATCTTGCCCATCATAATGTCTGCTATTTGTCCTACCAGTTGAATTTTCTTTGTTTCTCTTATTCTTTTTCTTGTTGTCTTCATGCTCAACTCCTTTATTGTTTTGGCTAAAATTGGGATTTCTTTGATGGCTTGTAATAATGGAATTTTAATGCAAACATTTCTCAGCTCATCTAAGAAATCATAATTAGGCACCATAATTTGTTTTTCTACACCTCTATCAATTTGTAATCTTTCCGGAAAGGGAGGTATAGAAGTAGATGTAGATGGTTGCTCTAATACAGGAGTTAGATTTATTGGATCTTTTTGTTTTAGTTTTTCAGTGTTTGGGTCTTGAAAGGATGTGTCTTCCTCAAGACTTTTATTCACCCGTAGAGAGTCTTCCTCAAAATTATCTTGTTCTTGTATGATCACAGAAGGTTTCCTCTTTTCAAGTATTCTTCCAGACCTCAGTTGAACATCACTAAGGTCTAAAGGAGTAATTAAATAAGTTGGAAATTTTTGGCCTTCTATCATGTATGTATTCTGAGGGTTATTATTATTGGGGTTTGGTATGGGTTGAGCAGGCAATTGATTTGATTTTTGAGGGAATGGTAATGAAAGTGGTTGATTTTGATGTGGTTGGTTTTGATGATGTTGTTGAGGATTTTGTTGAAAATTTTGTTGAAAATTTTGAGGAAAATTTTGTTGAGGATTTTGAGGATAAAAATGTGGATATGGCGGATAGGATGGTGGATACTGATAGTATGGAGAGTATCTTCCATAGGGACCTTGTGTTCCTTGTGCCCAGGACTGAGATTGATTTTGAAATTGGGGCCAAGGTTGCTACCAAGAATTCCAAGGTGGAGGTTGATTATACATTTGATCATGGAATCCTTGTGTCTGAGGTCCTTGCCAAGGCCTTCTAGATACAAAATTGAGAGACTCTGTGGAATCTGTAGGAGTTTCCTCCTGAAAGACAGCTTTGAGACCCGGAAGAGAAGGACAATTCTTGGTCTCATGTTTTTCAGAACAAATGACATAGGTTTCCACAACTTTTACATCTAAAGGACACTCTCTCAAGGCATGTTTCTTTCTACATTTGGGACAAAATATTGCCAAGGCATCAGATTCAGCCTTTTTCTTGTTTTGTATCTTGAGGGTGTCTATTTGTTCACTAAGACTCCCTAAGATGTCAGATTTAAAATCATCAAGCATGTGTCCTATTTCTGATCTACTTACCGTCCCAGAAGCAGATTTACTTGCCCTTGCAAGAGCAGGATCTCTTGGACCTTTGACAATTTTGGATTTCCCTCTGGAAAGGTTGATACATAACTCAGATATTTCAGGTAATGTGAGTTGTGATATATCCCCTTTTCCCATCATGTTAAGAATATCCAACCATTCATCCCTAATTGTTTTCAACAAAAGAGCTTTTAAGGTGTCTTGATCTAGGTTTTCCATTTTTGTCCTTTTGATGTTGTAATTAAATCTCTCCAACAAATCTTCTAAGTTTTCATCTTCTTTTTGTAACATCTTGAACACTTCTTCCTTATGATTAACCGGCATACAATAATCCAAATATCTCTCTAGAAATGCTTGTTTCATGTCTTCCCATGTTCTAATAGAACTGCTGATCAGACTCATAAACCACTTCAATGTTGCTCCCTTCAAAGTTGAAGGAAATAATTTCAGTTTTTGAGCATCTTGTAAGTAGTCATAAGTTCTACACAACACTTCAAATTCGAATAAGAAAGTTTCAGGATCTTCAGTTTTAAGTCCATAGAAGTTTGGAAGGACAGAGGGTGAAATATTTTTCATGGTTGTATTGGTTTCTTCATCAATTATAGGGAACCCAAAAGAGCTTCCTATTCTACCTCTTCCTCCATCTGTACCTCTACCTCCTTCTCCTCTACCTCCTTCTCCTCTACCTCTACCTCTACCTCCAAATAGTGTGTGTTCTCCATTAAAAACTCCTCCTCCTCCTTCTTCTGCCATGGTTGACTCTCCTGTGGAAGTGGAAAGGTTTATGTCCCTAACAGGAGTTTTTAGATCTTCTTCTATGGCAGGTTCAGTGGATGAAGTGGAAGGTTTCTCTAATGGAATATTTGATTTCAGGTCTTCTAGAAGTCCAAGATCAGTAAAGGATGGAAGATGGGTTTGAGTTGAAGGTGTACTAGCTCTGGATCTAGATGAAACAAGTGATGTTCTAGAAATCAAACTTCTGCCTCTGCTGCTTATAAATCTTCCCCTTGAATCTCTCTCCCTACGCATAAAATTGTTTTTGGATGTTAAGAAACAAAGGTTACCTAGTTTTCACTTCCCCAGCAACGGCGCCAAAATGTTTGGTCTCAATCTAGTCTCCTAAACTGAGCTCATTTAATTGTCAACCAGGGTTGGTAAACTGCTGAAGTGAAGTGTACTATATGTACCTAGGTGCTTGTTTCTTAATGCGTTGTATGTAGTGTTTTGTGATGTTTTTGGTCTTTTATGATGATTTATGATGTTTTTGGTCTTTTTGGCAATTTTATGTTCATAAGGCAAATGACTAGAAAGCTAGTGGAAAGGAGCTAATGATTAAAAAAAGAGTGAAGCCTAATTGGTTGACGGCAAATGACAAATGCAAATGCAACACTGAAACAGAATCAAATCTAAACTATGATTAAGCAAAAACAAAGCTTGATAATGAATTTTAAACAAATGATTCAAAACATAAACTCAACTTGAGAAATGATCAACTAAATATGCAAATCCTCCTAACTAAACAGTTTGAACAACTAACTTATAATGATGCAACATTTCATCCTTGATTAGAGATTTGTTGAAGCAAATTTGGAATAAAACATTTATACCATCATAAGATCTTCTATTCTAGGACTAGTTCCTAACTCTATTCTGCAACTCAGTTTTATGGCACTACACTTCACTCAAAGTTTATGGATTTTTGAAATAGTCTTTTAAGGAAATGTTGGTTTGTAAGATGACAAGGAAGTTGCAGAAGTACTTCAGGCCTTAAATTGATATGGTCTTCTGTTCATATGTTTATGAATCAATTATGGATTTTAGAACAAGAAGAGATTTGTGAATAATGAAGGCTGTTTTGTTAAGTTTAACAACTGAAGTAATCTAATATGCAGTGAATGACAACTGAATATGGAGTGCAAATGCAATGAGTTGAACTACAACTGAACCTAAAATGTCACTAGCCTAAAACAATGCTGAACTACAAGTCATTATCAAACTTAAAGCAAAACAACTGAACATGAGTTAAGTGCAATTAAACTCCGGAGTATCCTAACTTATGCTATGCAAACGTAAAGACTGAAAGCAATGAAAAACTAAGATATCATAGCCATCTCCTACCCATCATTATGATATTTTTGACAAGCGTTTAAGAGCAAGAACAACGATGGTACTTAGTGAAAACACACAACTAAAACGTTCAAGATCACAATCATGCTTAAGACAGTATAAAGATTTTTTGGAAGAGTTTCTTCTTTTGGAAGAGTGCTTAGCATAAGTATAACTGTGATGGTGAATAAAAGAGATTACAATTAAATCCTACAATACTATAGCCATTTCCCATTCATCATTATAATCTTTTGGAAGAGCTTCTTCTTGTGGAAGAGTTAGAATGAGTATAACTATAGTAGCTAATAAAAACAACTACAAATTCAACTTCAAAAACGTAAAGCAGCTAGAATACTTATCTAAATTACGTAAATAAATCCGTGCAAGAGGCAGGGGCCCTCTACCACCTGACGGAATCGAACTCCAAATCAAATCAATGCTTTCAAAACAACACTGTCTGCTTCATTAAAAGTGAAATAACTTGAACAGAGCACTCTGCGTCTTCAGAAATGTAGCACAAAATCTAAGCAAAATCTAGAACAAAATCTAGCCTAGCTCTCGGTTTCCCAAGTGTTTATATAACAAATGTAAATAACAAGACTTGCAACAATTTTAGGAACATTGTCTTTCCTTATCGGAATCACATTAGGACTCTTGAAGTGGCTGCGTAAAAAGGAAAAAGACATCTGGACTGAGACAGTCCTAATAGAAGTCTGCCTTCCTAAATGTGTTCCCACGTATCAAAACCATACCCAGAATCCGTTTCTTCCTTCATGGTGAGCAACGAACCATGTAGTCATGACGTGGATTATGCCCATATGCGGTTTTTCTTGAGAGGCCACCTGGAACATACCCAAACGTGAAGACAGTTGCAGAATCGCCGGTTAGCTATGGAATGTCTGCATTCTGCAGCTAGTTCCGGTCAAAATGCATTACAATGACAAAAATCATAAAACTTAGCAAGTCAGTCATGTAAATCATTCTAAAAGTAATTTTAACTAAATTCATTGATCAATTGGGTCTAGGATAGCAATGGAAAAAGGAAAATGAGGCAAATTAAGATGAAAGAAAGCACAATTTTGAGGCTCAACACTTTCCACAACCCCACGTTCCTCTTGTAAATATAGGATGGTGCTAGGCTCATCGCCGACAGATTGGATGGAGGGATCCTCTTGATAGTATCGCTCGATCGCATGTAAGGCATCCCTATATCGTGGTATCTCTGGAAAATGATGAGTATAGTGCCCATAGTTGCTATAGAGAGCACATGCGTGATTGGTACATAGTGCTTTGCCTTTCCCTTTGGTGGTAGGTTCCTTTTTACGAGAACACGACGTCGAGATGTCTGTTTCGGAGCCAAGGAGTGGTTTTAATTCATCCAGCTCTGGACATATATGGGTAGGATGGCCTATTACGTCGCATATGGCGTAGACTGGTGATTCCCATTGAATGGTGGGGGTCACCATCTTCTTTCCTCTCTTCTCAGTTTTCTTGGCCGTGATCACTAGTTTCGCAATGGGAGCTTCCTTTGCTGGGGTGGTCTCGGCCTTTTCTTGGATGGGTGGGGGCTCCTCAGGACTAAGGGGCTTCAATCCTGTGGCAGTAATATGGGTGGCTCCTATTCTGAAAGGAGGAATGAGGCACCAAACTGGGAATGCCAACGATATGTTGGGTAACACGAGTGTTGCCAAAACCTACTGGGAGACGAAACCAGCTGGGGGGTAGAAGAAAGCAGCTTGGGAGGCGGCGTATGCTAAAGAGGCTGCCGTGGCTAGCTCCTCGATGTCGTTACTGCTTGAGTCCATGTCTCGACTAGCCTCGGTGCATGATGTGGACATCATGCATACCGAAGCCCCTGTGACATCAGATGATGCCTCAGGGATAATGGGAGGATTTCCTAGGAATGACCCTAGAATGAACGACGGTTTGAATTGGCCAGGGCCATATTCTTGGTACCATGAAAGACCATCTGAGGCTGTATCTACATAGGGTAGAATTACATCCGTGTTGGTTAGGGGATGCTTCTCGATGTGTGTAAGCTGGTCTATAGGAATGATGCGATCCTCATGGGGTAACATCATAATGCAGAAGACGGAGGAGGCTATGGCAGACATGGCATAGATATAACTCCGCCCGAGGAGTATATTGTAATCCAAGTGAGCATCCAAGACTTCAATGTCTATGTGGACCGTCTTTCTGGCTAAACAAACTGGGACATTTTGGTAGAGGCCGACGAGGGTCGAGGGATGACTGTCGTATGCTCGAAGCGTTATGACTAAGGGTTTTAGTTCAAGAGAACCTAACTTCTGCCAAACATTTTTTGACATGATGCATGTCGATGCACCCTCGTCTATGACACAATGGTGAATAGTGATATTTTGGACCGACACTGGTATCTGGAAGGCAACCATGGAAGGAAGCTGGGGTGTGGCTTTGTCTAAGTCAAAAGACATCAGGCGCGTATCGGCAGGGTCGATAGTGCCTAACGCGGAAATTAGGGCTTTCCGTTGTTTTGGGCATGACTGCAGTATTTCCAGAGCTGACATAGCAGTGGGAGATTGAGCTAAGTTTTCCACGATGCTATAATTATGGGTCGCTTTGGAGTATTTTCCTGCTCGCCTATTGGGTCCCTTTGCCATTTGGCAATGGTTCTATAGGCATCTTTGAAATGGTCAAAGGTGTAGTTGGCACACCGGTACTTGCCCCTGACATATTGGTGTCTGGTGGGGTGTCGTAGTTGCGACTCCATGTTTGGAAAAACATTTCTTCCCCAGTCATGTAGATTTCATGGTTCCTTTTCTTGGAGTCATCTAGGTTTTGCTGCTGAGTGCTAACCGTCCCTTGGTGGGGGAAAGGCTCTTGCATCACGATGGGTTATTGGGAAGATCCTCCTTGTCCTTGGTTACTGTGTAGCTTTTTTAGCTTAGGGAGATCGGGACAGTGGTGAGTATAGTGTCTGTACTCTCCACATATCGAACATGAATTCTTTGTTCGAAGAGGTGGCCTTTTTCTTTGCCATTGGGCATTGCTTGGCTCCTGGTTCTGATTCTGGTTAGAGTTACCTCCAGCCTGGGATCGCGGTGGGCGCTATTGGTTGCTACCCCCCTGTCCAGGGTTCCCTTTTGGCTTGTTTTTTGATTTTTTCTTCACCAGGTTAGGAGGGTAGTTCTCCTGGTTATAATAGTGTGGTTGCTTTTGGGATGGCTAAACAAAGTTCACTTGTGCATTGGTTTGCGTAGGTGGGTCGTGTGCTGGGGACTGAGCATAATGTTCTCCCGGGTTTGCACTTGGCTATTGGAGGGGAGCTCTTCCATCAGTGTTTCTTTCTGCGTATTAGGTCCCCTCATCCAGAGGGTAAGGTCCTCCCTGGTGATACGCTTGTGCCCTATTAGTCAAATTTTGCTGAGGCATATGATGACTTTGAAATCTGGGTTGAGACATGTTTTGGGTAGAACTATATGTGTAACTGTGGTTTTGACTGCTGTTGCCTAGGTAACCTTGGGTCATTGACCTAATTAGTCCGTCTGCAGAGTTCAAAGCGCCTCGCAATTCTTGATAAGTTTGCAAGCGTGGGGCGTTAGGCAAGATGTTGTAAATGTATCCTGAATGCGTATAAATCAGTTCAAGCTTCTGGGCTTTACTGATTGCATCATCTTCGGATGTGGGGTTTTGTTGCACCACATCCTTTGAAATCTCCGTCGTCAAAGTTTTCAAGAATAAATCTAAGAGGAACTGATCGTCGAGTTTAGCTTTACATAAACTATGACGCCACCTCCATTCATGAAGATGGTCCGAGATATGGACGGTGGGGGTTTGTCTAAAACGAGTCAGTAATTCCATTCCTGAATCATGGTGAATGGGTAATTGAAAATATGTGAGGAACGTAGTGGCAAGGGCACAAAAGGTTCCATGTGAAGCAGGAGGTTTCTCCATGTACCACTTCGTGGCTACTCCTGTAAGATTGCGTTGAAATAGCCTCAATCAAATAGTGTTATTGATGATATTGTTCGATGAGCACCACAGGTGAAAGGTCATTACATGATTACCTAGGTCTTTCACTTGCTTTCCTTCAAATTTTGGTATATCCAAAGGGAGCTTCGTGGGCATGGGAGGCCATGTAGGATTATGTGCGATGGGGTCATTCGTTAGCTTGGTTAAATCAGGTAGGTTCAATGAAGCTAAGAAAGGTGACTGGGAGGTTTATGTCATTCCAATGTGTGAAGACACAATGTTCTGGTTAGAACGAGGGTTAGTCTGTGATATACCCTGCTGCGTATTCAGCTGGCTTCCCAAATGGGACACACTCCTCTACCCCCTAGGGGTCGAGGGGGGAGTGGTATGTGGTGTGGTGTTGGGAGACCGACTGGGGTTCCCAACTATGGCTGCTCCAATGAAGGATGAACCAATGATGGTGGTAGTGTTCTTTCTTTAATGCCTAAATGGCGAAAGACCTGGAACCCCTCCTGGTAATGGGGGGAGGTCCAAAAGACGCTTGGATCGATGAGGTTTCGTTGGGACCGTTTGGGTGTCGACTAGGTTAGGATTTGGAAAAATTTGAGAGGATAGAGTCTATGATAAAAGCAAAATTATGGCCACATACATAAAACAAAGTGAAAATACAATAAATTTTCCCTTTAAATTAATCTATGTGATCAATCAAGAAAAAAAATTGGTTTTTTGTTTGTTTGCATATGATACTCAAAATACTAGAAGACCCATTACGTCCTCACACACTCAAAATTAAGTGGGCCTTGAGAATATTTCTTGCGAGTGCTGGCACAACGTCCCGTAAGAGCTGGCAACGCCCCTAGTCAGCCAAAGGGAATCCACCAAGGTAAGGGTAGAGGGTCTGGCACTTGCCTGCACCGTCACCTATAGGGTAAAGGATGCCCTAGTTTTTGGCCACTAAGAACCATCATCCCACGTGAGCATTCAAGTCTTGGGATTCTTGGTAGTCATCTAATAGTACTGAGTATCAGCAGGGTCAGGTAGCCCCAACTGATATCGCACGCACTGCACCTAAGCCTAACCCCCTATGAATCGGGTCTCTACTGCGCTCGAGTTTTCTTTGCCAAGGGATGATAGGTGGATTTGAAGCTCCATAAATACATAAATTATATGTTTCAATATGAAGTATGATCAAGCCAGCTTATTGGATGCCTACCCCCTTGATCCTAACTTAAGCTATAAATTCTTTTGTGGGCCCTGTGGGGAGAATTTAGTGAGTTTGGTTAAGTTAGTTTTAGGTGTCTTTATTTGCTTAGTGGGTGAGTGTGTGTGAGCATAAGGTGAACAAGAACATAGTTTGAACGTGTGGATATCATTGATCCTTTACAAAAAACCCCTATTTAAACTATGTTATTTTGTTCCTGGCTCAAATGGAAAACATGTGTGGATAATGGGCCGCTTTCAAATTTTCCTAGTTAATCTATGTGACTAACTATAGGGAGATGGCGACTTGTGAATATGGAGCGTTCATATGCTTACCTAGGATCATCGGAGGGTGCAAAGGTAGTATAGATTACTTGCTCTTCTATAAACAATTCAATCCTAGTCCTGCAATATCTAATGCAAAAATTGAGCTAAACTAAACAATTTCTACACTAGAAAAAATAAAACTAGCTATGCATGCGCGGTCTTGGGCCACTTACTTGGACTAGTTATCTAGGTGTGAATACCAAAATTTGCAAAATATAAAATTTTCAGAACGCAATTTAATTTTCCCCCTACTTAAACTATGTGAAGATTTTGCAAAAACCAACTTGAAGCAAAACTGATTCTAAGCCTATAGAAAGCAACTAAAAGTTAGTTCTAACAAGCAGTGGGGTATCACAACAAGTGATGTCAGATACATTAGGGATTGCCAAGCACCTTACAAGTAGAAAAATACAGAATCTTGGGAGAAAATTTCTCATTCTGTGAATTGCGCACAAAAGGCCATGACAGATGCGCTTTCCTGCGTGCGGGTCAGCACTGAATGCACGCCCTGTGCGTCTGTGAGGAAAAAATGTGCACAAATTCCTGCAACTAAAAAAAATTAGGAGCTGTTCTTCTTCAGTCTATCACTCAAGGTGAATCTAGGGACTTCAAGATAGATCAGAGGACTATCAACTCCACTCTCTAGCATAGACAAAGGTCTCCTGCAAAAGAAGGCACAACCACATAAACTTGGTAAAACGTTAGTGGAGTCACCAATCCTGTTGTGGTGGATTTGGTGCACAGATGTATGAAATCGCACTAATTTAATGGGTGTGGTTTACCCCTTTAAACTATAGTTAACAAGCAGAAAGTGGTGGAGTTCAAAAGCATACAATCTAGAGGAAAAATCATGCAATTGTATACTCAAATTAAACTAAAACTAAAACAAAAATATACAGAAGCTATTGAAGAGAGTCAAACAATAATAATGCAAATGGTGGCTCTAGGCCCCTTCTTATTAAGCGTTTGATACGAAGAAGAAATTTTACCCACTTGCCAAAGGGTCCAGGGACAATGGTTCCAGGTCACGATGAAAGGATGTTTTTTTCCAAGCTCACATCGGTGCAAGCTCCCTCTCTCTCTGCTTTGATGGACTAAGATTGTTGGATGGCCAATAATCGAGTCCCCTCTATCTCCAGCTCTGGGTCACACATTGCTGGTATTTCTTGGGCAATTTTGGCCAGCATAACAATGTGATCACCCATTCTTCATCTCATGGTGGCTTTATATAGGGGATTTCAAATCCTCCTTCCCTCCCTTGGTACATGGTGGATGGTAACCCAAGGGAGAGGTATGATTCCATTGTGTGCTCCAAATATTCCATTTTCCGCTCACATAGTATCTAAAGAGGTGTTGGTGGCTGTCCTTAGGCGGCTTCATGTAAGGAGTAACTTGTCCTTTGCTTTGTGTGGTCCTAGATAGTGACATTTTTCCACTTTTAGGAATGTGCGCTTATCGGGAAAAAAGGCACGTAAAAGGCGCACTTCTCGAAGGATAATGTGCGCAATCAACATTTAAGACTAGTTCAAATTTTATTTTCTCAAAACCTTAGAGATTTTAAATACTTTCTAGATTCCATAATGTCTTCCTGCCCTGTAAATCCTTTGGCTTGACATTAATTAATGTCATCTTCCGCTGTACGATTTTCTAGTGTTAACTGTTTGTGTCACTTTCGAGTAGCATTGTCCCAAATAGACAAGCTTGAGCATGACCTTACGGGTTTGTAACGGATACATCACTCTACGTCTTTACATATATCCACAGTCTATGCAAAACATACAGGTGCTCTGTAAATAGAGAATCCTACGCTCAGTGCTGCTAACACATGCAATGAACCCCTAGGTGCAACGTCACACACTTACATATAAATTATGACTCTGAACAACATATTGATTTTTGAGATAGAGGCTCCTTCAAAAAATATGAAACGATTACTCTCTCTAACCGCTTCTCATTGATGCTCAACCGAATTGTGTTTTCCAACAAACTCACAGTCATATGCAGAGTGCAAAAGAAACACACTGTTATTCTAATCCTACATACCATATGTAAAGAGGCTTAGCTCTCATGTCTCTCACATCTTCCTGGCTCTTCTATAAGGGAATTAAGCCAGTGCAAGTTCTGATACCAACATGAAATTTGATGGAGTATACATTGTGCACAAATTACTCAGAAATCAATTTGTATTCTACACATCAAAGCCAAATTACAAGCCTAATAAATATTACTCATGATATACAATAGATTCCAAAGAACGATAATATTGTTTAGAAAATATCTCAACAAAAATCGAATAACCAACAAACCAATCCTACCTATTTACTAATGTAAGTATTATTTCAAAATATTTTGGTATTATTGACATTGTTATAATGACTTTGATTACAACTAGCTAATCATGCATATTCATTTTTCTTTTTTTATTATAGAGGACATTGCTTTTCTAGTTAGAAAATATTTTATTTTTATTTTAAGAGGCACACCTGTCAAGTCTACATTGAACATAGGCAGACTTACACATCACCCTCATACTGGGTTTTTTTTATTGTTAATTATTAGTTTTATTTTAAGAGACACATGTGTCAAATCCACATTGAACACTGACAAACTTACACATCACCCTCATATTGCAATATCATTTTTACAATGTGGCATCCAAGTTATAAGAATGACATTTTCCCATGGTATTTATAGTGGTGTTTTCCCATCAATATGAATATTTCACATCAAAATTTTTGTGATAGGATTGATTGATTAGTTGAAGATCAAACACGTTACGTGTGTGAGAAGTCATATGTTGAAATTCAGATATTTATAACAAATACTATTCCAATGCTCATGTGATGCAGAAGAGAAGGAAGTCACAAGATTAATATTAGATAAATTTAACATATTTAAAACGATCAGATCAATCATATGTTTGAAAATTTTTGTATGGATGCACTTGACTCAAACCAATCTAGATCCATCTTAACCTCAAATCTATCAAGTGCCAAGAGGGATCAAAATTCTCAAGGTGAAAGCCTCAAGTGAATTAAATCTCTCGAGATACAAACCCTAATTTTTCAAGCATCAAATATTTGATAAATCTAGAATTAAGATGAATTTAAGCTAAATAATTATCAAAATAACCTTATAACCATTCATTAGTTCATATCCATTTCAACTCATAAATATAAAAATGTAGAAATGATAAATATATATTGTTTAAAAGAATGGAATGTAAATCCTTTGTTTATGCTTGAACGAAGTAAGAAAATATGATTTTCTTTAGTGGTATATGATTATAAAATATGATTTTCTTTAGTGGTATATGATTATAATAACTGAGACGCTTTCTTTTAATTACTTCTGATTACCATAAGTACACATGTAAGTTGAATTTTTCTATACATCACTTGTGTTTTTGAAATTAATTTTATAAACTTTACAATCCTATATAGATTCAAATTTGAACAATGAGGTAGCCTATATACACCGTTATAAATTTGTAGAAATTCTTTCGGTAGTAATCACATGCAAAAGAACGAGGTCGACGCGTTTCGAACCAACCAGTGTGGTTCAACCGTTATAAAGTTTATGAATCTAGCTCATGGATTCAAATTAGAAAGGGGTGAAATCAACCCATTGTTTAGGGAGCAATTTTTTGGATAGGATTGTTTATCTCACAAACAAAAGAATGCTATGCATCAATTTAATATTTAATTTTATCATGGTTATAAAAGTAAAATATTATTATGATGTTGATAGATGTGTTTGTTTTGAAATAAGTTTTAATTATCAATAATCTTCAAGGAATATTTCAGTCAAGATAGAGGGTTGAAATTTAAAGTAGAAATATGGTTATAAAATATTTTGAATATGAAATGAATTGTCATTTTTTAACCATAATATTAATTCAAATTATTATTTTTGAATTCTTAGTTGAACTGAGAGGGGGGGGGGGGGTGAATCAGTTCAATACATACATGAGCTTTTTAAATTTTCATCAGCTTATTTACAACTTACTTTTGTATCCAACCTTATTATGTGAATAGTCTAATGTGTTGCAGCAAGTATTTAATTAATGTGACATTAAACCTATTATGAGAGCAATAAACATTAAGCAGATTTGATAAATCATCTCAGCACACAGGTAACACAGATAGAGACAGCAGATATAAGTGGAAACCCATAAAGGGAGAAAACCACATCTTATTATTGTTGTTATGCAAAGGCAAGCTCCAACTCCCTCTCACCATTGTTTTTCTGCAGGCACCAACCTACAGGAGGCTCCAACCTCGATTCTGCAAGCTACAACTTGCAAGGAAGTTCCAACTCCCTTCAATTTTATGCAGGCACCAACCTACAGAAGGCTCCAACCTCAGTAAGCTACAACTGACAGCTATCAAGCTTCAACTTGATAGGGAAGCTCCAACTTCCTCAATTTATCACAAGAAGTGTTTGCTGATTTACCTCGGATATTAGCTTTGTTCTATAGCATTTCTTTCTACTCCTCTCTTCCTTATCTTCTCTGCCTAAATCTTCTATATTTTTCATTCTCTATTCTTACTCTCTCTCCTCTTATTCATATCAATTTGATATTATATGTAGAGTTCATTACATGATTTTTTGTATTTCACAAGGAATTTGGAGTGAACAACCATGACTCTTTGACTTCTGTCTTCTCATTCCTTTGTCCAACTCATTTAAAAATTATAAAAATCTGTACAAATTTACATGTTATAGTGGGATTTTTCTTTTTCTTAGGATACTTGCCTTTGCATCACACACAATATAACAAAAATATTTACATTTTTAGTTACACATTTCAATACCACTCAGCTCCTTTTCTGAACTTTGGCTTTACTGGATTTGTCTTTTCTACTGCTGTTGAGTGACTGTTCTGTATACTTTCGTTTACTGCAATTGTGTGCACCTGTGCATGTATACTTGTTAAACCTGAAACCTATTTTTACCTCTGTTAGACCTATATTTCCTCTCTCTCTGTGCATATAAAATGCATTCAGCAAATTTGTACTCAATAAAACTGTTGATATGGGAAATTTCAATACTCTGTTTACTCCTTGAAGAATCTATGGCTTAAACCATAGTTGAATCAACTTGGACCAATCTATTTAGCATTGGTTAAATGACCAGGTTTCCATACATCATATATATGGTGAATTTTTCCTTAACTCTCCCTGTATTAAAAAGGTTGACCTTGCATTCTAACCTTCAACACTTCTTTTAGTCCGCACTCTGGTTACAATTTCTGAGCTCGACCATGGCAAATATTACTAACTTAACTCGATCTAAACTTCATATCTTAATCTACGGCTTGGGATCTTATATTCAACTCTGTATGGTTTAAAAAAATAAACCTCAATGCTCCAGGCATACGCGGAGGCAACCTTTGAGTAGACCCACTTTATTAAATTAAATCACAAAATTACATTGGATTCACGGAGCTTAATTAAATTGACTTTTGCTTTCCATTTTGTTCACCTTGCAACTTCATTCATACAAATAACCCAACATCCATAAAGATTTACCACGCAATATATACGATTAACCTTTGCCAATGTAACCAAATTACACATACCTCGGTTAATTCCACAACCTTTGTTTTACAGTCCCAAACATCATAATTTGAGTTGGGGCCCAGCGCCAGCGACCTTCCACATCTGACGGCTGATGACACGACACATCACTTTGGTTGATCCAATGGATATCGCTCGGTGGAGATGTGCAAACGATAACGTGTGATGGCGTGCAATGGAGGCAATTTTCCTCGAGCCCTTGGAGCCACGTGTCAGCCAACCTGTGGAATCGCTCTGAAATTTGAATCACTTCTTATTCCGCAAGGGCGGTGCAATCAAACCCATCGGGTTTGCTCCAAACCGCGTTCACTATTCCTCCTTCATGGTTCCGCTCTCATGGTTCTATTTCTACTCCTCAATACACCATTTCAACTTAACTCTGCCCACTTGTATTTCTTCTGCACCTCTGTTCTACAACCTCCATCTTCGACTGAAACCCTTCCTCTGTATTGTCTCAATTCTTGAGAAGATATCGTCACTATTCCTCAGTCATTCTATCTAGTCACTCATACAACTCAAGGTCTAGCACACAGTTTAACCCCTTGAACCACGATCCCTCTAAATGGTTCTACAAGTATGGCTAAGCATAACAAATGATTCTCAGTAACATCAATTTATTCCAATTACACAGAGCTCACATGGTTCATAATTTCCACATAGTGAATCTATGTTCCACTGATATTTCAACGGCCTATCTACACATAACTCCATCACCGAGGTTCGTACTGGTCACAAGGATTCATCAGGAATATATTCACACATGGTTAAATCGACAAGGCACAAATATACTCGATTTACACAATCAATTGACCCTTCTCCTCTATTTTACTGTCCTATGCAGCCTATGCAGTTCTCTAAGCAGGTCTGTGCTCCTTGATGCTGTTCCTTACCTCTTTTTTTGCCTCCTCTGCTCCTTGAATGATGTTTCAGGTGTTCCTCCTTTGTCATCTCCTTTTCCATCAATGACAACATTTCCAACAGTCTCCCCCTTTGGCATTGATGGCAATATACTTCTTCTGTTTTCTTTTTAGGACCCTTCCTTCTGTTGCTAGCTCTTCCTCCCCCTTTGACATCAATGGAAAGGGGTTGCACATTTCTTAGTGTAGAATTTATCCTTTTATCCTGTGTTTTTATCCTTTTTCAACATTTCATGCATTTCCTCTCTCTGAGATCTTCTGACTTTGTACCCTGCTGCTCCACACTGTGGATTAAATCTAAAATACTGACCCTTTAGCCTTTTCATTGACTCCTTTATGCTGGATGTATTCTTTCCATAATCCTTTGATCTTGAGGACCTATTTCATGCTTCCCTTGTTGGCTGATCTCCCCTTGGAATGATATTTTTGTTTCTGTTCTCCCCCTGAACCTGTGCCTTCTCTTTATATCAGAGAGTAGAATCTACAGATACTACCCCTAGTTTATCTCTCAAATATTCAAATGGTTCTCTAGCAAGAGGTTTGGTAAATATATCAGCTGTCTATTCTTTTTTTGGTACATATTCCAGCTTAACTATCTTCTGAGCCACTTGTTCTCGGAGAAAATGATACTTAATTGGGATATGTTTGGTTTTTGAGTGAAGTACAGGATTTTAAGATGTACTTATAGCACTTGTATTATCACATTTTATTGAGATAGGTTCATCAGTGCTCACCTTCATGTCTTGGAGGGCTTGCTTCATCCACATGAATTGTGTACAACATGCTGCTGCTGCTACATATTTTGCTTCTGCTGTAGATAGAGAGATAGATGTTTGTTTCTTGCTTAACCATGCCACCAGACTTTATCCTAAATAGAATGCACCTCCACTTGTACTTTTCCTGTCATCCACACAGTTGGCCCAATCTGCATCCGTGTATGCTGTCAAAGTGAAGTTTTTTCCTTTAGGATACCAAAGCCCATACAATGTTGTTCCTTGTAGATATCTGAATATTCTTTTTACTGCAAGAAGGTAATTTTGTTTAGGTGTTGCTTGATATCTCGCCACTAGTCCTACTACTAGCATGGTGTCTAGTCTTGATGCTGTCAGATACAGCAGACATCCTATGATGGATCTGTAGAGTTTTTGATCTATATCAGCAGATCCATCATCAGCACACAGCTTACACCCCGTGATCATGGGACTTGACACAGGTTTGCAGTCCTCCATTTTGAACTTTTTCAACATTTCTTTTAAGTATTTTTCTTGTGAGATGAATGTACATGTGTTCTTTTGCTGAATTTGAAGTCCTAAGTAGAAACTTAACTCTCCGATCATAGACATATCAAACTCTGTTTTCATCTCATCAACAAATCCTTTTTCTAGTTCTTCTCCATTGCTTCCAAACATAATGTCATCAACATATACTACAACAATAAGGAGTTCATTTTCATGGGCTTTTATGTACAAATTGTTGTCTACTCCACCTCTCTTAAAGCCTTGTTGTTGCAAATATTTATCCAGTCTTGAGTACCAAGCACGAGGAGCTTGTTTTAGTCCATATAGAGCCTTCTTTAGTCTGCACACATAGTCTTCTTTGTATGTTAAAGAGAAGCCTTCTGATTGTTCCATGTAGACTTATTCTTCTAGATCTCCATTTAGAAATGCAGATTTCACATCCATTTGGTATACATTGAAGTCTTGGTAGCATGAAAAGGCAAAAAACATTCTGATGGCTTCCATTCTAGCTACAGGAGCAAATGTTTCATCATAATCAAGTCCTTCAATTTGTGAATATCCTTTGCAAACTAGTCTGGATTTATTCCTGATTACCTATCCTTTCTCATTCAGTTTATTCTTGAATACCCATTTTGAGCCAATGATATTTTTCTCAATTGGTCTAGGAACTAGTTCCCATGTATTGTTCTTCTCAATTTGGTCCAATTCTTCATTCATTTCCTTCACCCAATACTTGTCCTTGCTGGCTTCTTCAAACCTCTTTGGCTCTATTTGTGATAACATGGCTATGTATACTTCTTCTGTATGTTCTGTTAGCTGCCTTCTAGTTTGGACCCCTACTTTTTTGTCTCCTATGATCTGATCTTCAGGATGATTCTTCTGAGTGTATCTTGAGGGGGCTTTCGAGCTCAAATCTGCATCTTCTGTTGTCTTGTTTGTTTCATCATAATTTTTTTTTTCTTCTTCATGGTTGTCTGATGGACTGCAGCAGTCTGTATCTTTTGTATTGTTTGGAAGTTCTTCATCAAATCTCACGTCAATACTTTCTACTATTTTTCGAAGAGTCTTGTTGTAGCACCTGTACCCTTTACTTTTGGAAGCATATCCTAGAAAAATCCCTTCATCTACTCTTGCATCAAATTTCCCAAGATTTTCATCATTATTATTTATATAACACTTGCTTCCAAAAATTCTAAAATGTTTGATTGAAGCTGACTTTCCATGCCATAGTTCATATGGAGTCTTGTCACTGCTTGGCCTTAAGTGGGATTTATTAAGGATATGCACCGCTGTGTGTACTACTTCTACCCATAAGGTTTGAGGAATATTACTCTCTTGCATCATGGCTCTGGAAATTTGTTGAACAGATCTGTTTTGTCTCTCTGCTACTCCATTTTGCTGAGGTGTCCTTGCAATAGTAAATTGTTGTTTTATGCCATATTCATTGGATAGATCTACAAAGTCATAATCTGTGAATTCACCTCCTCTGTCCGATCTAATGCATTTTAGCTTGCATCCTGTCTGATTTTCTGCTAATGCTTTGAATATTTTGAATTTGTCCAGAGCTTCCGATTTATTCTTGAGAAATGCAACCCATGTCATTCTAGAGAAATCATCTATTATCAGCATGAAGTAGGATTCTCCAC